>JBCNYH010000024.1:17036994-17058193 GCA_039654325.1 Tandanus tandanus
CTCTCAATTTACCAGTTGATCTACGTTCCAACCCTCACCTATGGTCACGAGCTTTGGGTAGTGACCGAAAGAACAAGTTAGTGGATACAGGCAGCTGAAATGAGCTTCCTTCGCAGGGTGGTGGGGCTTCTCCCTTAGGGTGAGAAGTTCTGTCATCCGGGAGGAGCTCGGAGTAGTACCGCTGCTCCTCCACGTTGAGAGGAGCCAGTTGAGGTGGCTCGGGCATCTGATTAGAATGCCTACCGAACGCCTCCCTGGTGTGGTGTTTAGGGAATGTTCAACCGGGAAAAGACCCCCGGGGTTGACCCAGAACACGCTGGAGGGACTGTGTCTCTCGACTGGCGTGAGAACGCCTCGGTGTCCCCCTGGAAGAGCTGGAGGAAGTGGCTGGGGAGAGGGACATCTGGACCTCACTGCTTAGGCTGCTGCCACCGCGACCCGACCCTGGTTCAAGCAGAAGAAGAAGATGATGATGATGATGGATACTTTTATTACTTTAACCTTTACTTTACAACAACTTTTATTATTTATTTATTTATTTTAACTCTGTGTAATAAATATTTGTACTCAAGTTAATCAGGAAGTCTTGGATTACAGCTTGAAACTTCCTACACACTCCAGTCAACTAAAATATGGGACAAATAAGGGACATTTGCTTCAGGTACACTGTGTTCAGGAACATGCTTCAGGAAATTGTATAATTACACTGTGTACTTTGTGTAAATTACAAAGGTGCAAATCATCATGACACATAAATGAAGGGCAGTGTAAATCATCCCTGTCATGTTTGAAGGTGTTCTTTCCAAGAGATTGAATTTTCATGTGTGGCAACAAAAACTGCACAGCTAATAATGCACTTAACTACAATATTTTTTATATAACATCCAGTAGGTGGAGTCCTTTACCAATGATTAGCTAAAATTTAGGGTTACCGGCTTAACAGAGGCCACTGGTTACATCACAAATGATAAGAAATGGACAATGAAAGTACATACAATAAATATAATAATATAATTATGATTTACCAAAAGTAAACACAGGGTAAGAGGAAAAGCTACTGCATGACTCAGCATAATGACTCTGACCATATTTTCTTAAGCAGGTCTATCAAAGCAGCACTGTGGAGTAGACAGGTGATTTGAATACCTTTTTCCTGGTAGCTACTGTGATATTAAAAGAAAGTCCCTTGGTAAATGCAGCCCTGTGACTGACCTAACCTAAAAAGTATGCACCCAGTCCAGCTCTTAGGGCATATAACCCTCCCCAGGGCTTCTATTATTCACCAAGTGCTAGACATGACTCATCATTACACAAGCATATACTTACAGTAAAGGAATTAATTTTTCTTCATCTTCTTGCTTGTATTTCCAAGCAGTGGCCATTACTAAGCTATGTAACAATGCTATTTATTTCTATACTGATTAACTAGCTTAGTAATTGCTACACAGGTAAAAATGGCCATCATTTTAGAACCGCTAAGCTTACAGAATGACCCAATGACCTATTTCTGCTGAAACAAAACACTGCAAAATGATACAATAGCAGTGCTTGCTCAGTCATGCGCATCCTGCTCATGTTTCAAAATCACAAAACTGTGTTGCACTGTATTGTACTGTACTGTAACTCAATATTATAATGGTGATACACTTGAATAACCTTGAAACTGCTTGTTTTTGCCAATGGCAGACTTGAATGGTATTTAGAAGAATTTGTGAAGAGGTCTGTTTCCAAACTACCAAAGAAACATGTAGTATTACTTTGGAAAAAGACTTCCTCAAGAATTCTGCATGACTTCTCCTTTTGAAAACATTTTAAAAACAATCCCATAACCAACAAAATGGACCGAATGGGCTGCGGCGTCATGAATCAGAAGAAGAGAAACATTAAACAAAGAGTGTAGGAACTTCTATAAATGATTTACCTATTATAACACAATGAGCCAGTCAGTGGTGGCAAGTATTTTATATTGACACAGTTGTATGCCCTATGGGGTTACAGTGTATAGTCATTTGTGGTTGCTATTTATAATTCACTCAGTGCTAGACCAATTTCGTTCGCTTATTCCCTAGTAAAAAAAAAAAAAAAAAAACTGGACCCAAATATATGAGGAAAAAAAAGCCCTGTTTAAAAAAAATTCATATATTTCCCTGAAATTAATGTGATTGTGATAATCTTTAATTAGTTTCTGTTTCTTTTTTTTCTTTTTTTTTTAACCTTTTTGCTTAATTTGAAAATGGTTATTGATAACATCAGCATTGGCTTTGCTTAATAACGTTCTGCATTCTGCGTCACTGTGACTTTTGGCTTTCAAAAAGGGATCTAAAGAAGAGTTGGGGAACCGAGATGCATTTCCTTTTTCCAGTCCGATGTTCCTAATTTAGTAGTGACCTTTGGACTATAAATGAATTGTGTGTACAGTAATTATGATATGGCTTTAATAGTCATACTGAAACATACAGATTAGAAATAAAAAATAGAGGTATAGCTTGTATTTGTGTGTGTGCTGAATTCTAGAAATCTCAGTTGATAAATAATAAGAAAAATGCCAATCATATAAAAAAAAACGATCCTAATGATTAATCATCATCTTCATGACTGATTATTTAAGTATGGATTAAGTATGGTCTGAGTCTTTACCAGTAATAATGAAGCTAATATACTGTAAAGTTGCTCAAATCTTGTAGTTCACTACAAAGGCAACCGCATGGCTCTAAGGCTCCCACTTCAATCCTGCGCTTGGGTTACTGTGTATGTGATGTTTCACATTTTCTCATGTCTGCTTGAGTTTCTTCCAGGAACTTGGGTTTCCTCTCAGCTCCCATAATCATGCTGGTAGGTAGACAGGCTTCTGTAAACTTTCCCAAAGAGTGAATGAATGTGCACGTGTGCTGGTGCTCTCTGAGGGACTGGTGCCTCATCCCTGCTCCTGGGGTTCCTGAGAACCATGACCACGATTAGGAATGATAACCTCCACTTACCATTTGTGTTAAAGTATATAGATCTTGTCAGTGATTTTTAAAGAAAGTCTCAACATCTAGCTTTTATTTTTGAAAATGATTTTTTAAAATTATATGTAAATAATATTCTCACATATCTGCATTTATTACAATTACAAGTATTCCACAATTACATAATTCTGTAAAGTATGTGATTAATAGATGATTAATACATTACTGATTGAAGCAGAACAGAAACTACCCCAACATGAATGTTTTCAGTTCTCTGTGGCGAATCTGTGGTGAACAGTCATCCCACTGATTTGCATACAAACACCATAAACTTCAAACTATGTGACTCAAACACAATAAAAGAAACAATGACAAATTGTCTTCAGAAGGTACACTGAAATCACTGGGGGAAATGTAACAGAATGAAGTCATGGTGGCATTGTGGTGCAGTTTGTAGCTTTGCTACCTCTGTTTCAAATGTGAGCACAGGCTACTGTCCATGTCAAGTTTCATATGCTTCCTTGTGCTTTTCCATTCGGTTTACTCTCACTGTCCAAAAACATGCACGTAGGTGGATAGGCTATGCAAAATTTCTCCTACTTGTGAATGAGTGTGAATGTGTGAATGTGCGTGTGCATGGTATCCCACAACAAAAATCGAGACCCATTAAGAGTGTATTCTGCCCCACTCATCTCTCACTCATTTGCAGAACCGTTAAATTCTACTAGTGTCGCCAGGAGACTGGAACCTAAACAAAAATCCTCACCGGGCAAATGCCATTTACAAATTGAACAACGACCATTACAGGGACAAAACACACACAACCATTGACACATTCACACCTAGAGGCAATTTAGGACAGTTAATTAGCCTAATGTGCATGTCTTTGGACTATGGGAGGAAGCCGGAGTACTCAGAGTAAACCTGCAAGCATGGGGAGAACATGCAAACTCCACACAGAAATGCCCTTGCTGAGCCCAGGACTCGAACCCAGGGCCTTCTTGCTGTGAGGCAGACGCCTTTGTGTAAATATGTTGTGCTGTTTTGTGGTGCCCCCAATAAGGAAAAAGCAGTTACTAATAAACAAATCAGTAAACAAATGAATAAAAAGCTAACAAAATTTGTACTGTGGAAAAGTATTTTACAATAAAAAGAAAGGTATCTACATTAACAAAAATAGACTTCACACAAATGTACAATGACCAAGTATAATTCCCACCAGAATGTCAGTTATGCATCAATACCCTCCTTAGGGCTGAGATGATGTCAGAATAAAGATCTGTCGGAATTGGTTTCTGCACAGGACATATAAAATAAACATTCGTCTGCATGACCTTTCTTAGGAGCCTGACTGACGGTACATGCATTAACATTCACATGCACTATTCATAAATCTCTCCTCTACATCCTGTAAAAGTTGTATTTACTGAATAAGCTTCTGATTGATTAAAGTTTAGATTTTCAGGGACCATCCAGGGATTTACTTGATATGGGACCCTTATCAAAAGAATCTTTATACTCAAGTGCTTTGAAGTGGCTCATAAAAAACTTATTCTAATGCAAGAACAAAGCTAAAACCCTTTTAGAGAGGAATTTGTATCATGAGTTTGGAAAGATGCAAAATATATTTTTATACTGTTTATATTAGTGTTCATTTAAGTGCACAGTGTAGACGTCTTCATTGATCATTTGATGATAGCCAGTAATGTTCATTTTATCATCTGGGGACAGACTTGGTGCAGATCTTTCTTATGTCTTGAGGGATGGAGTTAGAGATAGACACTTGCAGAAAATATTTTGCAGAACAGGACAAGCATTTTCAGGTACGTGGTAGCTGGTACATTTATAGCTCTTTCAGGAAGCATTGGTATAGTAAATCTTATGCAGGCGTAAGAAGATGTGAATGAACTGCCAGTAATAAGATCCTTGTTGTTTTGTCAAATAGTTTCTCCTAAAGATAAAAAGATATCATAATACAATAATACTGATTAAAGCATTCAAAATGTCCATCGTTAGTACAGTTGAATGCAAATATTTGCAACCCCCATAATATCTGGGTGAATAAAAGGGAAAATGTAACAGTATATCTTTACAGTTCATTTAGTAAAACATGAAAAATGAAATGTGGGCGTATCCTGAAACACAAGGAATAATTTGTACAGAAAAATAACTTGAAAAGCTCTTCCTTCCTTGTTTTTCATTTAAATGTTTAGCACTCATCTGTACAGCTTGGTAACCTCAGCAGTCTCAGTAGCTTTTACCACTTCCCTGTGTACTCACACCAAATACTGTAAATTGTTCAATTTCAATTCATTTTATTAATCAGCATTCGGCCATAAGTAGCTATATCATCTGACTGTACTGACATCACTGCAGAGAAAAATTACTCAGTAAAAAATTTGTCATGGTTTATGCTTGGGTGGCAAGATGTCATGGTGGTTAGCACGTCCGCCTCACGGCAAGGAGTTCCTGTGCTCGGGTGTTTCTGTGTGGAATTTGCATGTTCTGTCCATGCTTGTGTGGGTTTCTTCAAGGTACTCTGGTTTCGTCCCACAGTCCAAAGACATTGTGATGGACTGGCGTGAGTTCCAGAAGTGTTTGGAACGATCCAAGTCAGGCAAAGGAAGTCAGTCTAACAATTTATTGAAGGTGAGACAATAAATGTAGCTATCAGTATGCAAAGTTGGAAAATAACTTATCCCATTGTGTAGTCTTAGACATCACATAGGAATATTTTAAGATATACATTCAACAGGAAAGTGCATCTGCGCATACATTATCAACCCCCCGAATATGTTTTATAACAAGGTTGTACTCTTGCAACATTAAACTCCAACTCAGTAACCTTCTGTTCTTGATTCTAATCTTGTTTAGGAATATCAATGGGTTGTGGTCAGTAAATACTAGTATGGGTTGACTGTAAGAGGACAGGTATACTTCAAAATGCTGTATTGCTAGAATTAGAGCTAATGTCTCTTTTTTGATAGTGGAATAGTTTGTTTGGTGGGCATCGGATTTCTTTGAAAAGTAACAAACTGGATGTTCAAAGCCATTATCGTCTAACTGTAACAGTACAGCACCTGCACATACATCACTGGCATCTACAGCCAAACTGAAAAGTTTGCTGAAATCTGGGGCCTGAAGAATGGGTTGTGCATATAGTAGGGATTTGACATTGTTGAAGGCCTTCTGACAAGATTCTGACGAAACATACTTTCTGTTTTTATTCAATAGATCTGTTAATGGGGCAGTGATGTCAGTGAAGTTTTTGCAAAACGTTCTATAATAGCCTACCATACGTAGGAATCTCATTAGGCCACATTTGTTTTTAGGAGCTGGGAAGTCCACGATACTTTGGACCTTCGCTGTAATGCAAGCTACCTGCCCATGGCTGACAACATAGCCCAAATAGGTCACACTAGCCTGACCGAATTCACCCTTAGCTAGGTTGTCAGTCAAATTAGTGCTAATAACTTCCCTCAAATGAGACAAATGGGCATCCCAGATGTCACTGTAGATAACGATGTCGTCCATGTACACTCCAACACTGTTAAGGCCTGCTAGACACTGGTTCATCATCCTCTGAAATGTAGCTGGTGAATTCTTCATACCGAAGGGCATCACTTTATATTGGTACAAGCCGCTCGGGGTGACGAAGGCTGATTCTACTTTGGCTCTCTCTGTAAGTGGAACACATCGGTACCCTTTTAGTAAGTCACACTTTGTGATGTGCTTTGCCTTTCCGATCTTGTCTATGCAGTCGTCTGTCCTTGGCATTGGGTATGAATCAGTCTTTGTCAGGGTGTTTACAAATGTCTGGCTTAGGAAAAGAGACACAAGGTGAAGCCCAGTTGCTTTGGCTTGGCTCGATGATATCATTCTCCAGCATGTAGGACACTTCCTTCGGCATTAATTAGGCCTTGTGGGGGTTGATGGAATAGGGGTGCTGCTTGATAGGACACTTCCAACATCCACATCATGTTGAGCGATGTCGGTCTTGCTGGGCACACTGGGGAATAATGCCTTAAATTCTAGCAGGAGATCGGCTAGTTGACATCTGTCTTTGTGTGGCATGTGGCTTAGCTTCCGTGGTAGGTTAGACAAGATGTCGGAGTTGCTCAGTCTCATAGAACGATCATTGTTTAGTTCCATGGAAGGGGCTTCCTCAGATTCAGGCTGAGGGCAGCTGCTCACCACTATGACTTCACTGGCCCTCTGGTGGTATGCGTTTAACATGTTGATGTGACATAACTGAGAGGTTTTTGTTTGGTCAGGGGTTCTTATGATGTAGTCGACGTCATTGACTTTTCTGATGACCTTATATGAACCATGGTACCTTGCTTGCAAAGGGCTTCCAGGAACAGGTAACAACAAGAACACTTTGTCTCCTGGGTCGAAACTGCGGTCTTCGGCTTGACAGTCAAACAGCCGCTTCATTTTTCGCTGAGCACTTTTCAGATTTTCTTGGACTAGATCGCGTGCGCGATGTAGCTTCTCCTTAAACCTTGACACATAATCTAGCAGGCTGACATCCCCAGGGGGCTCTTGTAGCCATCTCTCCTTCAGGAGCTTCAGCAGACCTCACACCGTGTGACCAAACACCAACTCATTAGGCTGAATCCTAAAGATTCTTGCACTGACTCTCTAGCAGCGAACAGCAGCAGTGGAATCCCTTCATCCCAGCATTTCTTGTTCTCGAAACAGTAAGTTCTGATAATATTCTCTAAGGTGGAGTGGAATCTTTCTATGGCTCACTGAGACTCTGGATGATATGCACTGCTTGACTCCAAGTTGATATACCACGCTTTGAAATAAGCCCGACATGAAGTTCGACCCTTGCAAACAATGTAAAGAAATTAATCCGGGCCTTCACGATCTTGGGAGTTTTGATACTCCTCAGAGGAATTGCCTCAGGAAAACGCGTGGATGTGTAACGGAGGAAATGTGTAAAATGTGTGATTCCACTTGCCATCACTCACACTGCTTTATTTTATTACTGATGGTGAAACTGCTGAAACTGATTAATTTCATGTCTACTGAACACACCCCTGCAAATTAGGGTCGTGAACTCCAAAGATAGCCACAGTTTTCCTTGTAGGTGCACATGTTATCAGCTCCGTAATTAATATGGATTATTTACCTTAACTTTATATCAAAAGGGGTGTTTGTTATCTTTTGTAAAACTTGAACTCCTTATTGGTTGAGCATGTCCTTTCGTGTTTTTAATAAATTGTTTGAAACATGATAAGCACAATAAGTGTCAGGTTAATTAACTCGCATCTTTTTAATTTTATATTCTCAGTGTTAGTGCATATGTGAGTGTATGAAACCAAGACTGACTGTGTGGATATTCCTCCACCAGGTACACTTTTTCTTTAATTAATGTTCCTTTTAAAAATATGACAGTTTTGCCATGCTGTCTTCCTGATTCTCAGTGTGAATGCATATGTGAGTGTATGAAACCGACTGTGTGGATATTCCTCCGCCAGATCCCAGAATAAACTGTGAGTGCCAACAGTGATACGTCTTTTCTCATCATTAATACACAACGCAAGAGAGAGTACACAGCTGCTACAGATGCACACATGATGGTCAACAGATATTGACTGCCAGATTTAGTCTTGGGTAGGGGGACAACACAATTGATGATGACCCTACTGAATGGTTCCTCAAAGTCTGGTCTAGGCTTCAGAGGTGCAGCAAGAATCTTCTGATTTGGCTTTCCGACCATCTGACATGTGTGGCAAGTCTGGCAGAAGTTAGATACATCCTGCATTATCTTCGGCCAGTAGAAGTGCTTTGTGTGCTTAGCACAAGTTTTGTTTACACCTAAGTGACCAATCTCAAGACCTTAGGGCGATACGCCTTCGGAATCACAATTTAGTGTATAGTCGCCCAGTCTTTGGAAGCTGTAACATCTGGGGGTCTCCACTTCCTCATCAGGACTCCATCACTGACAGAATAACCGACTGGGACTTTAGCCAACTCCTCTTCAGGAAAAGCAACATCAAAGAGAGACTTCAGGTCAGGATCATCTCTGTTCCTGAATTAACTTTTCTCTAGACAAAGACATATCCGTCTTGGACGTAATCGACATCTTACTGTCTATATCTGAAGAAGGAGCAAGATCCTCGCTGGGATCAACAAATATCTGTGACAAATATAGAATGTCATCTTCAGAATCAACTTTCTGTGATTTGGTCATTTTCTTAGCCAGAGCCTGTGTCACTGGACGAGAAGGAAACACTTCTGGATTCTCTTCTTCAACAATGTCATCTTTTGACGATGGGACTGGTTCATAGGCTTTGGGCTCAGTATCGACCCTCTGGCAACACCTGACACCCGCCAAATCATTTCCAAATAGTAATGAAACACCCACTACTCCTATTTGCGGCATAATGGCGCCACCACGGGACCTGACACTAAGTCTGACTTCAACTCAGTATTATTCAAGGGAGCTGTAATGCAACCACCCTCAAAACCTTGCAACATTGAAGATTTGCCGGTGGCCGAACTCGAGTCCAAAGGTTTCTAGTCCACTTTCTAATAACAGATTGAGCTGCCCCACTATCCCGCAAGATCTTGATCAGTACAGGGTTGGTTGCACCAATAAGTGACACTGTGCCCTCGGATACATAAGGAACGTATTTTTCTCTAATGTCAGACTGCTTGACATAATGTTTAGTAACCGTATTCTTAATTTCATAAGGCTTTCTAGAGGAAAAAAGTGCAATAGGCTGTTTTTTTCCTTTTTAGAGTATAACATTCGGTGACCTTGTTTGTCAGAAACATGACCTTGTTTCTTGCAGTGGTAACACACAGGACCTGACCTGGTCTGATCTTTCTCAGATTTCTTTTCCTGGGGTTCCTGGGTTCCTGGGGTTTTATGGCTACCGGAGGACTCAGGCTTTTGACCAGAGTAAGGCTTTGGCTTCTCATAGTCATCACTTTTCTTTACAAAGGCTTTCTTATGGGTAAAAACATAGCTATCAGCCAGGATGGTGGCGTCTTTAAACTGTTGACTTAGTGTTCATTCAAGTAGGCTCTGAGGTCCTTGTGGACACATCAGTTGAGTTCTTCAAGCAGTATAACTTGCTTTTGCCGAGACTGTCGACTTTACTGGATCTGCACCACCATCTCTCAAGCAAAATTTCCTTTTTATGGGTGAACTCCACGTGGGTGAGGTTGTCTGGTTTGCAATAGCTTCTAAACTTTTGGCGGTACGCCTCTGGCACCAGCTCATGGGCATCGAGGATGGAGGCCTTGACCGTTGTTCTTTCTTTGTTCCAATGAAAGGGAAGCGAACATTTCTCGGCTTTTACCCTTCAAGTCACTTCACAATAAGGATAGCTATGCATGGCGGAGCCAATCAAAATTGGCAGCTGTGTTTTCAAAGTCCACAAAATACTGGTCAATTGCATCTTCATTAAAGGCTGGTACCAGGGTTATGTGTTTGCCAATATCAAATTTTTGCTGTAACTTTTCCTTGGTGGGTTGAGTTTCACATCCATATTGGCCCATCTCCATTTTCTTCATCTCCATGTCTATTCGGAGTCTCTCATTTTCTGCCTCCACTCGGCGGATCTCTAATTCTATTTCTTTGAGCCGAAGTTCTCTATCTCCACCCTTTACTGCCCCTGAGGTGCCTTGGGGATCACTACAGTCTTGCGCCAATCCCCCCCCGGCATTCGTATTTTCTGTCTTTGACTTGGTAACAGTAATGTTGAATGAGATGGAAATCAACAAGTTTTTTTGGAATATAAGATAGGTAACATAGTTAACCCCACCCCCAAACAAACAAACAAACAAACAAACAAACAAACAAACAAACAAACAAACAAAAGAAAACAAAAAAACAGGGTAAACAACAACAACAACAACATCAACCAAAACAGCACAGCATGATGCCACAGACTTCTTTTTAAATGTGTTTGACTACTAAGTTTAATGCCACAGACTGTTTCTTTTAAAATGTGTTTGACTACTGAGTTTGTCTACATAGTTTGACACTATCAGTGAGTATATTGATATGGCTAAATACAAGTATTTTTCAATAAAGGTAACAATAAAGGTATAGTTATAACATTTGTTGGCAGAGCCCCCTAGTGGTTGGTCCCTTTGCATAATATTTATATTTAGAGCTGGGATTGGGAAGGAAGAGGCAGAGGACATGGAATAAGAGGAAGTATACGAAGTAAAGATGACAGGAGAAATTGACATAAAGGTAGTAATTGTATGAATGAGTAAATACAGGATACCAGATTTATATGTTTTTTGCATTTATTGTTTGTCTATTTGTTTATTTATTTATTTAGTATTTCTTTTAAAAATCCTTTATGATTTTCTTTTATTTTTCGATTTATTCTCTCTATTTTCATTTATTCTGTATAATGGATCTTATTTGGGACTTCTGTCTGTGAAGAAGAGCATGTAAATAAATTGTAATTATTTACTTTCACTTCAGTGAAGTCAACAAAAGTAAGTAAAAAACTGAAAGACTTTGAGAAGAGAAAAGACAGAGAGAGAGAGAGAGAGACAGAGACAGAGAGAGAAAGAGAGAGATATATGATATAGAATAGAGAGACAGGGAAAGACAGAGTTCTTCTGAGGTGTTTTCTCATAACATTTGTTGTTAAAAGTACTTTTAATTAGAAGAATTAATGAAAACAAGAGGACATAAGGGTTTCATTCAAGGAGAGTGGAGATTATATAAAGAAAGGAATAGAGTAGACTATCTGTAAATAGAGAAAAGAGAGAGAGAGAGAGAGAGAGAGAGTGTGAGAGAGTGGGGAGTCCCTCCCTTTCTCCCTGTAGTCATATATTGCAAGAGCTCATCAACTGCACTTTAAAATGTAATGGCCATAAAGCCTCTGAAGGAAACAAAGATCAGAACAGCCGAGTGTACAAGCAGGCTTAACCTGCCGCTAGTCTATTATTTGGGTTCATTACTTTTAGCACCTACAGCCTATTCACCCCTTTACTAGCTCCAGTCTTCTCAGTGAAGATGAAAAGTGTGTTGCTACTACAGTTGCTGTTATTGCTGGCTTTCTGCACTTCCAGATTGATGGGAGAACAGATACAGAAGATAAGGCAATGTGAAACCCGTTGCTCACAGGTATTTCATTCAAAGTTTTTGCAATATATTTTGTATGTTCTATATTCTAAATATATACCAGTGTGTGATTTTGTGAGATGAGCTCTATTAAGCTTTTGTGATGAGGACAAAGTTTTTCATATCAAAGGTTTAGTGTCTTATTGCATATTCTTATGACAGTTAAATATTGTTATTGTTGGTAAATCATTTAGGATTATTGTTACAATAACACTGGATAGTGAAATAAAACACGACTCTTTTTTATGATGTTATATTTATTGAGAAAGCATCAAGCATAATTAATACTACAGTGGTCCATTCACCACTGGCACAAGATCAATTAAAATACATAAACAAATTAGCCATAATGATTTTATAAGTTCCCAATAAAAGCAGAATGCATTATAATGGTTGTTACTGGAAACCAGATTGCTGCAATGTACTAAATAACAGCTCACATCCTTATATGGTATTCAAGCCTATCTATTGATGATGTCACACCTGTTAACACAGGCCATCTTTACAGAGTCCCCTTTAATAACGTCAATAGGTCAATAGCTCCAGGTAATGATGCTCATTTAAATAAACTGCTCATTTAAATGATCTAAATACAGGAAACCCAACTGTTGTTAATCAATCACTTCAAGTCATTGGTAAGGTGACATTAGACATGCCTACCCCAGCACACACACACACACGCACGCACGCACGCGCGCGCGCGCACACACACACACACACACACACACACACACACACACACAGAATATGAAAGTGTGATTATTATGTTTCCTCTTCCATTTCCAGTCCTAGTTTCCCCACCAGTGTAAATCGATGCATTTTCACGGAACAGCCGCATTTAGATTTTTTTTCTTTCTAATAAATACATTGCAAGAATAAAAGACATAATTCCTCCTGATACCTCTATCATTTGTACTTGCTCACTGACTAATTTTCTATTCAAATCTACTTACATTTACCTTAAGGAAGCATATAGCCAATGTTCCAGTTAATTTACAAACATTCAGTAATTACTTTATTATTGAGGATGCATAAATATAATTTCACGTGAGGTGTGAACAACCAGGATATTGGCCTGGGCAAAGCACTCTGGGCAAACCCCTACTGTCTCAGCTGCTTCCTCTTGCCAGTACTATTGTGACTAAATCTAATCAGTATTACTGTGGTTCTGGGTAACATTTGCATACACTGTAGATCAAATAGCCTATTGCTAATTTGTATGTTGGGTTCTGTTTACAGGGACTGCATTGTCACGTTAAGTCTCAATGTGAGTACTGTCTTTTTATTATTTATTTATTTATTTATTTATTTTATGGTTGGACTACACACACTAACAAATACAAAATGATGCAGGTGGTCCTCTGCCATAAGAACTCATTGGATGATTAATATTTCCATGCCATGTTTGTTTTGGTTTGTCATTTTCCAGTTGTATTTAAAATTATTTTGATCTTCTGTGCTACTGAAATCTGAGAGACCCTAGTTTAAATAATTTCTTAGTGTCAACATTCAAAACATGCTTTGAGGGAATATGTGCCATGTATTTGACAATATCTGTGCTTTACAGATTCATTTGATCAATGCAAGAAACGGCCACACGGCATTACCCGAGATGTGTTTAGGAACACCAGCATCTCCACAGTGATGAAGTGTGAAGGGGTCCGACGGTGTTCTCTTTACCTCCGGGTCAGCACTCATCTTCAGCTAAAGAGTAGGTTGAATCTTCTCTCAGGAAAAGCAATGACCTTGCAATATATTTGCAAGCTAAATTTGTTAGTTTAAGATTAACTATGAAAGTTAATTTAGCACTGGTTATTGTAGAGTAGGAGTTTAGGCACAGCACTGTAGTTTCCTGCTGCATTATGCGTCATGGTCCTACTGTTTTTAAATGACTCATAACAGAACATATTCTAGTTATTGCTGCTATGAGGATATCCCTGCCAAACTAATCTAATCTAATCATCAAAGTGTTTAGTGCAACCATTAACTTCTATCTCCACATCACTAGTACATTCAATTGCTGGTCTTTTTCATGATAATAAAAAATGGTTCCTCTTTTCTAGAACACATCCATGGCATCTACATGTGTACAGCCAGTGCAACAATGATGGAGCATTGCAGGATAATGACCTTCTCACGCACAAAAAAAGAAAAGTTGGTAAACCATCAGGTACTATTGTCTGCATTTCTTGAATGGATGGCAACACAGTTTCATATGCAAGTTCATGACAGTTGGTTTACTTCGTTTTGTGCCAATATGTGCAGGTTTAGCAGGTGTCTCTGTTTGAGATTTTTAAAAAAAATGTCTTTGTTTCTTTTTCTTTCTATGTAAGGTGAATATTCAAGATGATTGTCTTGAAGTAGGACTAGGGCAGGCTGTTTATATAAGCCTTCAAACTTGGCCGCAATTCTGTGATGTGTGTTATTCCAGAACATACCATGTTCCAGGTATGGGGTGGAGTGTGGTGTCATGTATTAGTGATAATGCAAGATGCCAAGAATTTCCTTTTTGTTATATGAAATGTCATGGTGCTAAATTTAGTAACTAAATGTTTTCATTGCAAGATTAAACGAATTGATAGTTAATCTGTCAAAGCAAAAGGTATTTTTTCATTTCTTTTGTCAGACTGCAGCAACAAAGACTTACAAGGAAACATCCCAGAATGCACCAGTAAGTTTGAGATCATTTTGTAAAGTTTTGTCTCCATCGGCAAAATGTTAACTTTTTAAAAAATAGTAATAGATGAGTAAAAATATAAGTATGGTGTCATGGAAAATCTTGGTCTTTCTGGCAGCTGGCAAGATTGGCTATGAGGTGGATTTAAAGAAGAAGGAACTTCAGATAAATGTGTCAGACATGCTGGACGACAAGGACTACCA
The DNA here is from genome assembly GCA_039654325.1 of Tandanus tandanus. NCBI lineage: Eukaryota > Metazoa > Chordata > Actinopteri > Siluriformes > Plotosidae > Tandanus > Tandanus tandanus. The sequence goes on from JBCNYH010000024.1 coordinate 17,051,935, forward strand.
TGTTAGACTCTGCCACAAGGATTACATCTGCACAGGCACTGGAGCTCACGTATTGGTGAATTGCTTTTTCGACATTCATATGCTCATGACACAACTGATGTGAAAGTATGAAAGTTAAGATTCAGACTGGGATTATTGTACCATAGTACCTTTTCTGGTAATGGAATCAAACAAAATACACAAACAATCCTACTGCCATTACTTATTCAAATCTATATACACTTTTATGACATCAGGGTCACTCTTCATTCTGATTCTGATTCTGTTATACTGTATTAATCCAGCAGGGGAAATTTAGCTTCTGCATTTAACCCATCCAAAGTGAGCACACAGATGTAAACAGTGAGCACACACACACTTGGAACGGTGGACTGCTACACACTGCAGCACCTGGAGAGCAGCTGGGGGTTAGGAGCCTTGATCAAGGGCACTTCAGCCATGAATGTGGAGGAAGGGAAGGTGCAGCTCACTCCCCACGTAACACATTTTTCCTGCTAGTTTGAGAATGGAATCAGTGGCCCTTTGGTCCCAAACCCGCTTCTATAACCATCATGCCTGCCAATTCATACTGGCATGTAGCTTATTTTTCTGTAACCTCAATTAGAAAGCCTTTACTGTAGGTCTGTGTAATGCTACCACATCTGATATATTATACAGAGACTGGACATAAGTAAATAGACACCCAAAATTTCAGAATGAATATTTGCTGGTCGAAGAAGAGGCCCATTTGATTTGATTGATTCGACCTCTCTGAAAATCTGACAATTTAATGACTTAAATTTAATGAACAATGGTCAGACTGCTGTATAAAGGTGCACAAAGTTGGGCTAAAGTTAAGCAAGCATGCTTCACACTCCAGGAGCTCAAGAATTATCAGATTTTCAGCGAGGTCGAATTGAACAGTGAAGGTAACATCACCACGGATCCACGACCAGGTCGACCTGGACCATCAGAAAGATGCCTTTGCTCTGTGAAGAGAGCCATGGAGAAAAATCCCCAGTCCAAGGCCGCAGACATTGCAAAAGACATCCATGCCAGCTCGAAAACTGTTACGCACTATCAATTAAATGGCCAATTATGGCCGAGCAGCAAGACGCAGGCCTCTTCTTCCACCAGCAAATATTCATTCTGAAATTTTGGGTGTCTATTTACTTTTGTCCGGTCTCTGTACGATAGTATATGATATAGTAGCATTCATATGTGGATAATTGTGTTCAGAATTTTTTGGTAGGCCTATTATTAATTCATGATTGATAATGATATCGGAAGGAACGATTTTAATTATCACATTTATATGTAAATCACCGTATTAATGTTAAAATAAAATTTTTTTTTTATTTATTAATGTGCTAATTATAATTTGTAATCAATTCAGAAAAAGAACAGTATCTTTAAGATTGTTTCTTCAGCTCATTTATAATGTTGTCTTTTAAATTGATCCAAATCGCCCACTGATTATACACTCAGTAGTTATACTGTATATGATTCTTGTGTAGGTCCAAAAAAACCTGAGAAAGTTCAGAATTTAAATACACATATTTCATGACATGGAGAACAAAAAAATTCAGAAAATGTTTTGTATAGTATATATAAGGTTTGCCAATGTAATATAGACTGGAGGCAAACCATAATGTATGTGCATGGTGAATGCGCATGGTTATGCAACAAAGTCAGTAGATTTAAGGGTAGAAGAGAGGCACACTGGGTGTTGGCATAATAAGCTTAATTCTTTGGTCGTGAAGGCAATAAAGAAATATGCCAACTCGTTTATGATTTACCATCTTTTAAAGGAAGAAAAAGTAGGACAAGAAAAAGTAGGACAAAAACTTTGCACATACACTTCCAATCAGTCCTGTTTCCTGTTACAGATAAAAAAGGAGAATCCAGCAAAAACTGTCACTCTGAAGTACTCCAAACCAGTGCCCTGTTTGTGCATTGAGGTAACTGATTAAATATGATTTATATGTGACACATTTGCTCTTTCAGTAGCAGTAATAGAAAGCACTGTGCTACTTTATCACAGGGCTGGTCTGCCATGCCTGATGCTTCTCGGGTTCAAGTCTGTCCTTTCAAAAACCGTAAGTATGAAGTTTATCTGTAAATAAGAAGTACAAGTAAATGATAAACAAGGAACATATAGAAAGTATTGTCTCTTGTCAGGTGTTGAGGAACTCTGGTCTGGGATAACCTTTGACCCTATGGAGGAGACGCTGTCATGGGAAGCTTTATGCCCAGTTAATGCTGTTGTTTCACTGTGCGAACTGCAAGACCAAGGCGTATGCACAAACTTTGCCAATTCTTCCCAGCAATATGTCAAAGGAATGGTAAGCTCATCCATAAAAAGAAAAAGAAAAAAACATAAAAGCTTTAGAGAAAAATATAGAAAGAGCAAAAACAAAAGAATACCAACAATAACTTTTGTACCCACACAACCTTCCTCAGCTGACATATTCAACAGTGGATCCTCATCCCAGGCTTTGCATGAAGGTAAATAATATTGTTTAACCCCATTGCCTTTGATCAGACAATGGAAATGTCTCTCTGTGTCCTACTACTTCAGGTTTTATTGCAAATACTCATTCACCATGTGAAAATGATGCATCTATTCAACTCTTGGACAATGTGTGCTTTGATATATTTTCCCTTGTAGTTCATCACAGAGACTGGGGAATGGATAAAATGCCCATTTTCAGATGGGAATTTCCCAGGTAATAAGCTTCCATTCATTAATATACTAACTTGTGTGGAGTTTGCATGTTCTCCACGTGCTTGCATGGGTTTCCTCCCACATTCCAAAGACATGCACATTAGGCAATTAGGATATTCTTAATTGCTCTCAGGTGTGAATGGTTGTGTGTCTGTGTTGGCCCTGGATGATCTGTTCAGGGTGTACCCCACTCCCCAATGACTCTAATAAAGGATGAAGCAGGTCAGAAAATGAAATGAAATGAATGAAATGTGTTGGATGATGTAACTACTTTATTTACTTGTTCTGGATTGGATGTATGAGAATTCTGTAAATTCTGTATTTTTGGCAAAACTATTCTTTTAACAATAATAATTTTATGTCATGCCCATGTAAGTTTCCTGGATTCCTTAGTCTGTACATATGTTGTGTAATTAAATACACATTCCCTATTAGACCCTATCTGTATCTTTTAGCCTGGGGCCTGGAAGTTTCTAATGAACAGGATCAGCCACAGCTGCTTGTTACTTCCCGGATCAAAACAAGCCTCTCCTTGAGTGTATGTTCCCAGTCTGGGCCTTCTGGGTGTGAGAATACACAAACCATCTTAGTTGATGTGGTGAGTTCAACTCATATCAGATGTAGTGGCATGTTTATCTTTAATTATCCCTACAGCAACAATATCAACCAGCATTATTTTATATATTGGTTGCCAAGATTCAATAGGCCTCATAGTGTGTTAGAACTGTATGTCATGGTAGGGAAGTTTTAAGTTTCAACTGTAAAGTGGATCCTAGATATAATCCTGTATAAATTAAGTGGATAAAACTTCCTGTTTCCTGGAGCAGTGGTGGCCTGGTGGTAGGGTGCTGGATTACTGATCCAAAGGTCATGGGTTCAAGCCCCGCTATCAGCGGGTTGTCACTGCTGCCTCCCAGTGCTGTGGTGAGAGGCATGTAAAAGAACCATTGCTGATTTTTGTCAAGAGTAGGCTGCATAGCTGTCAGTGTGTTTCTGCCCTGCGATGGCCTGGCGAGCTGTCCCGGGTGTACTCTGCCCTTGCCCTGAGTCGGCTGAGATGGGCGCCAGCCTCCCCGCGACCCTAAATAGGATTAAGCGCTTCAGAAAATGAATGAGAATGCAGAAGGTTAAGTCTTTTTGAAAACGATGCTCTTAAACTCAGCTTACAGAAAGGTTGACAGTCAAAAGTTTCTTATCAGTTTATTGAGATAGATAGTGATTGAACCATAATCAGTGTGTCACATGTATTACAAGTAAGAAAATCAATTTTGCTGTAAGATGATATTGGTACAGTAAATTTTATAGTGTCATGAAAAAACAAATATTTTTAAAATCATTTAAAAATACTTATTTTATTACAGTTAATAAGCAACACGACATCTAAACTCATTCACAATGTCATGCACACAGGCAACTTTATATTAAGTTTTATGAAAAGATTATAAATATGATTTCTGTGTTAAATTGACAGGTAAGAAACAATGATAGTTATTTCCACAACGTTCATGAATACATGAGACGATGAGTCATCCAGCATGAATGCACTATTCACAGTCTAAGATCCCATCCCTTGATTATCGGTTAGAACATCTTTAAAAACAATATTTGCTAAGCTTCTGAAGTGGTACTGTAGGTGCCATAAAAGGGAAACTTTTATAACCATAAAACTTGGCCAACGATGTTTTTTTTTGTTTGTGTGTCTCTAAAGGAGAAATTTAAACATGTGCAGACAAATATGGATATTGGTCTTTGTACGCCAGGTGTCTGCATCAAGGTAACTAAAATGAAATCTCAGTAGTGCTATTTTGTCATTTTACAGTGTTGAAACATTTCTAATTGTTGGCACTTATAAAAATTGTTTCTCCTAGGCAAAGCGTGTGGATGTGGAGTATGGCATCACCACTCTCTATTGCCAGCCCCCGTGCTGTAAGTTCTCTTCCTGAAATTGTTTTTCTTTTACTTTTTTTTAACCTTTCATATAAAAGCACATGACACAAATCATTTCATTAATGAATGTTGAATGAAATGATGTTACACACACACACACACACACACACACACACACACACACACCCTTAATTTATTTTTTTATTTTACATTTTTACACTGTTCAGAAATGTTCAAATGGCACATTATATCACAAAGACTCATCACTGCTATTAGAGTACTGAAAATGGTGGAAAAAATTATAAAAGAACACACAACCTTCTCACAGATTAGAACCCCAAACCTTCTCACTGTGAGGCAAGTGCACCCCCAACCATACACAGATAATGATTTATTTTGTTAGATTTCCATCCTTCCTAACCTGCAAAAGATTGTTGACAAGTGTACGCGAGTTGTCACATGCATGTAAAAATTAATTTCTCTTTTCACTTTGCAGCACGTTCCTCCTCCAGGCCCACAGACAGTACAAGTAAATGGCAGCTCATGTATTTCATTGTACCTGCGATGACAGTGGCTGCAGCTGTAGCTGTTGCTGCCACCGTGATGACCATTGCAATGATTGGTGAGTTAAATATATATTTGATACTATATATACTGTGATTATAGCAATATAAAGACGATGCACTTTATGAAATACTAAATGTCAGTATTTTATGGTCAATCAATTTTATTAGACTGTACCATGAATGCCCGGCATTCGAACCCAGGACTTTCTTGCTGTGAGGCGGATGTGCTAAACACTTTGCCACCATGCCACCCCATAAATGAATTAACTGATGTCAAATATCTTCAAATTATAATTAATGCGAGTTAATTATGTGTTAGGAATTTAACATTTCAGCGAAAAATGGTTAAAAAAGGCATTTAATGAAAAAAATTATCAACAGTAAAAACATTACTCATTATTCTTCAGTGGTGGGGGGGGGTCTATGTGGCCATACATAATTATTTTTTATATTTAAAAAGTACAGTAATATAAAATGTGAATGTCTATAGAAATTGATTGTCTTTTTCCCCCCTCATGCTAAAAATATGCAGGGAGACCTATCTTAATAACTTTGGAACACGTAGCTTTGTACGTACACGTAGCTGGAAATTTGGAACACGTAGCTTAAGTATCTAAGATGACCCAACGTAAACAAGAGAAATGTTTTAAAAATTATACTGTGCTGTCTTAAATTAACATGATTCTCTATGTTAAACTGGATTCAGGTTACCACATCAAAAGGACAGTAAAAGCTCGGGGCATTGCTTGTTTACCAGGAACACACACTGGTGAGAAAAGTATATTTATATTCTAGAGCAGTTTGCATTACTAAGCATGTACTGTATCTGTGTCAAGGTTTAAGTATATTTAATACATTCAGCTCTAATGAAGTTACTCATAAATGATTAGTGAGTGCATCCAACACAAAAATGGTTGTGTGTAAAGAGTATTAAATAAGAAGAGTCAAAGAGGAGGGGTGGGGGTGTGGGGGCGGGATTAGTATACTAAAACACTTACCACTGAGCAGAGATATGAAAATTTCAGATAATATATTGTAAATTATAGAATGCTTGTTTCCAAGTGTCAATAATTACATAACATGCTTTCATCACCATATA
>JBCNYH010000024.1:17077427-17088193 GCA_039654325.1 Tandanus tandanus
GTCCTGTGGTCTGTTCTGGTGTGCTGATGCTGGCTGGAGTTCTCATCTTGGAAGCCCCTCGCTCCTGCTGATGAAGACTGTGAAGGTGATATAAACTCTCTTGCTGCAATTATTTAGAACTTACAGTTGTGGTATAACCAACTGGACTACATGTTGGACTGTAGTGAGGTTTTTCTTATATGGTTTGCACAAATGAGGATGGGTTTCCCTTTTGAGCCTGGTTCCTCTCAAGGTTTCTTCCTTGTGTCAACTGAGGGAGTTTTCCCTTGCCACTGTCGCCGTGGGCTTGCTCATTAAGGATGTGTAGGGGGTTGTATAGGGGGTTGTAGAAAAATTTTTTAATTCCTCCTTAAATTACTTTTACTATGTAAAGCTGTTTGTGACAATGTCAATTGTAAAAAGGCGCTATACAAATAAAACTGAATTGAATTGAATTGAATGTTGTCCTGATACAATAATTAAAATATTTATTTTTTGTATTTACTGTGTCACCCAAGAGCAAAGTGAACACTGGCATGTTTCCACCAGACGATGGCGGTGTTAGATAAGATCTGAGTTTTTAAACTATGGCCTATTCACCCTTCACACTCATTAGGGGTGTGTTTGTAAAACTACAAGTAATATAAGTCCATATTATTAATTCTAATCTGCAGTGAAATTTTTTTTCACAATGCCATACCATGTGACATCTACATATTTTAGAGAAATGCTCAAAACATTCTAAAGACACCAAGCAATACAAGCAAAGGTGCATTAATAATGTTTCAGTTTAAGAAACACAGAGCTGTATCATTGTAGCCAAGGGTATCCTGGTGTCAGACTTGTATAATGCGGTAAAAATGTACCAACATGGCCAGTAATGCTACAAGTGAAAGGGCTAATCCATGTTTTTCAGCATTTTGCTCATATCAGCACCCTGTTGTTCAAGTCTGGCACTTGTACAGGCATGATGCCAGTGGGTGAGCTTTACCTTAAACAAACCCACCACTGAGCATGCAGGCATGATGTCAGCAGGAAAGAATGGGGCAACTGAGATGAGGATTTCAGAGCTGAAATCAGACTGATAGAGATGAGATAGAGAGAGACAGTGCTCCTGTGATACGGGGAGTGAGATCAGTGAGCGGAAAGACCAAGTTCAAAGGAGACGATGGTTGTGATGATTTGTAGTGAAGACTTGAATACATACAAGCCACAGTTGTCTTCTTCTTCTTTTGTAATTAGAAAAGTCACACATATATTGGCCTGAGGTGAGGGGAAACACAGTCAGATGGGTGGGCTGAAAAGTTCAAATGATGTAAAGTTCATAATAATCCATAAACCATCAGGATGAGAGGTTCTATACCAAGAGGATCCAAGCACTGCAGCACCAATGGAGGACGTGTTTAGAACCCAGGGGGTTGAAAAATAAACCACACTTGGTCAAATTCAACACTTCATTATGATCAGCTTATGAACTTTTCAGCCACACCCTCGTATTTACCTTCTGTAGCTGGTTAGAGAGGAGCGCAGCTCTCTGACACAGACAAACCAGGCACTCAGATCCTTAAAAGATAATGAGAGCTATAGGCTGTATAAAAGCTAAAGGCAAAATAAAATGGAAAAATCTATGACCTCATGTTCTATCCTGGAGTGTCCCTGTGAGGTGGTCTTGGCTGTTTACACACTGAAAACTCAGCAAGTGTTTTCCTTACCCTGAATTAAGAGACCTCCCTTTTATAACTCCTTCTTTCTCTCTGGCATTCTCTCACACATAAACACATAAAAGGAATTGGATCTGTGTGTGTGTGTGTGTGTGTGTGTGTGTGTGTGTGTGTGTGTGTGTGTGTGTGTGTGTGTGTTATCAAAGTCGGTTTATCCATTCAGCGTGTCTGTTAAACCCAAAGGAATAGGCTTTTAAATGTCAGGTGCAAAGCTCATGACCAATAACAGCTCACGACAGCTCATGGCTGTTGGCTGGGACTGCTAAGCTCAGCAGAGTACCTGGCTTTGTGGCCACCTAGATCTCTGACCCCATTGACCACCTTCTGATACTGCGTCTGTGTTTGTTGTTATGTTAGTCATGCAGATAATACAATGGACACACACTTTCTCCCAGTGGGCCACAGCTGGGGGTGCACCATCTGCTAAAGAGCACTATTTGACCCCCAAGCTAGGGAATACAGAGAGAAACATGCAGGGACAAATCTGCAGGGAGATGCTAAACAGCTATCATTAGTGGACTATAAATGATGGTTATATCCTGCATATTGGTGTAAGTATTGTAAAAGTCAGACAAGAGGAAACTTTACTGAATTCGTAAAGAAAGAGTGGGAGTCTAAAAGAATCGCTGTTTTGATGTAATTAGGGAGTGATCATGTGCAGAGATGACTTTCATGTCTAAAAGTCAAATAAAGTCCTTTTAAAAAAAAATAAAATTCCTTTATGTCATATAACAGATTATCAAAGAGCTGTGCAGAAATGCCAAATTATTTTAAACAAAAGACCAAATGGAAACGATAAAATAAACTCAATACATCAAAAGCACAATGGACTAGTAAAGAGTTGAATGAGGACATGGTGATATAGAGTTATTCATACACTCACTGACAGACAGCAGCTTTTTGCAACATAGCACCAGATAAAAGAACTATACTCTGTGGGGTTTTGACATTGATCTGCAAGTTAGAACCAGACCCCAGTACAACATTCTCAGATCAGCAGCATGCCAGCAGCGCTTGGTTCACCCGAGCCTCCCACATTTACAAAGACCCGTGGCCATAATAAAAGCCTGCCCCCTTGGCATGGAATCAGACGCCTCTGAGCTACTGCTCACAATGGCATTCCATGGCACAGCAGGTCCACCTGTGCCTGGAGCCCATCAGATGGCCTCAGAGAGGGAGACACAGTAGGGGAGAGATGGGTGGGTTCATCTCCCACTTGTACTTCGCCAGTGTGCTGAGGGGGGCAGTAGGTTCAAACAGCGCTTTCCATGTCGGAGAGGGGAATTATACTGTGGCGCCAGTCAAAAGCATTTACAGTGCTGAGGCTGTTTTTTTTTTACTTTATAAAACTGAGATGTTGAGTGTGAGACAGATGCTATATATAATGCACAGACAGTCTACAACACAGTCATGTAGTGTTTTATTTTTCTGACATAAAGATTATTGCTAATAGACATCTGAAGTTAAAAATACATCACAAAATAAAAAATCATAAAAAATAAAAAACATGATAAAAAAATACAAATAAAATGAAATCATCCTTTTTGTAAAATCACGATAGCCCTTTTCCATCTCTCTGAAATCATATTGTGATGTGATACACAGTATGGGTGGCATGGTGGCTCTGTAATTAACATTAATACAAAGATTCTGGGTTCACATTCCACAGCTGACAAGGGCCTTTCTGCGGATGTGTGTGTTTTTCCTATGCTTCACACCCATGGGCAATTTAGAGTAGCCATTCAACCTAATGTGCATGTCTTTAGACTGTGGGATTAACCAGAGTACCCCCAAGAAAACAACTATATATAGAAAGGCTCCAGTTGACTCCCGAGCTAGAACCCAGACCCTTCTTGTTGTGAGACTGCACCACCATGCTACTGATGCTGAAACTACCCGCCTAATATTGTGTAGGTCTTGCTTGTGCCACCAATACAGCTTTGACCTGTTTAGGAATGGACTTTACATGATCTCTGAAGGTGTACTATGGGACCTGACAATTCATACATGACAAGTCATTAGCAGCAGATCCTAATATTTCCCACCCCTTGACAGGTGCTATCATTATTATCCACTTCAACTATCAAGTGTTCAGCCAAAGTGCCGGGTACACACATAGTGTGTGTGTGTGTGTGTATGTGTGTGTGTGTGTGTGTGTGTGTGTGTGTGTGTGTGTGTGTGTATGTATTCTATAGCAGGACTTTTCAAATACTGCACAGACTTTAACTCCAGTATGTGTGTGATTGTTTTTTCGATTCTTGGGTCCTAATGAGCACACCTGTCTCCCCAAAGGGGCTTCAGGCAGGGCTGCACACTGCTCGCCTCAGGAGATCCATAGTGCAATTATTATACAATTCCCAAGATGCACTAAGGGCATTTTATGTGACTAGGCTAGGCACTGTTGTATAGGTGGTACAGTGAACTACTGTAAAGAGAGTCTGTTTTTGTGCATGTGTATGTTGTGAATGTGTGCATTCAGCTGTATTGCATTTAAAACATGGCCAATTAAACCATGACCCACTAAAAGACAGGAACAAGCTGTAAATGTTCACAGCAGGAAAAACAATCTATAACATCTCGCTCTTCACTGTAGGCCACATTATTACCATTTTTATTGAGTGATGTGCTACTCTGTGCTTAGATACATATATTAATATGTAGATAAATATTATGTCATTTCATTCACACGAAAAACTTGGCAGCCGTACGTGGTGAGATCAAAAGGTTCTGAAAAAAAGGACATACAACAGTGAAGGGTCAAGACCAGCAAAGTACAGGTAAAGACGGCATATGTGAAAGAGTGTACCACCACCAGAAGGAACAGTCGGCACCCACTTTAGGCTCCCAGGTTCTAAAAAAACAGGGAAGGGAAATACCAGTCAAAAGTAACCAAACACATCAACTGCAGTAGGCCAGATGCAGAAATCTCAAAACTGGTTATCAGCAGCTGTAGAAAGGGCTTCGTGGGGGATACAAGGACAGTGTAACAAGGGAAACACTCTAATAATAAATAAATGAAAACATATAAGGAACTGATGACAGTTATGTGAACACTGTTCACCCATTATCACTTATGAACAGATAGAACAGTCCAAGGTAAAAAGAAACAACAGCAGCTATCAGTGAAGCCAACTGAACCATGTGTTATCTGAACCACTTATCCATCAGGGCTGTTGTGTAAGCTTGAGCCAATCCCAACTTACTTTGGAGGAGGGGTGATGAACACCCTGAATAGGTAATCAGTTTATTGCAGAACTAACACTACCACATCCATTTATTCACACTCCCACTTATGGGCAAATTGGTGTAACTACTTGGAGAAACCAGAGTTCTGGGAGGGAGCCCACTCATGCACAGAAAACAAATGCAAACCTTTGGCTAAGATTCAAATCCTCAACCTTACCTACTCAATAAACCTCAACCTGCTAAACACTGAGCCACCATGCTGCCCCCAGCTTGACCCACTTTAGGCAAAATATAACTATATATATTATAACTATATATCTGGATATATATCAGCCAAAATTACAGCTGTTGTTCCCCAATCAAACCTCTAATCGCCAACCCAGGTGATGTCAATATCTATTCTACCTATTTTAATTGCTTGCTTTGCCAGCTTATCAACCACCTTATTGCCTAAAATGCCTAAATTATGTTTTATTGGCCTATCTGGTCATCTGGGTAATTTGTGGGAGAACATGCAAGAGGCTTTTCTTAGTTGAAAAAAAAGGACACTTCTTTATGGCAGCACCTTGGTGTAGAGGTTAGCACGTCGTACATGTAATAAGACAATGGGTAAAACATCACAAAAGTAAAGTATCTATATTACCAGTCAAATATCTGACTGGTATTGTATGTTATAGCAGGTGTTATAAACAATTATTCCCTCACCAGGCTCATTTTTTACTTCTACTGAAGTTATGCTGCAGTTTTGAACATATACATAACTTATTAGTACCTTATCCAGAACCTATCGAAAACTTATAGCTTACTTATCTCCAACGTATATTGAGGTATGAAAACATTTCTGACGTGTTCTGGACAACCTCTTTTACTAAACGTCTTTCTAACTTACATCTAGCGTATTATGAGTTTATTGGCAGCATTTAGGGGGATTGGTATATAAAATGAGGTTCAAACAAGGAACCGGTCAGTACTCCTCAAGACTCCATTGTTGACTATTGTTGGTCATAAGTTGCGAATGCTGCCAACAATGGCATTCATTGGTATAAGTTATATTTAGGTTCAAAGTATGCTAGACATTATACTCAACTTGAGTAACTTACAAATAACTTACCTACAACGTATGGCAACTTACGTACAACTTATGTCCAGCGTATGCAGAACGCATGAGCCATGTGCTAGTATACTTTAAAAATTTAATGCATGCACCAAATTTTTTGACGATCTTGCCATACTACGACTTATACCAGCGTGCTGTTAACTTACGCAAAACTTACCCATAACTTATTCGACGTACGCCAACGTCTTCGCCTAATTTCTCTTAAGTTGGCACCCGCTGACCAAATCGTCAATGTCTGATAGGGGCTTCAGTGATTTCAGTATGCAAATTCTGGTATAGTGACTACCTTTAACATAAATACCAGTCAAAAGTTTGGACACACAAGAAATTGTGTCTAAACTTTTGACTGGTACTGCATGTCATTACACCATCCCATCCAAGAAGTTTTGTTGCTCTGAGCACAGCTTTGTAACACTGTGGATGTAGTGAAAGATTAATTCTCAAACTGTGTCTATGTACAAATCTGATTGGAACAGTTTCCCTCTGTGGCCTTACAGTGTTAAAAGACTGAGGAGATCTTAAGATATATGATAAACACTTGTGCTCAGCGCAGGAGGAAATTTAATTTTGTATATACTGTATAAAAACAAGTACACAGATCAAACCTCCTCTCTATACGTTAGCACTACTCTCATTACATTAAGACAAAATTTCCTGCTTGAAATAAAGAAAAGGGACAGTATGTACAAGTCAGAGTTATTCTAGAACAGGCATCATGTTTCACAGAAATGCAGCTTCTGTCCCATGCTGTCATTTACAGACTACACTAATGACTGCCACCTCTGAATGCAGAACAATGCCAGTGTACACAAAGGAGGCAGACACTTGTTACCAACCCTATTGTGCATGTTTGAATGTGTAAGTATGTGCATGTGTCAGTGCTGGACAGAGTAAGTGTGTGTCATACCCAGTAAATGTACCCAGGCCAGAGGCTCGTGTCGCAAGGGGTGGAATAGCAGCAAGAGTTCCCTAAGGAGAGCTGGAGCTGCAGGTTGGGAGGAAGAACAGATGGCAGGCAGTAGCTCTACTATAATCCTCCCCCACTATCCGATAGGGAGCAGGGGCAATTAGCGTGGCAGATAGAAGGGAGGGAGCGGGAAGTCACAGAGGGCTATTCCATCATTCTCTCCATCATTCGGTACCCCTCTGAGTGAAATGAAGGGAGGCTAAATAACACACGCTCACTCCGTGTGGCCCCATTAGCCCACCAGAGACAGGTGCAGGGTGTCACCTGTCATTATGATGGCAGATCAGTGCACCATCTTCCAACCCCTACCCTTGTCTCCAAACACACTCAGGCAAAGACCAGGATAATCAATTGAAGCCTTGGTAAAACAGAGAGAGAGAGAGAGAGAAAGAGAGAGAGAGAGAGAGAGAGAGAGAGAGAGAGAGAGAGAGAGTTTATTGTTCTGTCATGTATACATACAGACATAATGTATGTGTTAGTGTTCTCCATAAATTTCATGTCATAATATTTACAATTTTTACATATTCAAAAACAAAAATTCAATTTGTATGTTTCACATTTTGCTGACTCATCTGCTCATTTGCCGAACTGCTTAACCCTACTATTAGGGTCATGGGAAGCCTGCGCCTATCTCAGCCAACTCTGGGTGAAAGCAAGGTACACCCTAAACAGCTTGCCAGACCATCTCAGGGCAAAACACACGCAACCATTCTCACTCACATCCACATCTAGGGGCAATTTGGAACAACCAACAGCCTGATGTCTTTAGACTGTAGGAGGAAACTGGAGTACCCGGAGGAGACCCACACAAGCACAAGTAGAACATGAAACCACACAAAAATGCCTGAGCCTGGGACTTGAACCCAGGACCTTCTTGCTGTGAGGTGGACATGCTAACTACTACACCATCATGGCACCCATGCTATTTAAATCTTAGATTAAATGTTTTTGTTTGTAACTCACATTAAGACTCAAAGGTTTCTAGTCATGTGGTTGTTCTAATATCATTTTCCACATAATAAAAAATAAATAAATAAATAAAACTATTTAATTTATTATAGACAGTGGACATAATCTAACATAATAAATATAAACAAAGTTAGAATGTGATGCCTGAACCACATTCAACAAAAGTTTCTCTTTTCCTCTTCTTTCTCATCCCTCTGTCACTTCCCCCAGTGCTTACATGTCATATAGACTAAATCATTAGGCTAATCAGTCTAATTATATCCATATTGCCTTGTGAATCTCAGAAGCACATGGTGATGAATTGTCATTGCCCCCAGCTTCAGCCTCTACACACACACACACACACACACACACACACACACACACACACACACACACACACAGAATGAAACATACATATATAGCTCTCCATACATAAATGTACACACAGTTCGTTTCTGTGCTCTAAATCCATTTTCTGTGAGGTCTGGAGGGAACATGGGGGGGTTTGGAGGAGTCTTGGGGTCACAGAGGACTTCTGTTTCTAAATAGGAATTTTTTTCTCTCTTCTCTTTTTGGAGTTATTTTTCCAAAAAAAATCCGTGGTGCTGACGCAGAGAGCACAGGGGGATCCTCCACACTTTTCACTCATAGACACACATAAATGTTCACGTTCACACAAACACACAGCAATGTTTACACACCCCCTTGTGCACCCACCCATATGCAATGACCCACACTCTTAACACATGCCGCTGGTGGTGTGGCAGACTGCTTGTCTCCATGGGCTGCCTGATAGATCTATGGGTCTTTTCAGTAAGCTAGGCTGGCCTGCCTGTAACCAGAGCCCCACTGTTTATACCGCTCCATACACACACAGCTGCTAATTGAAACATGCCTTTTTTCCATACGACATTGTAAACTGTGCGTCTTTATGTGTGAGTGTGAGGGCCTTCTGTTTGCATTTGTGTGTGTGTGTGTGTGTGTGTGTGTCTGTGTGTGTGTGTGTGTGTGTGTGTGTGTGTACGAACACAGAAAACAGAGGGGATTCAGAATGAAAAAAACAGAGAAAGAGATGTACTATATTTTACAATGACTTCATTAATGTTCAGAATTGAAGAAATAAATCAACACGTGTTAAATAGGCTGATATACTCTAGCATGCATGTAGTATGCAATAATTTGTTTATGAATCTGATTCTGCCAGTAAATAATCTTCTTTCACAGTAAGTAGGTAAACATCACCTGTCTGACACTGCTGCCCATACTTAAGGATCAGAAGGCAATTTGAAAAGAAAAAGATAAAAGTTCCAAAATAATTTAGCATTTTGCAGATTTGCAACGTTATTTTAACAGATTTGAGCTAGATCTAATATTAAAGATAGTGTATGTGAGTCAAATTGAGACTTTGGAATATAAACCACAAATAGATGCCAAAAATGTATATTATTTATTCATTTATTGTCTAAGCCGCTTAATCCCAACTATGGTCGTGGGGAGGCAGGCACCCATCTCAGCCGACTCTGGGCAAGGGCAGGGTACACCCCTCGCCAGGCCATCGCAGGGCTTACACACACACAACCATTCATACTCACACCTAAGGGCAATTTGGAACAGCCAATTAGCCTAATGTGCATGTGTTTGGACTGTGGGAGGAAACCGGAGTACCCGGAGGAAACCCACACAAGCACGGGGAGAACATGCAAACTCCACACGAGTCCGGGAATCGAACCCTGGCCTTCTTACTGTGAGGTGGACGTGCTAAACACTACACCACCATACCATGTAATGTGTAAATTACATTTCACAGATATTAAAGTGAATCAGATTCAATGTGAAATAAAATGAAGCCTAACTTAAGCAGTTGAGAAGCCCATCAATGTGTTGCATTGGATAAGCGTTATACACCTTCTTTTTGGGGAAGTGTTGGCTCCAGTTCCTGTGGGAGACCTCATTTACCCCAGGAAACTCTATTTCCAATTGGTAAGTCCTCTGCTCATTGGGAATTGCTCTCCACAGGAGACCGGAGTGGATTAGGCCATTCTAAGCTCCTACCTCTTTGGTGTAACTATTTCCAGAGCAGTGGAGTCTCATACACCTTTTTAAAAGATTTTATGAAGTTAAGCTTTTATTTTTCCCCCATTGATTTAATTTCTTCATCTTGCTGCAAAGTCAATTCCCCCGATTTGTCACATCAAAGTCCCCTGCTACCTGCAGTGTAATTTAGAGTTTGATGTGGGGAATAAAATAGAATACCCCTGTTATACACCTGGAATTGACACAGTCTCTGCCAGCTCTATCAGAATAGGCTTTATTAAGTAAATGGGTGCATGCAGCTTTTACCACATCAGAATATGTACATTCAACTTGGTCTCACATCAAGGATTCTGCATCCCCAGAGTGACAGCACACCTGTACAGTGTGGGTTCGAGTGATAGGTGACACCCAGTGTAAAGGTGAAAGCTCAGTTGAGCATAGAGGAGAAGAGAGGCACAGAAAGGGCTGGTTGAGGGTTGGCAGAGGGAAAAAGGATGGTCATTTCCATCTAGATATGCTGAAAAATCAGCCTCCAACTTCCATCAGCTCCTCATTAACACTGGATCCATTCAGCATTTCAAACCAACAGTGGGGCAATAAATGGTTCCAACACCACCATGCCAAAGAAAACATAATGTTGCATTTGGTTGAGGTATCTCCAACATATTGCTGGAGATGAAAGACTTAATTACAGTGCATTGTTGTCCTTAGTCTAAGGTTTTTCTACCACAGTAGCATCCTGGCAGATCTTAGGTTACTGAAGACATGGAAGACTGATATATTGAGGTGCAGAGCTGCCTTTTTTCCTCAT
>JBCNYH010000024.1:17129965-17142017 GCA_039654325.1 Tandanus tandanus
GAAGTCCAGTTGCCTCGACTCAAGCTTTTTAGGATTATTATGACCTGGATGATTGAGAATCTACACCAACATATTTAGACAGCACCCTAACCCCCCAAGGACACCCCCTCCCCCCGTCCCCCTGTCCCCTGGCCCCCCTGCCCTGTGTTTATAGTATATTCAATAAAATTACAGTATTCTGAACCCCGTTACTTCACCATTATTGCAGGGGAGTGGGGAAAATGCTAATTAAGAAACAAAAAACAAACAAACAAACCTACAATTAATTTAATTAATTCAGTAGGTCCAAATAGGTTGTCTGACAAGGAGATTACAGAGCAGATGCTAATTGTTGCTGCTACAGAAGCTCATTAACTTGTTTTACATGAGACCCTTTGCACATGAGTTGGTTTAAGGTGCTAATAATCATTTTATTATCATATCAGGTGTCACTTTATGAGGTTTTCGTCTCACTTAAATGCTGCTTTTTTTTTTTACTATCATTTATTATAATTAACAATGGCTTAATTAACAATTAACATTGTTTATGCTTAAGCAAACAAAATGTCACAGATAATCTGTACATTTGTGGTAAGCATAGTAAAAAAAAAGATGAAATTGCAGTATAAAGAGGAGACCAGAGATGTCCAAACTTATCCGCAAAGGGACAGGGGTGGGTGCAGATTTAAATTCAACCAAGCAGGAGCCACCCCTTCCACCTGTGTGAACCACTGATATCAGAAAATTATTGGATCATGTATCCTAATGTTTGCATGTGACCAAACTTGAAGCCAGACTGGGGCCATCTTGATGAAACCACTTTACTGTTGAAAGTTATACTCAAATAACATGAAAAGATGGGAAAATTGGAAATAATTACATCCAAGGTGTACATTTAATTTAAAACTTTTTATTTACTTATTTATTTATTTTCCAAATTTCAGCTATGCACAGCTTTTTTGTATTTTTTCAAATATTTATAAATATCAGTGAAATTATTGGTAAAGTTATATGAATTTAAGGTATTCTGACCTTCAGCAGTAATATTTTCAGGGGTTTCGCGCTGTGTTGGCTTTCAATGGATGGCTGCCAAAATTGAAACACTAATTTGCAATCTAGGCTTTTTTTTTTTTAAATCAGTGATTGAAACAGGTGGAAGGTGTGGCTACTGCTTGGTTGAAGTGAAAACCTTCATCCACACTAGCCCTTTGTGGATAAGATTGGACACCCCTGCCTTAAACGATTTTCTGTGCAGTTCACTGGTGACTGTGGAACTGAAAGGCATAAATTCTTGGTCTATGAGAAACTGAATAGATTTTGAAAGAGAACAAAGAGCCATGTTTTAATACTGTTTTAAAATTGGACACACTGAAAGAACCTGAAGAAAGGGAATTAATAGCTTAGCAAAAATAAAAACACTGCCAAAACAAACATGTATACACCAGTGTAATGAAACAAGTCTATATACGGCACCATATCCAGTATACATTCATTTCAAATTTGTTCTGGGGTCAAAATTAATGAACCATTTCGATTGAGTGTTTTTCAGACTTCACTGTGTAGCTTGATTGCTGTTAAAGATTGATAAACTACTCATATGGCACAATATTAGCGTGCTTAAAAATCTATATAGCAACAGAGCAATGGTAAAAGACAAATTCCTGGAGGATTTTCTAGGTGTTGCAATTAAAGAATGGTTATTTTCTGCACACACTGAGCCATTTTATAATATTTTTATGACAACAGAAAAGGTTCCTAGCATATTCATTTTAAAGCAGGCCTCACATGAGGGCAGGTCTGACAGCGGTTCTGCACGGTTAAAAATGATGGCAGTGTGGCAAAATAATTGGTTGCAGTAGGTGAAAACATGGTGTGAACAGGCTGTAAAGAGGTTGTATTGAACGCAGTTCAGGAAGGTTGTGAGAGGTGACACCATTTCAGCTACAAGTCAGCTAGCTGGTGATACAGAACATTTTTAAACATTTTGAAAATCTTGCGGTTTATGGTGGTCAGTGCCGGTTGACAGCGAACACCATCATGGTGTCAAGATGACGTGCCTTCAGTCCAACATGGGTTGAAACCGTGCTAATCCTCCTGAAACCATGCTAATAGCTTAGCCTACTTTTATTACCAGGTCAAATCTGTCTGATCAAATCTGAATTTATGCACATCTGATTTCTTAACTTTGTGTGGTAGAAACAACTAGAAACAATGATAAACAAGTTATATTAGTAACAATGTTTTAAAAATATATGTTATTGTGCCTGAAACAAGTGTAAGATTTTTACTGTAAGGCATATTACAAAGTTCAGGAAACAGAAACCATGGTGACGTTGTTTCCCATGGAAAGGCTGAGAGAAAGAAAAAATGTAGCTCCATTTTTCATTGAGTGAATTTTTGGCTCTAGTTTCAGATCTTTTGTGTGGCTTTTAAGATATCATAAAGATAGAAGTGGGGTTACTTTAAAATTTTACTAGATAGTAGCCTCCATCATAAATCACGTATGATAGCATCTCAGCCTCATTTTTATTTGAGTCTTTGCTGTTATTGATGTCACTCTGCCCAAAAATCTATGGTCATGAGCTGCTGCTGATTATAATTATTATATTAATATAGCCACAAGGATTAAGGATTTAAAGACAAACATGGGTCATTGTGGATTAATCCATATGCATTAAATACTACAGTATATCATATTACTTGTGTTCCTTATAATTTATCTATCTGTCAGTGAGGCTGATTTGTGAACAGATGATGACTTCGATCAGCATGCCTCTCCTGCTCAGTGAATCGCAGCACTGCTTACAGCTAAGCCCTTGATTATAAATGGTCCCTATTATTCTAGTGATTGAGACAGAGTGCAGTCACTACTTGATGCCGGCTGTCCTGCTGATTCTTTGCATATTCTGAACAAGAACGGCAATGTCTTCAGGGTAGTAGAAAAGCACGACATCTGGTCTTAACTGGGTAATCCAGGCCTTAGCCCACTATGTTGTTCATTGAGATCACAGCTTTTAACTAGCAATGATGGAAAAGCACAGTTGTGTGACATTCAGTTTGAATTGACTACCCAATAATTTCTTTCATAGTAAATAGCGGCTGTATAAGACATTGGTAGCTTTATAGGCTCTTGT
Source organism: Tandanus tandanus (assembly GCA_039654325.1). Taxonomy (NCBI): domain Eukaryota; kingdom Metazoa; phylum Chordata; class Actinopteri; order Siluriformes; family Plotosidae; genus Tandanus; species Tandanus tandanus. The sequence goes on from JBCNYH010000024.1 coordinate 17,133,079, forward strand.
GTTTTTTGTGCTTTTTTGGTTTTTAATTAAACTATTTGACTCACACAATGCTGTGAAAATGAGTCTGTCTCTGGACCTTCTATAATTTATTAATTCCCTGAGTTAATTAAGGGAAAGTTAAAGGATAGGCTGCAGTGTAATTTAGAATATAAAATTTTAGACTGACATCAATGACATTTTAGAATAACAGAAAGTCCCTACACGATCACTTTCACTCATTGTTGTAGCTAGTATATGTTTATTGGACTTACAGGTTGTCCACATGTTAAACATGATTATACACAGTGCTCCATAAGGTAAAATAGGGGCTCTATCACACAGCAGCAGTCTCTCAACCAAAATGCATAAACAAGACTTCATTAAACCCTCATTAGCTGAAAATCACAGATGGTCCTGTATGCAATAAGTGAAGTTGAGATAAGACTGATAGCAGTTGCCTAGGGGCTATATTCCTTCGTACAGTTCCCACAGAACCTCCAAGGCTCCAGGGTCTCTGGGGAATAATTTTTTATGCCTGCAATTTGAAGAAAACATGGTTATGCTGGGAGATTTTACTGGTGTGATTTGGGTCCACCTGGACCTTAATAGGAAAGGCTCAGTACACTTTAATAAAAAGTTATTCATACTCAGTACATTTGTCCTGTACTGAAGCATTTCTATCCTGATGGGTGTGGTCTTTTCCAGGATTACAGTGTCCACAAACACATGGCACAATGGCTGACTGGTTTTATGTGTATGCAAATTATATAAATTGTGGACTGTGGTTGTCATGGATGTGCAATTTTATTGCTGTTATCAGAGCACCAAGTGCAATTTAATTATGTTTTTGTTTCTGCTTTAGTTCTGTCTCTGCTACTGATTTGTTACCTAGTTGTCGACACCTGTTTTATGTATAGTTCTTGATTAGTTTCTCACTGTACACACTACTGTTTATTTGCTGGTTATGACTTCCTCCCATTTTCCCTGCTGTAGTATATACACCAGTGTGAACTAAAGCTGTTCTGAAAGCTTGTCCAGCACCTTAGTTAACCTGCTTATGACAAACCCATGTGACAAACCCAAGTGCTGAAACATATCTATTTATTCTTGTGCTCTGCTTCTTTCTCAGCAAAGACTGGGGAATTTATAGATTGTATTATCTGTTCTGTCTGATGCTGGAAAAGGCAGCTGTGATGTGCGCTAATGCTGTATTGATCTTTGTCATTTTACTGCTTCTGCTGGGAAGTGTACTCATTCCTACTGCCAATACAAACACACAGTTACCTTTACACCTGCATTTACATACACACATACTCATGGATAGACAAACATTCTCTGTGGATGAAGCTGCTGGATAAAAACTAAGCCTATTGACACCAGACATCACAATGACAACAAACTGAGCAACTTAAAAAATGGTGCAACCCAAATTAGTGGTTGAGAAAAGAACAAACTTTGTGGCATTGGTAAAAAATTTAATTGTTTCAAATTGGACACATTTAACAGTGGAAATTGTTAAAATCATCTTCACAGAAGTCTACACATACACAGATATAGATTTGTCTTTAATGAACCAGCCAGAGGTGATGGTGGTATAGAAAATATCCTCAAGACGACATGAGGAAACTTCAAAAAGCAGTATAAATCATTACTCTACTACAACTGTATACTATACAGTCAAACAGTGCTGGGTGTGTTGGAAAGATTACCTATGCAATCATTAGGATTTTTTTTTCATCAGTTTTTCATTGACTGTTTGGAGAAAATGTAGTAAGACATTCAAGTAGTGTTTTGAAAAAATAACGAAGCAGAGAGACTGCTGAAAATTTGTTGTCTTAATAGGTTTTACCATGACTAAATCTCTGGGTGTATACATACTTTATATACCCAGTAAAATTCATGTATATTATGGGCTGTAGAAGAACCTAGTAACTCAAGTATATGATGTTTTACACTGTGTAAAATTCAAAAGTTCTCAAAATCGTATGTAAAATTTGAAAACCCTTTGCATTTATTATTTTTACACTATGCATTTTAAACTTCTGCATCAGATTGCACAACGGATTAAACATGTGACAAGGTATGTTTTTAAAGTTTTGCTTATTCCCTAAAACAGTGGTTCCCAACCCTGCTCCTGGAGGGTTGGGAGTCCTTGCTTTAAATCCCTACTAGCTTCAGCAACAATCCTGTGTCAGTGGAAAAACATAGCAAAAAGAAGACATAGTGAAGCTGATTCCTGAGAATTTCCATGCAATGTATTCACTGATTAATCCTTCAGCAGTAGACATCTGTGCCAGCAATGGGCAAAATAACAGCAATTGATCTCATTCTTCAGTGAGGAACACTGAGCACTCTGGGATATCGACTGCAACATCTTAAACACAAGTGAAAAATTATCAGGTTTTATCCAGGAGTCAAAATGTAATTTGTGTGTAGAATAGTCTACTTAGGGAGAGTGTGTATAACGTTTTGTCAGTCAGAAGATTAATCGATTATATGTAAATGGTCATGCCTGAGGTCTGGTATTGGGGTATGGAGAAGGGACAGAGAACCTATGGGAATAGGTTATCTATCTGTCTATATATCTATATCTATATCTATATCTATATATATATATATATATATATATATATATAGACATGAAGTATGGAAAAAATAAAAAAGAACAATACAGGAGCATGTAGGACATTAACACCTTTACTATGCCAGGTGTAAACTGGGCTTATTCATCCATTCATTCTTCCGGGTCTTCCCATCAGGAAGTCCCTTCCTCTTTTCTAGCAGCATATTACATGAATGGAATACAATAGATCAATAACAAAAACAACTGGAGCTGGTGGGAGTGGGATTACAATAAAAAAGTCCCACACACACTTCCAGTGTAGAGAATCTGGGAAACAGGATGAGGCCCACACATTTGCATCCTTGGCTCTCAAAGTGGTCTACTATGAACAGCCTCAGAGGGGGATATCCTCACACGTGCATAAGCCTTCTTTTGTTCAGTCATTTTTCTCTCTATTTGTTCCTTGGCATCCGCTCTGATGACAGCAAGTGTATGTAAGATGAAGTACACATGAACCAGATGTTTCACCCTCTTGTTTACTTGGCTTTGAGAGAGCTTGGAAGAGGAACAGCTTCAGGAAAGATGTTGAAATGAACATGCACCTGAACGGCATCATTGTTTACTTTGCCCAAAGCACCAGCAGTAAATCCAAACATATTTCACAAGACAAGTATTCAAACGCAGCTGACTAGTGCTGAGCTGAAAGGTATAGCATATTTATAATTCACCCCTCCTTTCCCTCTTTCCCTTGTTGGATCTTCCGGCCTTCACTTCCTGTACAGTTGTTTCAGCACTGTTAATGGATTTGGTTACCTCACCTCTTGTTTGTGCATCATTGATTGTGCAAGGCCAATTGTGGACTTTCCTGCACATTTGGCTGGTGGGAGCATAGTTCAGAGCAACCAAACAAGACTGTGGACTGTTTTTTAACTCATGCTATGAGTTGCACACAATGTACACACTTTTATTGCTGGAACAGGAATAATAACATGATAAGATGACCAGAGCAAAATGTAAGTTAAAACATGCATAATGCATTTTGAAAGGACAAATAATTTTATAAGGTTAAGTGTTTAATGCTGAAGCTTATATGTAAAACTTACATGGTCAAGGATCACTGGAGGAGTAGCACCTTTCTGGTTGGCAAGTAGAACATGTCAGTGTCCCAGGCTGGTCTCCCGACATCCAGCGGCATGTGATGCACAACACATGGCCATCCCTGCAAGAGACTGCATCACCAGCCTCTCGCATACCAAAGACCGTCTATTGGCCCCCCAAGTTGGAGACCCTGGTTTCGCAAAATCACGGTTGATCTAGGGAAGACAACCCTGATAAAAAGCCAGTCAGTTCTCGCTTAGGTCAGCCCACTGACTGTAATCCGACTGCTCCCTCAGTCTTAGTGATTTGCATCTCACTTTAGTCCACTCTATGTCAGTTGCTGTTGGAGGACGTAAGTACAGAAGAGGGTAGCCTACTTACTTTGTGGCCTAAGGCTACAACATCAGTGTTGTGCATCTGGACAGCATCCCCGCAACTATGATGAACCACAGGCAAAGCCAAAAGGACTCTGTCACTCTGATAAGCCCAGATCAGGGATGGCATGGTGTTGTGTGAGACACACCTCATGAACAAACATTAGGCTGCTTGTGCCAAAAATAGAGCTGGAGGGAAACCCAATTGTCATGCGTGACGTGGATGATGATGAGGAAGATGATGAATGATTACATGTAAACCTTGGGTGGACATAGTGGCACAAGCATGTGTGAAGGGGATATGGACAAACTTTGCAGTGAGAATCTATCATCACCTCATAGTTCCAGGGTCTGTGGTTTTTCACTGAGTTGGGGTTTTTGTATGTGTCAAATTTTGCATGTTCTTGCTATGTACACCTGGGTTTCCCAAAAGTTATCCGCTTTCCTCCTACCCTAATATCAGGCATTTAGGTGGATTGACTATGATAGCATGCCCATGTGTATGCTTGTGCATGTGCTTGTGGATTTACATGGTGCCTGCAATGGACACCCTTCATATTTATCAGAGCCTAAGAGCTGATATCACATATGACCCTTTCCATAATGTCTCACTATTGTAAACAGGATTGAATACAGTCTTTTGACTAATCTAGATACAGGCTTTAAATGTGTGGAACAATCACCAGGAGGCCAAAAATTGTCTAAGCTAATAGTGGCACATAACAATTCTGGGGTGTTTTTTGTTTTTGTTTTTAACCCCGGCCTCCAGAGCTATTGTTTTGGAAAAGCCGAGGCTCAGCTGAACCCTCTGAACTTGACAAACAATTAGTTCTGTCTATGTAGGCAGCTTCCTATGCTCTTCCTGTTGTAGTGCTAGTCCCGAATCCCCTAGCCTGGCTTGACAACACAGATTGCCTCCACCTAGCAAATTCCAAGGCCTTCCCGCCTTCCTGTTTTCATCTCCTTCCTGTTCAACTTATTTTGGTCAGCTGGACTCGTAATAGATGGGAAATCTGGTAGTGGTGTTTGTACAGCGTGGGGAATTCTTAGGGTAAATTCCAGCGAAATAGAGGTGACTAATGTACGCAGAACCATATTAGGAGATCGACATGACTGCAATGTTTTATTTTTGCTGGTTGATAAGGATAAATGGAAATAAGTTTGAACTCCCTAGTGCATGTGGATGACTAATGGATTTCGTTATTATTTATCATTGCAGAAGAAACATTGCAAAAGGCTTACTTTAAGAAAGCAGGTTCTCTGCTATGTTTCCAAATGAGACAGATTATCTGCTGTATTTTTGGAAGCCATTTAATTCTTAAATTAGATCAGAACATTCTCTTTTTGATCTGCTAGCAGTCATTAAAGGAGCAGTGTTGCTACAGGGAAATAGGTTTCTGCTATAATGGTGGCTCTACACAGTAATTTTTTTCTTCCAAACAGCAAATCAAATTCACAAATTTTGTGATTGTGTTCTGGTCTACTTTTCTTTGGCCAAAGTCTCTGTTGCTTACTACAGGGTAACACAGAGGACGTTTTTGGCACCTTTCTAAATGAATAGTGTGTGCTGACCTTCCAGCATTCTCCACTCTACTGCACTGAGACAATGAGCATCAGCACATGCATTGCAGTCGTCAGCAAAACTCTCTAACTAGTTCAGATCCAGCATTCACTGAGAAAGACATGGAGAAGGACAAGCCTACGGTAGAGTGAGACCAAACCAAACTTGGCTGCTACTAAAGATTTGACTGGAGTAGGATTATCAGCTTGCATGATAACTGTTGTTGTCTCTATATGATGCATCATAACTCTGTATTTTAGTTGAACAGATCAGACAGGGTTGTGGGCGAGAGGCAAATGTCAATAAAGATCTGCATATCCGCCTTTTTTATGATGGGTTCCCCTATGGCCTCCTTGACTGTGCGTATGTATCCTGTTTTTGTGGTCCATTGGAAAGTTCTGTGATGTTTTTGTCTGGCAAATGGGACATGGTATGAAGGAAGCACACATTTTTACACAGACTGTTTTTTTTACAGTCTACACTAAAAAGTAATTCTTCCTGTTTAACACTGTGTCTATCCCAATAACCTTGCAATGCTATAGGGTTGCAGCTGGTATGGTGATTTAATTAGCAGATTTTAATGTGACAGAGTGAATCCAGCCCTGCAATGGTCTGATGAGCCATTCAGGGTGTACCCCGCATTCGCCCCCTGTCGGCTGAGATAGGCTTCAGCCTCCCTGCGACCTTAGTATTAGGATAAAGTTCATTCATTCATTCATTCATTTTCTAAGCCGCTTAGTCATAATTACATGGGATGCTGGAGCCCATCTCAGCCGACTCTGGGCAAGGGAGGGGTACAGCCTGGACAGCTGGCCAGGCCATCGCAGGGCCAACACACACACCTAGGGGCGATTTGGAACAGCCAATTAGCCTACTGTGCCTGTTTTTTGGACTGTGGGAGGAAAATGAAGTACCTGGAGAAAACCCATGCAAGCAGAGGGAGAACATGCAAACTCCACACAGAAACACCCGAGCCTAGGAATCTAACCCAGGGCTTGTTGCTGTGAGACAGACGTGCTAACCACTGTGCCATCATGCTGCCCTAGTAGGATAAAGTTGTTCTGCAAAATCCAAACATCCACTGAAAGAGGTTTGACCTATATATTCTGTAACCAGAATGACTTTAATATGTGCAACAAACAAACAAAGGTCTTCAATAAAAGAATTACCAATCTAAGGGAAACAAATTTGATCCTTTTTTGCATAAAACACAAGCTAGGCAAAGACTGAGAAATATTTGGGTTGCACAAAGTTGTGGAAAGAATATGTGTTTTTGTGCTTTGAAGCACCCAGTTTTCTTGGCTGTATAGGAATAATAGATTCACTTTGAAAGCTCATGCTAATGCCTGTGACCTCTTTGTTGGGGTTACAAACGTTGACATTCTGTTGTTGAAAACCTTTTATTCTTCTTCATGAACAATGGACAGAGTGTCTGACCTCACATACTCATGTCACTCAAAAGGCCATCAGGCAGTGCTTAGGAGAGCAGAGGACAGGAAAATTGAGCTAGTGCTGTCACTGGTAACAAAGCCATCTCCCCATTAAGCTTACACACACGACAAAGACTCAAGTGAGTAGGTAAGAGACTGTTGTCCAGAGAGGATTTTTGTTTAGAGTGTATGACATGCCAACATATGCACATTTTATATGGTAGTTAAAAGAACCACCCCATCCCCCGTCAATAGGTAGAATAGGTACAGGGCAGTACTGGAGACCATAAAAAAAAAATTTGAAGTACCAACATGCTACATCATTGTCCTGATAGTGAAAAGCCATCTATCCATTATCTATATTGCTTATACATCAGGGTATGGGGGAAAGCTGGAGCTAATCACAGCTGACTTCAGGTGAGAGGCAGGGTACACCCTGAACCAGGGTCACCAGTTTACTTGCGTGCTAACACAGACACAAACAACTATTCACACTCACATTCACACCTATGGGGAATTTATATTAACCAGTTGACCTAATGTGCAAGTCTTTGGACTGTTGGAGGAAACCAGAGTACCGAGAGGAAACCCATGCAAACACTGGGAGATCAGACACACAGAAAGGGACTTGGCCATGATTTGAACCTTCTCGCTGGACGATTATGTCATTTAATTTTTTAAATATAATTTGAATGTATGTTGTATTGAGGTTATTCTCTGAGAAAGAACCAGTCTGTTTTAAGGCTTTAGAACATTTCCCTTCAACACTTGGCTTTTAAGGGTTCTATATTTTATCTATGGAAATGTGTAGTGGGGCAGTGGTGGCCCGGTGGTAGGGTGCTGGATTACTGATCCCAAGGTCAGGGGTTCAAGCCCCACTATCAATGGCTTGTCACTGCTGCCCCCCCTTCCCAGTGCAGCTAACTGGGTTATCAAAGGTCAGCCATGTCTCTCACTGTCTGTGGTGAGAGGCATGTAAAAGAACCATTGCTGACTTTCATAAAGAGTAGGCTGGATTGCCATCAGCATGTTTCTGCCCTGCGATGGCCTGGTGAGCTGTCCAGGGTGTACTCTGCCCTCGCCCAGAGACGCTAATTAGGATTAAGCGGTTCAGAAAATGAACGAAAGAATGAATGAATGAAATGTGTAGTTTTCTGTAATGAGTGCACTGTGAGAGCATACTTAATACATAATTACAGACACATGTAATCTGTATAAGAATCTGTATATAAATAAATATTCTTCAAGCTCTGCTTCTTTGTCCTTCTTTTAAAAAATACAACAAGAACCAGAATGGTAGTTTGCACTGTCCATGCCAGCATGCAAAGACCATTTAGATAATATTTTACCCAAAGGGCAAAAGATCGTCTAAAGCCTCTGATGACCATTTTACTGGAAGATTTTCAAAAGCTCTGCATAATATTTACAAAGTGTAAACATTTCACCCAATACGTTTGCATGTCAGCGCAGGGTAAATAGGTCAATAAGCTTTGATGTCGGGAAACTATGTGCAGCTCTTTGTAGGTATCTGGCTTTGTGTGGCAACAACATATCCACACTTCATAGTTAAGTGGTTGCAACATGAGCAGTGTTTTCTGTTTTACAGTGCCTTGCAAAAGTATTCACCCCCACTTGGCATTTGTCATGTTTTGTTTCCTCACAACCTGGAATTAAAATGGAGTGTTTGAAGTTTGCATCATTTCATTTACAGAACATGCCTACAACTTTGAAGATGTGATTATTTTTTTTTATTGTGAAGCAGACAATAAATAGGACAAAATAACAGAAAACTTCAGCGTGCATTATTCACCCCCCTAAAGTCAGTACTTTGTTGAGCCACCTTTTGCGGCAATTACTGCTGCAGGTCACTTTGGATAAGTCTCTATGAGCTTGCCACATCTTGCCACTGGGATTTTTGCCCATTCCTCAAGGCA
>JBCNYH010000024.1:17148693-17159306 GCA_039654325.1 Tandanus tandanus
ATCTATCTATCTATCTATCTATCTATCTATCTATCTATCTATCTATCTATCTATCTATCTATCTATCTATTCATTCCTGCCTTCCTTCCTGGGATACACAATGACCCTAATCAGGTTAAAGCCATTATTATGTAGCATTTTACAGGTATAGACCAGTGGGAAATTCTTATTTGTACCAGTGGGAAATTCTTATTTGGTGACAGGACAAATAGGCTTTTACAATAAAATATGAGTTACGCAATGCCTCATAATTTGTATATTATATTCAATCAGGGTTTGTTAGTTTTTTGGATACTGCTACTTGAGTGACAATGGAGGCTTTTATTTGAGTGAGTGATTCACTGTTCTGTGATCATGCTGTGGCCTGCACGTGTGCGATATGATTCAGATGACATTCATTGCATAACTAAATTAAAATCAGTTTAACAGTGACTGATTCCTTGTTCGAGGTCCATGTGACAGTATCACTGAATAGAGTCATCAAAGCATTTCTCTGCAATGGAGACGAATACAAAGGAGTGATTCATTGCTTATTTACACACACTTACACATCACCTTAAAGCACTATATAAGATTATTAATATAGCACTGTAAGTGTTACAATCACAAGTGTGTGTGTGTGTGTGTGTGTGTGTGTGTGTGAGTGCGCACACATAGCATCAGAAGAGATCTATCCCACAGTTCAGATCCTTCTAAGTGGCTGACCTTTTAGGCATTCCAGGGTAAAGTGCACACTGACCTCAACAGGAATCCAACCTTTATGAATATTCATGGGCATATGTCATAAGAGAGAGGTCTACTTGGCTGCTCTTTTATGACATTTATTTTTTTCCCCCACCAGCTTGTTTTGTTTCACTCCAGTGCTTGTCTAAGCATGACCCGAATAACCTTTAACTGATCTTTACGGCACTGTCACAGCTTCACATGGCTGTAAGACGATAAAACAGTCTTCTGTCTTCATCCTTTCCACTAATCTCCATGACTGGGTTTACTAAATTTACTATAGTCAACAATGCTGTTGAGGCTTCATATACTTTTATTATACAGATATACATCTGTATAATAAAACTATATAACATGACATTCAACAAGACAAAATCCGGAGCCATGGGACAGAAAGTCCTTTGAAGTTCATCGACATTTTACACATTTCTGCGAAAACCTAAACTAATTATTACTAATTTATTGGCTTGTGTACTAATGCAGACCAGTTTGCACGGTTATAGTAAATATTTACCATAGAAACCAGTCATTATCATTGTTTTTAGAGGGCATTCATGTGGAATGATCTTTATACTTCAAAGTTCATCTTGCTTTCACACTCAAAGCTGCATGAGAAAGTGCCAAAAACTCTCATTAAGACAAAGCTTGTTCAGTTTCAGTTCAATTAAATTTTTATCTGTGGAAGACTTGTAACAAAAGACATTCTCAGGAAGCAGCTTTACAGAAATCCAGATGGAGATTTAGATCACTAATGAGGAAGCCACAGGCAAAAATGGAAAAGAAAAACTCCCTGAGATGACATGAGGAAGAAATCTTGAGTCAAAAGGGAACCAATCCTTTTTTAGGTGACACCATCATTAGGGAAGAGTAAAGGTAAGCAGTGTGTTTAAAGAACGTTTTGCAGCACAATGGCTTAGTGGTTAGCATGTCCATCTCACAGCAAGAAGGTCCTGGGTGTGATTCCTGGACTCGGGCGTTTCTGTGTGGCAGTTGCATGTTCTCCCCGTGCTTGCGTGGATTTCCTCCAGGTACCCCAGTTTCCTCCCACAGTCTAAAGACATGCACATTAGGCTAATTGGCTGTTCCAAATTTCCCCTAGGTATGAGTGTGAATGGTTGTGTACGTTGGCCCTGCAATGGTCTGGTAAGCTGTTCAGGCTGTACTCCGCCTTCACGTAGTGTTGGCTGAGATAGTATCCAGCCTCCCTGCTACCTTAGTAGGATTAATCAGTTCGCAAGTGAGTGAGAGAGTGACTATGAGCACAGGCCTGTCTTTATGATTACAGCAGCAGTTCTTGATTACAAATCTATAATATCCATATGAGATTATCCACTGAAACAATGGTTAGACTTAGGCATCAACTTTTAAAAAGTGGTGTGCTTTGGGATGAATCCAGAGAAGCAAATGTTGAGTTACATATGCAGAAACTCCAAGCTAAAGAAGAGCATCAGGATGAATCAGGCAGGTCTGGTGGTATAGAGGAGCCACAGCAGGACAATTGTATTAGGATTAGACGCTGCCACAGGCCACCAGATTTCTGGATGTACTGGATTGATGAAACATGTACTGGATTGATGAGCAGCATTCTTCAAAAGATATTCACTTGGGTGTTATTTTGATGATAACGATAATAATGGTGGTGGTGGTGAAAGAGGTATCTTATAATAGCATGTAAGTCAGGAAGGAAAGTTCATCAACATATAGGTAAAATGGTAATGGGGAAACAATAGCTATATTAAGTAATAGATAGATGGTTGCTGGGAAATACTGGAGGAAACCACCCCTTCAAGATAGAAAAGCTTCATCATATAATGATCAGTAAATATAGCTTCGTTTTTATCTGTGCTGTCATTTTCCAGCACAATGACAGCAAATTACCACAGCATGTCAGAGCCACCTTCATTTCCCTTTAATGTGTCACCCATTTGTACCAACAGATATACTGCAGACTACCAAGCGATCTCATATGGCAATGCTTGTCTGATAAAACATCACTGTTACAGAACATATACTTGCATTCATGTATCACTGATTGATTGAGAAATTAGTTGTGTTCACTTACTCACACAATCATTTGCCAAACCACTTAATCCTAGGGTTGTGGGGGGAGACTGGTTCCTATCTCAGCCAACACTAGGTGCAGGTGGGGTACTTCCTAAACAGCTCACCAGACCATCACAGGGCAACACATACACAACCATTCACAATCACACTCACACCTAGGGTTAATTTAGGACAGCCAGTTAGCCTAATGTGCATGTCTTTGGACTGTGGGAGGAAACCAGAGTACCCAGAAGAAACCGGGGAGGACATGCTCCATACAGGAATGCCCTCGTTGAGCCCGTGACTCGAACCCAGGACCCTCTTGCTGTGAGGTGGATGTGCTAACCATTACGCCTCCATGCTGCCTCTTTGTGTTCATCAGAACGAAAAAAATATTTAATGCATTAATAACTTATCGATTTATTAGAGGCTGCATAAATATTTGAATAGTTCTCAGTCTTCCACTAATCAACAAGTCTGCTAATTCCACAAGTCATCAAAACAAATTGCATTGAGGCATTAGTACATTATAAAGTATTATGAAGCAATAATACGTACAATGAATCACCACCTCCCTTGTCATACCTGACATAAAAATGGCATTGAAGATAAAAGAAACTTTGCTAGCACTGCACATTATACTGTACATGTTCTCTGCCAAGCACACTCACATCTCTCACCAGTTCAGCTGCCTTGCACTCACGTGTACTATTATTTATGACAGCCAGAGTAAGAGCCTCTGTTAACAGCCAGCACGTGGCTCTGAGTGATAAGATGTTCCAGGTAGAATAACTAACATGATTCCAGGGAACACCATAGAACAATACCAATCGTTTGTACTCCTTTGAGAATGATAGCTGGCCTATCTGGCCATGCAAGGTGCTCTCAGCTATTGATTGCCTTCATGGCAGAGGCACTGTATTTCTTGGCATGGGGCAGAAATAGCTGTATCTAAAGAGGCCAGAAGTAACTGGTATCCATGGTCCACACAGCAGGGTAAAAGAAGGACAGTGCATATGTTATGGGCTATGATTTTGGAGCTTTGTAAGTTACAGGGTACCATGTTAGGGAAAGGTTATTTTTCAGTAAGATCACAGGGACTTTAGTTAGGTAAAGTGTAACCTAATGGCACAGACCAGATTAGGCCTGAATGAAGTGGTTCTGGGTAAATCAATGCCCTGCACATACCAATCTGTAAATTATAACGTAGCACTTTGACGGTGTCAGGTGCTTTGTCATTCTGGGTTGAAAGGTCAGGATGCAATAGGTCACTCCTGCAACCAGTCTGAGGCACCCTGTGCATATTAATCAAATTACATGTGTATGTTTTGGGATGATCAGCCTAACATACACAATCACATATAAATATTTCAGCATAGTTCTGATATGCATTTCTAAGCTAAAGACATGATAAAATCAGGCATATAAACAAATAAAGTTAAAGAAATTGTGATTAATTTGCCATAAACAGCATTTACAGTGGTTATGAGAAGCTTTTTTCTAAAAACTGCAGTCAGTGTCATCACGTTCTGGTTCAGCCATGTTCTATTTCTCTAAACCAAACATCTGTCTGGACACAGGTGCAGTCATTCCGCCTCTCCAGTCCTCTGTGTTTACATTTCATTTTCAATTTTAACCTTAATGTTGACTGGGAGACTGCCATCTGTGGTGTGTCTAGCAACTAGATCTGCCACCACAGACTGGTGTAATGCTGGATATTCCAGAGGGACCATCTAACACTATCGCGATTGTTGAAAATCACTGTAATTAGTCAAATAAACCACAAGCAAATTGTGTTGTACGGAGCGAAACTTCACTCACACCTGCCATGCAATCAGTAACAAAAAATGTTTGCGAGCTATTGGTTCAATAGGGCAAACTCTCATTAAGTTTTGCAAACGCTACCCAATGTTTTTGTTATTGAATGCATGAAAGCACCTACATATATTGCATAGCAGTTCTAGGTAAAAGGTTGTATACTACTTTGCTGAAAACCATGGCGTGTTGCTTAGGCAAGGAGCCAGAAATATCGAAATCAATTTGTCCCAGACATCCAGACGGCGGTCGAGGAGAGTGGGAGTTACCATGGAAACCAAGTGCGACAGGCTAAGGCTTTCAAGGTTCTCAGCCTTGAGTGCCTTTTTCTTTCAGATAGGGAGATTCTGACCTTTAGAAAATGCCTGGTTTGATTCATGATTGCATGTGTCTCCCTTTCTCTCGAAAGTGTAGCCCTGATAGCAGTTACAGTAGTGAAAGATCACTCAGATATTGGATTGCTAATATATTTAAATCTGCCCAAATGAAGAAAAAAAAAAGAACCCACTCAGCTTTTCCATTCAAGAGACTTGTTTACCATTCACACCTACACGACTTTCTTGCTTCTTGCCCTTCATGCCAGCAAGGCCACTCTGGCACCGCCACCATTTAACCATGCTGTTACTCCGTTTATATGGTGCCCAAGTGAGGAATTCCAGTCCCATGGGGTGGTTATGTGCAAAGGACATCTGAAATGTCAACTTGGGTAAGTGAGAGCATACTAGAGCTTTAGGACGCCTGATGGAATGTGTAAGACCTTTGTCTGGTGCTCACATGGCCACTGTTGAAAAAGCAATCTACAGTTAAGGATTTACTGTAGATTTCCACTGATACAGAGAATGCCTAAGTCATGACAGAGGTAAGCTCCAGAGGAGGCCATCTAACCTGTGTTTTCATCATATGCAACCACCGATCAGCTGCTTCCATTAAAGCAATGACCTTGCTGCTACACTACACCACACACACACACACACACACACACACACACACACACACACACACACACACACTTGTGATTGGTTTCTTCACTCTTAGCAACACAGACATCACTACTCCAATGTTATAGGCTTTAGCCTTTCCATGCAGGGCCAGCATACCAGTGGCATGTGTACACAGATCCAGAGTTAACATCACTCACTGTGTACAGTGCCAACAAAATAGTAAATAGTATTTACACTTTAAAATCTATTCATTTGTCCATTCATTCATTTATCAAACCACCTAAAATTCCTGAGCTGAGCCTGGGATTTGAACACAGAACCTTCTTGCTCTGAGGTGGACATGCTAACCACTACCCCACCATGCCTTCTAAAAATCCAATTAGACATTTTGTAAAATCCAATTAGACATTTTGTCTTTCAGAGAAAACTCACAGGCAAATTTATTACATTTAATTAAATAATTAGGGTATATGTTATGTTGCATGTTATATGGTATTATGGTGTAGAATTTCAGTGTGCAAAATGGACAAAGTGCTTATCTTAGCTGTGAATGCATGCAAATTGATGTAAAACATATTTATTTTCCAGTAAAAAAAAATTAAAATAATGAAACCAACATACATTTATAAATTCCTCTGTAAGAGCCTTTTATTCAGGGTTAGAACGAACATGTAAAATATTAGAAAAGCTGAAAGCTGAATGTTTTTGTTCTGAATATAGACTGACATTTTAAATCCAAAGTGGTTTGATGTGTTTCCGCACTAGTTAGATTAATTTATATATGGTTCATAAAATAAACAGACACATAAATGAGATATGTACTATACACGGTAAAGCATACACTGATCAACTGTAATATTAAAAACATCATCAGCACTGACAGGTGAAGTGAATAACACTGGCTATACCATTACAGTGGCACCTGCTAAGGAGTTTGATGTAGTAGGGAGAAAATGAACAGTCAGTTCTTGAGGTTGATGTGTTGCAAGCAGGAAAAATGAGCAATCACAAGGATCTAACTGACTTTGACAAGGGCCACATCATGATAGCTAAATGACTGGGTCTATTTATCTCCAAAACTGCAGGTCCTGTGAGGTGTTCCTGGTATGCAGTGGTAAGTATCTACCAAAGGTGGTGCAAGGAACGACAGCCAGTGAACTGGCATGAGTGTTATGGGCGCCAAAGGCTCATTTGTGTGGAACAAATGCTAGTATGTTTGGTCTGATCCCACACAACAGCTACTAAAGCACAATTTGCTAAACCTGTTAATGCTGGCTGTGATAGAAAGGTGGGTGTCAGAACACTCATTGCTTTGTCACTTGCTGAGTATGGGGCTGCCTAGGTGTTGACCAGTCAGGTGGCGTTAGTGTTATGGCTGATTAGTGTTTGTGGACAATTGACTATCATACCCATGTGTGCTTTTTGAAGATCCCATTCCAAAGATGGATCCTCTTTGCTTAGCAACAGTCTGCACTCTTGCGAGAAGGTTTTCCACAAAATCTTGGAATGTGATTGTGAAAATCTTCCCATTTAGCCACACATGCATTAAGGCTGCATATGCAGAAGGCTTGCCATAGAGTCGGCATTCCAATTCATGCCAAAGGTCACCAGTGGGGTGGATGAGAGGATTTTGTGCGTGAGTTCTTCCACACCAGCCTTGGCAAACCAAGTTTTCATGGAGCTCTTTTTGTGCAAACATGTTTGGGCACCATAGGTCTAATAAAGGGAAATGTTAAAGCTGCAGTATGACGGTCTACAGTAGACTTTCAAGCCAATTGTGTAGCAAGTCTGTGGCAACAGTTTGGGGAAGAACCACATATGGGTGTGATGAGCAGATACTTTGGGATTTTTTATTTATTAAGTTTTTTTTTTTTTTTTTTTTTACAGGAAATTAGCTTTACAAAATATATGATGATGTGATTGTACCAAATGTGTGAACCTTTAAGCCTTTATCAATATGCTAACTCACTGCTTAATTTATTTCTAATGTGACTGCAAATTGAAATATAATAAGTGTGTCTATGCTTTTTCTGTCAACACTGCAGCCACATGATTGGTGTGACTGCGGGCAACACCATAAGAGAGAGTGGATTTCCAGTTTCAGAGACTGAAGAATGTTTCATTGTTTTGCCTGTCCATCTGTGACCTGACGGTGTAATGAAAAAGATCTTAGTCAGAGACATGGAGAGATAATAAGAGTAAAAACATGTGCTAGCATCTTGTTAGAATTGCTACCCTGGCAGTTATTCTAGTTGGGTTCTTTCCATCTGTAACATGAAGTGATCAGCTGTCAATTTCACACTCACTTCTATGCAACATACATTTCACAGCACACACACTCACACACACACACACACAAATAGCTTGTAGCCATTTATATGTAACCTATGTTTGGAGTATACAAAAAAACAAAGGTTGACTGTTTCCTTCCAAGGCTGTGAAGCAGTTGTGAGATTATAGAAGGGCTCACATGACTCACATGACATTGTATGACCTATTTGTGCGTGTTTATGGATGTGTGTGAGTGTGTTTATAGCTGTGTAGCTAGGGTTAGTCATGTACGGAACTGGGTGTATCAGTGACCCACACGACTCTGCGGCTATGACAGCAAATCGACAGCAGGTGCAGGGGGTTGAAGGATGTATAGGACTTTTCCATGGTACAAAGTAATGGCATATTTGGTATCCAGAAATCAATGTGCTTTATTCATTGGTCACTGATCCCGATACCCATGTTACAATGAAATATCTGTAGTTTTTCATTTATTTATTAATTTTCTATGGTGCTTATACATTTTGGGTGGCAGGTGAGCTGGAGCCAATCCAAGCTAACACTGGATGAGAGGTGGGTACACCTTGGATATACTGCCAGTCTATTGTGGGACTACCACTGAGAGGCAGGCATTCATTCACACCTACATTTACACCAATGAGCAATTTGGAGTAGCGAGCTGACCTAATAGGCATGTCTTTGGACTGTGAAACAGATTTGATCTGAGAATGAGGCAACAGTGCTAACCCCTGCACCATGGTGCTGCCCCATTTGTAACTTTTTTAAATGGTGAAATTGCCTTGTTTTTTTTTTTCTCCACCAGTACAGTCACCTGCCAATTCCCAACAACCAGTCAACTGGAGAGGGTGAAGACTAACACCTGCTTCCTGTGGGATATCTTTTTGAACTGCAGCACATGCTGCATCATAAAGCATTGTAACACACTAGGAGAAAAGTACTATATCTACCCTCAGCAACACACATGAACTCACAGACACCCATGGTTAACTACAGTCACCGTCACTTTAACTTTTGAATGGGATCAGGTAGAAAAGATCACTGGTACCGTTCCTCTGTTGTTGAAATTGCAAACAACCTATTTCTTTCATCCAAATATGAATTATAATTATTTCCTGCAAGTCTACCAAAGAACTGTTTGCAGTACCTGCCAATAAGAAGAGTTTGTAGTGAGTGGGAGGTGAGTGGGGGAGATAGTAAAAGTGAAAAGTAATGGAGAATAAAGCTATGTTAAGGTTAGAAAAGCTATAGTGAGGGTGAAATTCAATACTTTAAAATCTGTGATAAGAAAAGTGAAAAGAACTAAGAAGCACAAAATGGCAAAGAGATAAAAATGAGACAAACAGCAGAGAGAGAGAGAGAGAGAGAGAGAGAGAGAGAGAGAGAGAGAGTAACAGCAACAGTTCTATGTTAGAAATGCTGAATCACAGGCATGGAGTCAACTGTTTGTATGTCTTGTTCTCTGAATCATACATATGTACTGTAGCTAAGCCATTACAGCTGCCAGTTTCATGCCAGGTTCCATAAAAACCATGCCAGTAAGGTCTCAAATCTCAGTCACTATTACACCACTCTAGTATATTTTATGTATGATTTATACCTCAAGTTAAATTGAGGAAGGTCAGAAGAGTCTCTCATAATGTGTCCCTATAAAGCAGGCAAGTTTATATTAGTTAACGTTGGGAATTGGGAGCCAAATGTTCCTGTCAATTCGGCAGCTCATTTTCCATGATTGAACATGAGTGATAGGAAGAGAGAGCTGCCAGGCTAGTGTGACATTTCCCCATGAGGACAGAGTGTTCTGGATATCACAGAGAGAGGCGTCTGAGGATTGAAAAAGCTGCAGCACCCTTATCATAGACAGAAAGGGTGAGTGCACACACACACACACACACACACACACACACACACACACACACACACACACACACACACACACACACACACACAAGGATATGAAAGATGATATGTCTTTTTTTTGTTTTAAACACAATCAACTTACACAAAATTCAGATATAGAAATTATTGCATTTAAAGCCCATTTCTAAAGCCAAAACCCAAATCAATTAAAAGGAATATTGACCAAAAGAATATATACAAAAATGAAAATTAGCTAAATTTCCATAAATCATGTCACATCTGAATGATCTACTCTAGACAAGGAAAAATTAAGAATTGTTTCCTATTGACCTTTTTGGGCATCAGTTTTACTAATCTTTTCATCCAATTTTACCTTCTAATGTGAGAGCTATCTACTGCAGTGAAACATTACATCTTAACTAGACTTAAACTAATAAGACCTAGACCTTGAAATGTCTTTCTGAATGAAACCTACATTATTTGTGTTATCTAATGCTTGCCATCCAACTGGGGCCTGGGCTTTTGACTGTAAACAGATATCTTATTCACCAAAAAAAAAAAAAAAAAAAAAAAAAAGAGTAAGGCTTACAAACAGGACATTGGAAAAATACATTTTGGGATTAAAAATAAGTGAGACTAGGTCTGATTTCTTTCTAGACCGTGGAATTATGCGGAATATCATAGTGTAGCTCCTGAGCAGAGCACCATACATTTGGAATATGACATAGGCATGGAACATGATGTGGATGGTTGTCCTGTGTCCTGTCTGGTGTGTGCACATGCCCACCATTGGCAGCCCAATAAGGCTGCTGTGTTGCTGAGTTGATACTGATTGGCTGTTATGTATCATTGACTTGACACTGACTATATATATATTCATTCATTCATTCATCTTCTTCCGCTTCTTCCGGGGTCGGGTCGCGGGGGCAGCAGCCTAAGCAG
>JBCNYH010000024.1:17190783-17201680 GCA_039654325.1 Tandanus tandanus
CACACACACACACACACACACACACACACACACACACACACACACACACACACACACACACACACACACACGTGCACGCACAGAGAAACATTTGTCTATGCCTGTTTTATATTCCATGTTTACCTTGGTTATAGTAATATTTAATTCAAACACTATTAGCCAAACATATAAATGTATAACCATTCAGCCTATGTTGACCTTTCTAAGACAGGCCTAAATGGCAAATGTCACAGCAAGGGAGGACTCCAATAAAGCTAATGTCCTGGGAGAAATGCTGTCACCTTAAAAAATGGCACATAGAGCCTGTAGGTTATTAAACTGGTATAGCTTACATCATGCAGAGTTATCATTACGCACACAGGGAAGACCGGATATGTCTATTCAATTAAATACTTAACAAAATGTGAAAATCATTGTTATGTGAAATGCTAAATAATAATAATAATAATAATAATAATAATAGTTTCATCTAGTTGTGTCACTGAAGGCTAATCTGAAATTGACCATTGTAAGCAATCTCAGCATGGTGTATATCCTGGAGAAGCCTGTTTATGAGACACACACATTGTCAGTGACAGGTATACTGCTCTACAAACACGCTGCGGCGGTCATAAGACCTGCGAGCTCATAAAAGCCCCCTTTCCAACTATCAGTTCACATGGGAAAACTAGACTTCTGTGGTAAATATATAGCACAGGGATGTTTTCCTTCATATCAGGGAATAAACTGTGGACTTTTTATTGCCCCAAGCCACTTGGTTGTATTTCATCATGGGAATATCATGAAACCACTTTGTGACAGAAGCACTACATGCTGCCCTGGACCATTATTTCTAAGTGGTTATTAGTGTATCTTGTAAGAAAGTAGAAAAGACATCACAACCCACTTTTCTGTTTTAAAAGTAGGAACAACGAAGTGAGGGGTACGAGATATGATCAGTGGGTTGCAGTGTATACTCAGATGCAGAGTGCTATACAAGTTGCTCTTTGAGATGTAAAGGGTTGTGAACAGCACCTGGCCTATTTCCTCCATCCAGCTGACCTGGAAAGGCGTCTTAATACTGGGTTAACGGTATTATGAGAGATTTACCTGTGCAAAGCCTTGCCCCATAAATGGTTCTCTTTAACTAAGCAGCAAAGTAAACTCCTTAGTATGATCAGCACATAGATTGCTGGAACAATCCATGATGAATATTCATTCATTCATTAATTCTCCGAAGTAATTTATCCTACTAGGGTCACAGGGAGGCTGGGGCCTATCTCAGGGAACTCTGAGCGAAGGCATGGTACACCCTGAATAGCTCGCCAATCCTTCACAGGGCCAACTGACATACACACACACACACACACACACACACACACACACACACACACACACACACACACACAATCACCCAAGGGAAATTTAAAACCACCAATTAGCCTAATGTGCATGTATTGGGACTGTGGGAAGAAACTGGAGTACCTGGAGGAAACCCACGCAAGCACGGGGAGAACATGCACACAGAAGCCCCTTCGCCGAGCCCAGGACTCAGACCCAGGACCTCCTTGCTGTGAAGCAGACATCCTAACCACTACGCCACCATGCCGCCCCTAAGATAAACATAAAACTAATTTGACATGTGCATTAAATTAATTCGTTTGCTGAACCGTTTAATTGTACTAGGGTTGCAGGGAGACTGGAGCCTGTCTCAGCCAACTCTGGGCCAAGACATTCCATTGCAGGGCCAACACACATACTAGCCTTCACACTCACATCTTGGGGCAATTTGAAGGAGCCAATTTGCTAAATATGCATGTCTTTGTACCATGGGAGGAAATCGGAGTACCCAGAGGAAACCCATGCAAGCACAGAATAATGTGCAAACTCCACACAGAAACGCCCTTGCTGTGCCCAGGACTCAATCCTGGGACCTTCTTGATGTGATGCGGATGTGCTAACTACTATGCCATCATGCCGCTCAGGTGCATTATGTGCCTATATTAATTTAAAAACTCTGTTGAGTTTATCAGTCGAGTTTCCCCACTATTGTTTTTCTTAAATGCAAACACAAACTAAATTCTTGCACATCTTTAGACAATTATTCTTGTAAATTACACATTACAACGGTATAAAGAGTGCGGTAAATGAGCTCAGAAAATGTACACACTGTTCAGGAGTAATTAATTATATAACCAGAGTGTGCCATTTAAATGACAATCAAATCCTTGCCAGGATGTGCCTGCATTTGATGTTGCAGCATAAACGCGTTCTCACTGGTTGAGAATGCAAAACTACAAGAACACAGTGCACTCATGGTCCATAAAACTGCGAAGCTGAGAAGTACATCAACAACCTGACCTCATCAATCTGGCACCACATTAAAGAGAACATGCTGCCTCTCATTTAAAAGTACACTGAGAACATAAAAAGCAGGTGTTGGGATGTTTAGGATGCAGTGTGTGAAGACATCAGATATTCTAGTATATGAAACTGACAGCTAAACTAAGTACTACTGGGCTCAAAATACAGACACGCCTTATACTAACTGCCCTCCACCCTCTAGACCTTTGTTTTTCTGTTTACTTGGCTGGAAGGAGAAACTTTGATGTAAATGCAAATACTTAGCTTACTTGTTTGGTTATCACTCTGCACTCACTAGGAGTTTACGGATTGACTTATAACTAAGTGCGTAACTCAGTCAGAGGAGGAAACCTTTCATATGTTTCCATTCCGGTGTGTTTACGCTTGGGTTTGGAGGGCAGTACCACCATGACTACAGCTGACGTAGGGCTACGTTTGCATTTGTTTTCATATTAGACACAAGACTGTATTTACATTTGACACAGTTGTAATGGCTGCAATCATCTGACTGCACGAGGGCCTTGTGCAGATGATTGGCACTGACGTAATTTAAGCCTCGAAAGTCTCTGTGCCTACTTCTTAACAAGGCTTAGTACTTTTAATGAAAACTAACCACAACTCCAGGGCTAGGCGGTATAGATTTTGGCTATGCCTAGAGTAGACACACAAACCAGCTTAGGTGGTAGATTTACCACCTGGAATTTCCCATGTAATGGACAAACCACTTAGCAATGCTCCACTGGCGGCCAGACTCCATATCCCTCTGTCATGGTGTGTCTCTCTTTCATAATGTCCTGCCAGCATGTCACATGACCTATAGATATCATCATATCTCCACAACTTATGACAGAGACTTAGGCGTGTCACATGATCTACATACTCTGTGATGACATCATGCACATCGGTGCTACTATAGGTGTGAATGTGAGTATGAATCTTAGTTCCTTGCAAAAGACAGCTGTGATCATTGGGTAGCTGTGACCTTAATGGTTTGGGGTTTGGGACCAAAAGGTTTGGGACCAAAAGGTCACTGGTTTGATTCCCAAACCAGCAGGAAAATGTGTCGCGGTAGGGGGGAGTTAGCAGCACCTTCCCTTCCTCCACCTTCATGGCTTAAGTGCCCTTGAGCTAGGCACCTAGCACCCAGCTGCTCTCTGGGCGCTGCCATGTGTGGTAGCCCACTGCTCCGAGTGTGTGTTTACGTGTGTGTGCTCACTTTGGATGGTTAAAGGCAGAAGTCGGATTTCCCTTGCTGAATTAATATGGTATATCCAAAAATGTAAAAAATGATAAAAAATTTAAAAAATAAAATCGAATCATTGTGTGTGTGTGTGTGTGTGTGTGTGTGTGTGTTGCCCTGCAATGGTCTGGGGAGCTTTGTTTGCCAGCTAATTGTATAATGGTAGAGTGCAAAAATTGTATGAAAACTAAATCTTAACATCAGAGGAACACTAATGTGTTCCTTTACTAACAAATCAGTCACTACTTTCTTTTACATCACCAACAATATTTTTAGGTTTAAATCAATGCATTTTTGAAATCCCTGTTAGTGCTATAAATGCATTTACATCCTCCTGAAACCATAGAACAATAGAACTATGTACCATGGCCATTATATGCCCTCAGGCATTAGTACTTTTCCCCACAACCCATGATTAGTCAGCACTAAGTGGCTGCAGCTGCAATTTGCATAAAGTTGGCACGGGTTCAATTTTTTTACTCTCAACCACTTGCATATTCCCCCCCATATAACTACCTTATTAAAGTAAATTGGTGCAATATTTTGGAATAAAAATTCACTTTAGTGTGCACATATTAGGCTGAATAATGTTATCATGTTAGACAGCTATAGATACAGCACTAACTTGGATTCTTACAAATTTAAACCAAAAGTCAGTAATAAGGAAGCTTATAGAATTTCAAGAACACATCAAGCCTTCTAAAAAGTGTTTGAATCTTCTTTATTCATTCTATCTTATATACTGACTCAGTGGAGAGTTACACATTTCAATAAATGGATGTTTAAATTCTTTCTATCCTTAATTCTTTCACACTTGTGCTGATATAAACACAATATGTGTGTGGTACTTGACATGTGTCTGGCACTTCAGCGTCTCTGTGACCCTTTCAGTGAACATGTATTAATAATTGTGTGAACTGGGACCCTTTGGCTCCGATCAAGACCAATAGGAAGCAAATGAAGCCGCCCTGTGATGGATCCAGTACTGGTGCAATAAGATATGATGATGAGGATGATGATGAGGATGATGATGAGGATGATAATGATGATGATTATGACAAAAAGAGAGCTGTATTTGTGTTTTGATATCTCAAGTCAGTTGTTCCATGCATATCTTGGGAGAGTTGAGAAACCTCCGATTTTCCTTAGTCACTAGCTACATCACTGATGAGAACTGGCTAACAGCATACCAGCTACCAACATAGAGCCTAACACAAAAAAAAGAAGCATTCATAAAACTGGACACACATATATGCACACACACACACGCACACATGAAAGGTGGCAGAAAATATTTTTAATCAAATATTTAATTTAATTTTGCTTGCACTATGTAACAGCCATGGGTCACCTCTACACAGCTTTTGTTCTTCTTTAATGAGTTACATTGACACTATTTAATAGAATAATTACATTTTAAACACTGAGGCTTTATTATTTATTCATTCATTCATTTTCTAAGCCGTTTATTCCTAATTAGTGTCGCAGGGAGGCTGGTGCCCATCTCAGCCAACTCTGAGCGAGTGTGGGGTACACCCTGATCAGCTCGCCAGGCCATTGCAGGGCTAACACACACAAAACCATTCATGCTAGGGGTGAGTTGGAACAGCCAATTAACCTACTGTGCATGTTTTTGGACTGTGGGAGGAAACTGGAGTACTCGGAGAAATTCCACGCAAGCACAGGGAGAACATGCAAACTCCACACAGAAACGCCCGAACCTGGGAATTAAACCCAGGCCTTCTTGCTGTGAGGCGGGCGTGCTAACCACTGCACCACCGTGCCGCTGAGGCTTTATTATGTTGGAGATGAATTACTTGAGGAAGAGTAATGGAAGCCAAACTAAAAGCAGATCATCCAGTAAGTCTTAAAGCCTTATTTGTTGCCATACTTATAATTGGCCTGGCAGTTGGGGTCATTTCGGAATGGCAATTTAGATATAACACTAACAGAATTATAAGAGAGAATATGTTCACTGCATCCTTTTTTGCATGTACAGCTTGGACACAGACACCAAAAATCCATTATTTTGAGACAAAATAAAAAAGTACCATCATAGTGTATAAAAAAAAAATACCTATGTAACCACGTGAAACCCCTCGGCTGGTGGTGTATCTTAATCTTGTATCTTTATCTATAATTACTGTAATAATTAACCCCAAATATTGCTTATATAGTTCATTTTAAATAGGTGTCTGAAGGCTGCAAAGATACATCTTGTAACCAAATTCAATTGGTCAATTATTAGAATCTGTAGTGCTACCACGATGGACTAACAGACGGAGAGACAGACAGACATACAGATGCCGAAGGTAACAGCAATACCCTTTTGGCCAAGTATGGCTGAGGGGTAACAGTGTCACAGATCTCATGTATGCGCTGAGATTAATAGAAGGAAAAGAGGGAAAGAAATTAGACCAAGAATTTCACCCCCACCAGGCAGGCTAATATTATATCCCTAAACTCTCTAAGTAGTGCACTAACTGTAGGCCCGTTTTTAGTGGTAGGCTCTGTCTGTAACCTCTCTAACCTTGCTAACCTCATTAACCTCTCTGACTGTTTCCTGGTAAGCCCCCAGGAGAGAACTGAAACCGCAACAGTATCTGTGCACACAGATCAAAAGGGTCAGTACAGGTGCTTTGATCATGCCGCTGAAAGAAGAGCATCTAAATAACGAAAGAGGAGAAAAGGAAAAGAAAAGAAAGTCTTTGATGCCAGGCTTGTGAAAAAAAGAGTCTCATAATGGTCTGGAAGTGGGTGTATGGTGTGCCTGCTTGACTCATTGAGCAGGTGTGGGTGGAGGCCTTCACACCAAACGCTCTTTCATATACCTAATGGCTTCAAAGAGAAATCACCTGCGCTTACTATATGGCTGCAAAACAAAGCCACACATGACTGTTCTAAGAGGAAAAGTAATAGTGTGTGTGTGTGTGTGTGTGTGTGTGTGTGTGTGTGTGTGTGTGTGCGCGCACGCGTGCGTGTGAGTAACTGGTATGCTTAAGGTTAGTGTTGATTGCATTAACCTCAGTGTAAAGTGTGTACTGTGCTATATCAAACACTTCATAATCCTGTAATATATATTAATGGCTACTGAATCAAGCTCACAGGAACTTCTTTTTTCACAAAGCGTCTTTGTCCTCCAGATGCTGTGCCCTTGAGGAATAGAAAGTGGGCTTTTGTGCAAAGGTAATATGAACACTGAAACTAGTGTGTTTTCGAAGAATGCATTCTACAACCTCATCATTTGCATAATCCCAAATATCACCTCAAATCATCAACAGATTCTATAGTAGCACTTACAGAAATAAAAACAAAAGATATTCCCATATCACAGCCTATCACGTTAAGTAAGGTTAAGGAGTTAGAAACCAAAATAGAATGTTATTCTATGTTCATGAGAGTTACAATATAAGTGTCACGACAAGCCAAGTATTTTTTCTTCAGAAAAAAACGGTTACTTATTCATAGACAGATGAGGTAGTACTGTCAGACACTCATTCTCACTCACTCATTTGCCAAACCACTTACTCCTACAGCCGACACTGGGTGAAGGTGAAGTACACCCTGAACAGTTTGCCAGACCATTGCACACACACAACCATTCACAATCACATCCACACCTATTGGCAATTTGGAACAGCCAGTTAGCCTCATGTGCATGTCTTTGGACTGTGGGAGAAAGCCAGAGTACCTGGAGGAAACCACGCAAGCACGGGGGGAACATGCACACTCCACACAGGAACGTCCAAGCCCAGGAATCAAAGCCAGGACCTTCTTGCTGTGAGACGGCCATGCAAACACTACGCCACCATGTAGTAGGGGCAATTTGAAACAGCCAGCTAGCCTAATGTGCATGTTTTTTGGACTGTGGGAGGAAACCGGAGTACCCGGAGGGAACCCACACAAGCAATGGAGAACATGGAACATGGAAACTCCACACAGAAATGCCCGAGCCCGGAAATCGAAGCCAGGACCTTCTTGTTGTGAGACGGATGTGCTGACCACTACACTACCATGCAAGCCACTATCAGACACTGCAGACCAGTTTGTTTACAAAGTGGTACTGTGATTTCCATGAGAAATGTTATATCTTTTGAAACTCCACAGACTTTTCAAGGTTGAAAATGAACTCTGACCATGTCTGTTCAACATGTATTAAACTAGGAATCTATGAATGGCTGTAAATGATTATTTCAGAGTAGTTATGTTGCTGAAATAAATGCATGACTTGCATGACTTAACATGCAGTTATGTATGGCAAAATATGCATTTCCATAAAAGGGAACATTATACAAATTATTGATATAATTACATATCCTCAAAATGGTCAAAATACTCTTTGCACAGATTTTAGTTATCCAAAATGTTTTAACAGAAAAGTTAGCATTGATTCCCCAAATATCGTGCATGGAAAACTCTGCCTTGTCATCCCAAATTGTACACAAGATAAATGTACACAATCATAGACTGATAACCAGAGCTCTAAATGTCAAGGTGTTCTCAACTGGAAACATAAACTTCTGATAAGCGCAATCATGGTTTTTGTTATTTTTGTAATTTTTTTTCCCAAAGTGGTGAGGTTAAATGGGGGGAGGGGTGTTAGTTGGAAAATCCTGTGGCTTAATGCTAGTCAGGTCAAGGCCCCTTACTAAGTGGGCTGCAACTACATAGAGGGAAGAGCTCAGCAAACCAATTACAATCTGCCAAATAGTGGGAGGGACACATGTCCATTAATAGTGCTATTATTTTTAGGCGACTGTGGGCAAATAGGCCAAGTTTTCTTGTTACATGCATAATGCCAAAGAAAGGAAAATGCACCCACGAACATTTTGTTGGGTTAATATCATACTGTAACACAGATTAGATTGAGAAGAATTAGAGAATAGTAAAATAAATACTAAAATATAGACTAGAGTTCTTGAAAGGTTATTTCAAATGGACTCAATGTTAAAAGCGTCATTATATTAAACTCTTCTCAGTTGCCTTTTTGTTGTCTGTGTATGTCAGAATTATGCATACTATAAACATTGAGCTTTTCATGCATGAATAGTCATGTGAAAAAAGTATTAGCCATGGAAAATTTAGTTTTTTCCAGCATATTTGAACAAGCAAACACTTCACCCACTTTTATACAGTGCTTAAGATAAAGGTGATCTAACTGAACAAAACCACAAAAAAAATGCTTTTTATTCAACAAAAATATCAATAAAAATGAAGTCCTGTGGAAAAAATAACCACACCCACCCTCAGAGTACCAGCCTCAGAAGCTAGTATTGCCCCCTTTAGCAGAAATAATCATGTTTTGTATAAGTGCCCACCAGTCTCTGACATAATTTTGCTGAAATGTTTACCATTCTTCCCTCTGTTGCAAGATGTTTAAGGATTCTCTTGCATGTACTGCCTGATCAAATCCCTCCACAATATTTCAATGGGGTTTAAACCTGGGCTTTGACTGGTTTATTCCATATCTCTTTTTGAGCCATTCCTTGGTGGATTTTCTAATGTGCTTAAGATGATTATCCTGTTGAAAAGTCTGTTATGGTTTGTCAGTGGCAGTGATAGCACCATGATTCAAAGTTGGTATGAGGTTCTTTTGCTCTAATGTTCTTTTTAGACAGCATGCACATTGTACAATTCATGTACAATTTGTTCATTCTGATTGCAGAGGTATGCACTTTCACACCAACAAATGCAAAAGTTACCTTCAGATCCTGTGATGAAATCTGGGGTTTCTCAGAGGCAACTTTGCGTATCAAAGGGTCTGATCTCGGGCTGAATTTGCTGGTGTGGCCAATCCTGTATGAACTGGCAGCCAATGCCACTTGTAGATTATTTTCCTAGCAGTGGAATTTTTTATTGCAATTTATTTAGAGAGGTGACATTCCATGTCCCAAAAGCCAGAGTCAATAACCGAGGATTGGTCCGGCAGAACCCACGCCTTCGGCTGCCATCCGGCTCACAATGCACCCTTTAGGTCTGGAATGAGGTCCTGCCCCAAGTGGAGGAGTTCAAGTATCTCGGGGTCTGTTCTGTTCACGAATGAGGGAAGGATGGAGCGGGAGATTGACAGGCGGAACGGTGTAGCCTCTGCTGCAAAGCAGTACTGGTCCGTCATGGTGAAGAGGTCACGAGCTTTGGGTAGTGACCAAAAGAACAAGATCACGAATACAAGCGGCTAAAATGAGCTTCCTTCGCAGGGTGGCGGGGCTCTCCCTTAGACATAAGGTGAGAGGTTCTGTCATCTGGGAGGAGCACGGAGTAGAACCGCTGCTCCTTCGCGTTGAGTGAAGCCAATTGAGGTGGCTCGGGCATCTGAATAGAATACCTCCCGAACGCCTCCCTGGTGTGGTGTTTCGGGCATGTCCAACCGGGAAGAGACCTCAGGGCTGACCCAGAACGCGCTGGAGGGACTACGTCTCTCGGCTGGTCTGGGAACGCCTTGGCATCCTCCCGGAAGAGCTGGAGGAAGTGGCTGGGGAGAGGGATGTCTGGACCTCACTGCTTAGGCTGCTGCCCCTGCGACCCGACCCCGGACCAAGCGGAAGAAGATGAATGAAAGAATGAACCTTTTTTAAATTCCTTGTAAGACTCAGAAGCATAGACAACCTTTTCTTTTTTTCTGAAGGCCTAAGTGAGCTCTTTAGATCTTGGCATTACTGCACCACACACCTCAGTAGCAAAGAACACCGGACTCTAGATGTCAGGTTTAAATATAACAGGTTCCACTTGCAAGAGGTTCTAATCAATGGCAACTACTCTGGAACACCTGATTCTAAATTTATTTATTTTAAGGTATGATAAATGTAAGAGTGTACTTAC
Organism: Tandanus tandanus; assembly: GCA_039654325.1. NCBI lineage: Eukaryota > Metazoa > Chordata > Actinopteri > Siluriformes > Plotosidae > Tandanus > Tandanus tandanus. The sequence goes on from JBCNYH010000024.1 coordinate 17,201,186, forward strand.
TTCTTTCCATTTGACTTAATTTTTCTGTTTAGTAAAATTAAAAATATGACTTATCAATGTCAATTTTACGAGTAATTTGTTGAAATATATCACCTTTATCAGTAGGCACTGTAGACACCGGGGTGGGGGTATTTTGCTTGTTAAAAAGAAAAATCACATAGCTGTATCTGCAACATATACTGTAACACATAACTGTAGTAGAGTATAATAGAGAAATGTCCCATGTAGAATATGATTATATTTCAATTCTATATATTTTTTTAATTCTTGCAAATATTTAAAGTCAGTGAATTGGTTAGATGTGCACTTATCCTTTGTAGTAAAATATCTGAACTATTTAATCAAACCAAACTTATTTATGTTTCATTTTTTTTATATATTCTGAATGAAAGTCAAATTGTGTTTTCTAAATATACTGTATTATGATATGTGTTGTCTTTTATTTCATGTGAAAAAGATATTTAAATCATTTGATATCAGATATTATATAATCAT
>JBCNYH010000024.1:17201780-17217514 GCA_039654325.1 Tandanus tandanus
TATATATAATGCTTATAATAAAACTAGACCCATATAAATTTTAACTCTGCCACACACACATGTTACTACTCAGGAAATTCATGGAAAAATCAAGGAGAGTCTTTTTTTAGACTTTTTTTTTCCACTGTTGATGTTTACTTTTGTTTTTGATTGTTGTCTTTCTGCAAAGTAAGCAAACTAATACATTGCCTTTTTCCTTAATAGTCCAATAAATTGTAAAATATATATATTTTTTCTGTTTTAATTCAGAATACATCAAAAGTAATGTGATTATTGTTAAAGGGGAAGAATGGTATGAGGAGAAGTAAAGGACAGTATACACTATAGAAACACCAAAGAGGAGCTGTGTATGGTAGAGAGAGAGAGAGAGAGAGAGAGAGAGAGAGAGAGAGAGAGAGAGCCCAAAGCTTTAACAGTTTTTTTTAAAGAGGGGATCCTCTTCCTTCTAAAGAAAGAAGATAATTAACACCTCTGCAGTTACCATGCCAACCTGCCAGTCGGAATGTTTCATGACATAATTAGCCCGGTTCTGAGCCACAGTAATTACTGAGCACACGGTTCATCTGCTCGCCATACGCTGCAGCACGTACACACAGCAGGCATCTCCATATTCTGTGGAATGATATGAGAAGAAACTTAGTAGGTTAAACATCACACTGTAATACTCAAACTGCATGACAGCCATTTGTCCTAGACAGTCTGTGCATCTTGTATATGCCTGTAAAATCATGTAATGGATTCGAGATTATGTTGCTCTGTTCATTTCATAATAAAATGACATCAGTAGAAGTGACAACATGTAATTCTTTGTAGACTTGAACTGAAATATGGGAAAACTACACCCATTGCTATTTTTTATTATTTACACTAAGCAAGTTGAACAATGGCAGGTAATTAGATGCAGATATGTAGATACAGTATGCATATATGGCAGGTATGCATATTTTACATACAGTGTATATATAGATGCAGTACAGCTTACATGCCAGGAGTAATGTTGCAGCCAATGTGGGACATAATCAACCCTAATGAATATCCACTTTAAGGGGATAATGGATTCCTGGTCTATTCTGTCCTTAAGGTATTTTCACATCGTAACAGACTCAAATAGTTTGTGACTTTGTGACATTTTGTGTTCAGTCAGTGCCACACAAAACCAAGGAAGACAGAAGTTAAAAATAGGTAACAGGAACACTGACTTTTCAACATAGCTTTATTGACATTATGGGACTATCCATAAATCATAAATAACATGAATGTGAGTTAAACCTTTAAAAATCAGGGTCAAATAGAAAGAGAGAGAGAGAGAGAGAGAGAGAGAGAGAGAGAGAGAGAGAGAGAGAGAGAGAGAGAGAGAGAGAGAGAGAAAAAGATAGAGAGAGAGAGAATTTTCCTGAGAACATGGGTGGCACGGTGGTGTAGTTGTTAACATGTCCATTTCACAGCAAGAAGGTCCTGGGTTCGAATCCTGGGGTCAGGCTTTGCTGTGTGGAGTCTCCCTGTGCTTGTGTGGGGCTCCTCAGGGTACTTTGGTTTCCTCCCACAGTCTAAAAACATGCATATTCAGCTAATTGGCTTTTCCAAACTGCCCCAAGGTGTGTACGTGAGTGTGAATGTTTGTGTATGTTGGCCCTGTGATGGTCTGCCAAGCTGTTCAGGGTGTACCTCTCGTTTGCCTTGTGTTGGCTTAGATAGGCTTCAGCCAAGCCGCGACCCTCATAGGATTCAGTGGTTCAGCAAATGAATGAGAGTGAATGAGAGTAAAGCCTCTAACTAAATGTAAGAAAAAGAAAATGTTGAACTCCAACCACTAAAAAGGGTAGGTCTCCTTTCCCATTAAACATAATTGCTTGGCAGTTCAGCATGCTTACAGCATACATCTTACACTAGCATTCCCACATTTAAACCTGTGATGTGAGCATGCATATGTTTTGTGGGTATGCTTTTTAGAGAGAGAACATTGAGGAAATTGAGAAAGGGGGGCATTTGGATTTCAGAATCACTTACTATACCTATAATCTGCAAGTTCTTTTGCTGAAATTAGTTTAAAGTCTGAAATCATTACCTTGAGAGCAGATGTTTATCGTGAGCTCTGTTAACTTTGGATGAGTCAACCATCGGAAACATACCACTTATACTATTTACACTCATGTACAGTAAGTTGCTGCAGTATGGAGGGGGAAAGTCTTATTTTGATGTTAATACCAGCTATATGAGTCATATAAATGTCAAAATTGCTAATTCACTTGGAATGCCATGACTCATTAGCAATTTTTGTTTTTGTTAAATCACTCATTTCGAGCCAGGTTAGGTCACAAGCCAGTCATGTTAAAACTATAGCCTTTATATCACAAAGATCTTGTAATCCAAGATCCAAGATCACCATCAAGATCTTGTAAAGCATGTAAATATTCCAGTTTTTAACCCTTATTACATCCACACCATGATGATACTAAATGTGCAGTCACTTAATATAATCAGGAATTGATTTGTGAGTGTAGATGACCGGTGGGGTGTGTTGTTGTAAATAAATTCCTTTGTTATCTTTAATATATCTTATTGCAGGTCAGCTGTAATTCCTTTGCTCTTAGATAATGGATCATCAGTTTGTGTGAGCTTAAAGACAAGCCAACAGAGCTGAAATAAATCAATAGCAATTTGGATTTGACTAGTGACTGACACCTGAGATTCAATAATCATGCAAAAATCAATACTTTTCCAGCTGGTCTGATGCTGACTATGTTCAATCCGAGCTCACAGGGTTTGGCACTGACAAATGCTGTCAAATGCATCTACTGATTTTAAATTAGCAATTAAAATTAAGAAGTTATTTGATGTTGATGAGAAAGTATTTGGTGACGATGACCCAGGATAGCATGTAAATAAATTTAGGAATATGTAATCTACATTGGTTTACTCTACTTTCTGCAGACACAATATAGTATTTTATGTATATTTTGGGGCAGCACAGTGGCGTAGTGGTTAGAACGTCTACTTCAGAGCAAGAAGGTACTGGCATTGAGTCCTGCGCTAGGCGAGGGTGTTTCTGTGTGTAGTTTGGATGTTTTCTCTGTGCTTGTGTGGGCTTCCTCTAGGTGCTCCAGGTTCCTTCCATGTCCCATGTCAAATTAAATGCTAAAATATTGTGAATAGGTACAAGACCCAAACTGAAACCAACTGATTGTTTTATGTTATGTTACACCCCTACTTAATGTGTAGTACATCTAGTTAACAGTCTTTTATATTGTCTTTTGACCATGTGTGAGTGGAAACTCATAAAATGTGTTGGCTGCTTGATGTCAGATGTAGCTGTTGTGTGATAAGAGAACTGTAGATAGTGGCTGAGGACTGGAAACCACTTACACTGGGGTGAAAATAAGGGGGGGGGGGGAGTGTATCTAGTGGAAAGGAAATTATAGCATTGTTTTCTTATTTTTTATCTATGAACTTTGAAAAAAAAAACTCTACTGTAATTGGATAACTCTGGCTAAAATACCCTTTTTCTTTGTGATGATTCAGACTTGATAACAAATGACTCAGACTTGGATTTAATCATTAATGAGTTGGTACTGGACTTGGACCTGAGTACAAATGACTCACACATAAATGTTGCTGGTGACTTGAGACTTGACACAAACCCAAGCCTTGACTACAGTCTTTTGTTTTGTTAAAGCCTTCCTAACATCCCAACAGCTGTCAGGTCTGCAGGTTCATAAGGTTAGACCCTTTCACACCCCATCACTATTTCTAATACTAAAATTGTGGCTTTGGAAGTCTAAAAGGGCACATTCCATTTCACCTAAAATGTGTGAGAAAAGTGCTGTAAAATACTCATTAAAAAAAAGTCAAGGCGAATTGCCTTAATGTCAATAATTAATGAAATGACCCAGAGGGATCTTATGTGGCCATTAGGTTGTATTTCTCCAGTATATGAAGGAAATTCAGTTCCTAGCATTTTCAGTGCCAACACTACATGACTGAATCTAACGCCAGTTCAAACCTGAGCAGTGTAATTGACTTCTAAGAATTGCAAGTGGCTAGAGTGGCCTCTCTAACAAACAATAAAATGAGGGAACAAATGGAATGTGAAGGTGTAGACATAGGCAAAACATCTGCAATGCAGGCCACATCACCAGGGAGCAAGAGTTCAGTCGAAAACATCTGGGGTTTATGTCAGCCTAGAAAAATGCATAGTCAGTAAAATCATTGAGTCTACACTGTGTTGTTTACTGAAGGGAAGGTGACAAGTCAGCCGGGAACCCTGTGACAGGGCTGTGTGACTGAGATAGGTCATGATAGTACCGAGCACAAACATTTTACAACCCCTTTGATCCAAGTAAAACAGGACCTGTAAGGAATCCCATTCTGCTGCCTGTAACACACAGAGAGGAAAACTTTAAAAGATCCTTGAGGTCTTGCTCTTTCCTATCATGAGACAGTGTTACTCTTATTTTACAAGACAAAATATACTGAAATAAATATGAGGTTCGCTAACTAAATAATGCCGTTCGAAAAGAGCAGGCCATTGCCGTCAGCGTGTTTCTGCCTTGTGATGGCCTGGTTAGCTGTCCAGGGTGTACTCTGCCCTCACCCAGAGTCAACTGAGATGGGCACCAGCCTCCCCATGACCCTAATTAGGATTAAGCGGTTCGGAAAATAAATGAATGATAACTAAATAATTCACCCACAATTTTCCATTACAATAACCTACATGTATGACATTAGGCAGATGTTCTTATCCAGAACAACTTACATTTTTATCGCATCTGGCAGCCATGGTCAAATGGTTGGAGAACTGGGTTTGGGACCAAAAGGTCGCTGGTTCAATTCCCAAACCAGCAGGAAAAATGTGACAGAGAGGGAAGTGAGCACCTTCATGGCTGAAGTGCCCTTGAGCAAGGCACCTAACCCCCAACTGCTCTCCGGGTGCTGCAATGTGTGGCTCTGAGTATGTGTGCTCACTGTTTACATATGTGTGTGTGTGTGTGTGTGCTCACTTTGGATGGGTTAATTGCAGAAGCTAAATTTCCCTTGCAGGATTAATACAGTATATATGCAGTTCAGGATTAAGGGACTTGCACAAGGTCCCAACAGTGGCAGCTTAGTGACATTGGGGCTTGAACCACTGACCGTCGGATCAGTAACCCAGAGCCTTTCCCACTGAGCCACCATTTCCCACTAGAATTGCAAAGGTTACTCAGTTTATTAATAAGTATCTGCCACCTGATCCAGGTGTGGGTCAAGTGCACAACACAACATTTCCAGCATTTCAGCAAGGGCTAACATTCACTGTAGTGAGGTAAAAGAATCAGAGAATGGCCCAAGCATGGTACAACTGACAAAATGGGATTTTCTTTGTTTTAAGAGTATTAAATTGGAAACACAAGCTCTCTTGGCATGTTTCATACCTTCCTGTAACAGTTATGTAAAGCAGATGGAGCGGAGGACAGTCTAACAAACGTGCATGGCCTGAAACAACTGTTTTCATTTAGAGGTGGAAGCCCTGTAAAATGGAGTTAGTGGAAAGTTTGGGTCTCAGCAAGGAAGATGAAAGGAATCCAAGAGGAGGGTGTCATGTGAAATGTGCAACACTCCAGCTGAATCGGCGGGTGTCCTGTAACACTACGGGGCTCTGTCAGGTCATACGTGGCAGTAGGATGTGCTGAGTTGGCTGGTGGGCTTTTGTAAGGTTCTCTATGTTAGAGCAACTACCAGACCGGCTTTCCAGTAACTTTAAGCCAAGCTAATAAGGATGAGTATCTAGCTTAGCACGCCTGAAGTGTTAAGCAGTGCTAATCATGTAGGAAAGTGAGCAACAAAACACATTTTTAGGTAGTGAACCAGCACAAATACTGCATGTAAATTTAGTAATATAGCAAGCTTTAACAACCAAGATTTTTAAGTATAACTGAAGATACCAATGGCAAGATTAAAGTATGTTGGGGTTTGTCTCAGCAAGAGTATCATATATTTGTTCTACCTTTATTGGTTGGTCAATAGTTTCAATGCCTTATTAAGCATTAAAATGCATGCTTCCAAAGTGTGAGAGCTCTCACAAAGGGAGAAAATGACCTAATGAGCAGTTACGAAACATGGCTGGATTATCGGAGAGCAGACCTGACAGCACCATGTGACATTAGGTTCCAACTATAATCCAAAGGGTTTAAGTTTGACCTGAACCTGACCCTCTTATGCACACAGCCTGGTACACATAAACATAATGGTACATATCGTAACAGCAATGCTCACTGATTATAAATGTTAATTTCAGAAACACTTTAAAATATACATAAATGCTATGCTATAGAGACTTGCTGAATTCTGTCAGGATATGCTGAGTGTATGCCTGAGCAGTATCATATTACAATGCCATCTTTAAAGATGACTCAGTGTGTCTACCCTCTTAAAGCCACTTGAGAGCACTTCCTTGCAGAAGCTGGCTCATTGGTTCCAGGAGGACGAGCTTGGAAAAGGTTCTCTCACTCAGCCAAATGATGTGGCTGTGAAAGCTAAAAAGAGAGTTGCATACTCTGACTTTGATGTGGCCACAGTGTGGTTTCATGGTTTTTATACTTACCCATGAAAAGAGTACAAGAAATTACAGAGGTAAAGTGCTGCTAGACCCTTATCAAACCATTTGAGCTCAATTGGGCCATTTCATAAAGCAGTAATTAGAGTGAAAGGAAAATATCAAGCATCCCAGGAATCCCAGAGAATTGATGGTGGACAACTAGGAGCTTCCCACAAACCTTCCCCAAGCCAGATCAAGGGCCAGTGCTATATAAATAAAGAAATGACCATTACCATGAATACAATGAACAACCCACATCATTCATGTCCAAATGTAGAGTTGGTGGACCAGCTGTACATGCTCCAGATGTTAAGCATACCTTCCAGATGAGCTTAATTGCTCCTAATATTTAAAATAAAAAAAATAATTCATGAATTACCAAAATAAACAAACAAAAATAAGACATGAATCTTTCCCCACATGACTTTAGTTGCAGCGATCCAGGTCTATTACCAGAGCCAACAGAGAATAAACTGCCTTATTGTTACAAATAATACAAATAATTAGGCAATGACCTGTCAGTAGCTGGATGTTTATGTGCAATATAAATGGCTTAAAAAGGTGCTTAAGAGGACGGGCTGAAACATTCATAGGCTGACTAAGTAACTTTTTGTTACCATCAGGATAAGAGCTTCTATATCATGGGGATACAAATGATGCAACACCAATAGAACATGTGTGTACACTGCAGGGAAAACTATTGAAAAAGAAACCATATTTGGTGAAATTCGCCACCAGTCAACCTATTAACTTTTCTAACCACCCTCATATTTAAAAGCCTGCAAATCGGACCACTGCTGTATTTAATCATGGTAATGGTAAAATATGCAAAGTAAAAAGAAGAAGAAAAGTCCATAAATATTTCCAAGCTGAGTCTGTAAAGCCTATGCATCGAGAGTTAAGGTGTACTCAAGAACATGTTTAACATTTACATAATTCTACTGAATGAGGAGATAAGGCTCACGCACAGTCTCTGATCTTGTTCCCTGTGTCCCTTTGCCCTTCGGTGTATACACACTGCTTATCATGAAAGGTATGATAAAATGGAGGCCATGTGCACACAAGGCAAGGTCACCATAACAAAAAAAAAAAAAAAAAAGCCCCTTAAACATTTTGGACAAGATTAAATGATTTGGGTTTTTGGTAGTTTCAAACTAATGAATCATATAACATTTCTACTTTAACCTCTGAAATGCATGAGCAGGATGGCAAGCAATATTAGTTCATTCATTTTGCCAAACCAGTGAATCCTACTAGAATTGTGGGGAGGCTGCAGCCTGTCTCAGTCGACTCTGGGTGAAGGCAGGATACACCCGGAACAGCTCGCTAGTCCATCGCACGGCCAACACACACACAACCACTCACAGCCGGGGCAATTTGGAGCAGCCAATTAGCATGTTAATTAAAGTGCATTTCTTTGAACTGTGGGAGGAAACCAGAGTACCCAGAGGAAACCCATGTGAGCACGGGGAGAACATGCAAACTCCACACAAAGACTATACGGCATGGTGGCACAGTGGTTAGCACATCCACCTCACAGCAAGAAAGCTTTCAGGGTTTGATTCCCAGGCTCGGGTGTTTCTGTGTGGAGTTTGCATGCTCTCTCTGTGCTTGTGTGGGTTTCCTTCGAGTACAGTTGGCTAATTGGTTGTTCCCTAGGTGTGAGTGTGAATGGTTGTGTGTGTATGAATTTATATATAACACTGTGTTCAGTAGGACGTGGGTGAGGACCAGCCCTCATTCTGGGTTGCATCAACACATTCTGAAGTATTTTTTTTTCTTTATAACCCATCAGATACAGTCTGTTGATTACTCAGTAATTTTTTAAAGGACAGAAATGTATGATCTGTTGTGAGAAAACAACAGGCAAAATGGCAGACGTTACTTATCATGTTAACACTATTTTGTTTAAACTTTTGGTTCAGTTGACATGGACTTTCATTGTCAGATTAGCCCCCTTTATTGTATTTAGGGAAATAAATCACCCCTTAGGTATTCCACTTAGTACATGATATACAAGTTATATTATTATATATTACATTTTTTTGTTCTGACATTAAAATGATCTCAATTTGATATAAATATTTCTATTATCTTTAGAGTGCTGCTTTCCTTTTCAATAGTAATTGTCTGTAATAAACTATATGCTATGGCTAGGTTAGGATTTTAAACAATAATAGTTATACACGAGGACAGGCGCAATCCAATTTCTGTTTGTGTGTATTTTTCAATTGGCTGAAAAGGAAAAAAAGGAATTAGTATACGCAATTTCATTGGTCGATGCGCTTCAGTATGCAAATGAGACACACCACGCACTATCCAGACAGTTTTATCATTGAGCGTCAAAGTAGTTCCGACTACTTGCAACATTTAAATGGGAAACAATACAAACGCGGCGTGTTTATATTCAAATATATGTAGTGTTTCGGGTTTGTATACGCGTATGAATCAAATTCGCGAGACTCTTTGGTTGTGTTAAATAACGAGTCGGTGTGGCGGAGGGATATTGTTCCTCACGCGCGTCAAAATATGCCGTTATAGGAGTAGGATTAAACCGCAGCACGGCTCAAACTCAGTGCAGAGTGGTCACAGAGAGCACAGGCGTGACTTCATGTCTGAAACAGCCCTTTTCGCCTTAATGTAACGCCGACTCGGCTTTCCTTGGCGTTTATTAAGGTGTCGAGCGTCACCCAGGATTCTACCACAGTGAGGATTGTACATCTTTGAGCTCTGGATTGACTTTTCCCCCCATTGGCGGAGTTTTTTTTCGGAGCCGCGGTTCTGCTCGGGATCTAACGGGACTATCTACCGTTAACCTTCACCTCATCTCATCCCCGCGTGTGACGCCTTATTCCATTCTATTGCGTCACAGAGAGCAAATATAATATATAAAAAGTACACTAATAGCAGAGGATTTCGTTCCACTCTCACCACATGCGCTGAGAAATTATGCTGCTCTCAAAGTTCGGCTCGTTTTCTCACATCTGCAGCCCGAACAGCATGGACCATTTACCGGTGAAAATCCAGCTTCAGCCAGGTGAGTGAACCCTGTTACTGTTATTAACCCTGTACATTTTAGCCTGGTGGTGTTTGTGTATCCTCCAGAACCTAGCTAGGAGCTGTGTGTCGGTTTGTAGCACGAGTGCTGGAGACACACACCGGCAAAGGGTCACGACGTCCATTCCCTCCTTCTACACTGCAGTGTTTGGGATTATAAGCGTTGAATGTTGTGTTTTTTCCCTTCCCTTCACAGTGAAAGTGGAGTCGGAACCGTTCGAGAAGGTCTACCAGGTGGGCTCGGTGTTGGGAAGCGGGGGATTTGGGACGGTGTACGCTGGCAGTCGGATTTCTGACGGTTTACCGGTGAGCAGAGCAGCACGCGCGCGCACTCACACACGCACGCACGCGCGCCTACACTAACGTACCTTTGCTCCCATTTCAAAACATCCCGTGCACGTGAGCTGTACAATGAAATTTGTCCTCCTGTCATTCCTCAGGTCGCAGTTAAACATGTTGCGAAGGAGCGAGTCACAGAATGGGGATCCATCGTAAGTAGTCATTTTTTTTTTAATGCCATAAAGGTGCCATTGTGTCAGCATGCTCTCTAAAAAAATGAGTAAATAAAAACAACAATAATAATAATAATAATACTGCTACCACTATTACTAATAATAATAAAACAATTTCTCTTCCAGAATGGTGTGATGGTGCCTCTGGAAATCGTGCTGCTGAAAAAAGTAGGCTCCAGCTTTCGAGGAGTCATAAAGCTTCTGGACTGGTACGAGAGGCCGGATGGCTGGCTGATCATCATGGAGAGACCGGAGTTGGTCAAAGACTTGTTTGATTTCATCACCGAGAAGGGCACCCTGGACGAGGGCACGGCACGCAACTTTTTCCACCAGGTATTGGAGGCTGTTCGGCACTGCTACAGCTGCGGCGTCGTGCACAGAGACATCAAAGATGAGAACCTGCTGGTGGACCTGCGCACTGGAGAACTCAGACTGATTGACTTTGGCTCAGGGGCTATTCTCAAGGACACGGTCTACACCGATTTTGACGGTATGCACAGATGTGTGCGTTTGATTTGTGTGCTCTGTGCTTTTTTTTTCTCTTTTTTTTTTTATAAGACTAGCTGTGGTGTTAGATGTATCATGGGGATTTCTCATGCAGTGATTTTGTTTTGTATTTGTTTGAAGTCTGGGGTTTTCCCTGTGCTGTGTTGCGTTACGAATACAGATCAGTGTTTCTGCTCTCATAGCCTCATTATATTTCATGACGTTTTCTGTTGCTGTGAAATGATTTCTATCTGCACTAGTCTCCTAGTAAACATGAAATCAAATCCTTAAATTATGATTGGCAACATTTCAAAGCTTTAGATGAAGCCTTTTGCTTCATCTCTGGGTGTAAACAGATCGGCTGCCACGTAACAGATGTGTGTTGTGAAACCTGAGAGTGCAGGTCCCGTGATGGCTCACGTTGCTATTTCAGTCCTCGTTTTGTCTCCAAGACACTCCTGCCCTTTGGGGGAGGGCGGGACTGTTGGCTCTTTAGCGCACCAGACAGCTGAGTTATGAGTGATGTGGCCTCCAAACTCCCCCCTCAAGCACCGTTTTCTTTTTCTTTTCCCTTTTTCTATTCCAAGGGCCCTTTAGAGTCTCGATAGAGCTTTGTGTCAAGAGCAAAGCTGACACACTTAGTGAGTGAGTGAGGGAGGGAGGAGTGCACATAGCCACTAATGTGTCTCTGTTTTTGTGTTTTGTCTGTATAGCTTAGCATTACTTATTACTCGCTGTGTGTCACAGGTACGAGAGTGTACAGTCCGCCGGAGTGGATACGTTTCCATAGATACCACGGCCGCTCAGCCACCGTCTGGTCACTAGGGGTGCTGCTGTATGACATGGTGTGTGGAGACATCCCGTTTGAGCAAGATGAGGAAATTCTCAGAGGACGACTCTACTTCAGACGGCGAATCTCAGCAGGTTTGTATTCTATTTCATTGGTATGGTAATGCTTTATGTTTCCAGGCCCTTTAAAAAACAATGCATGATGAAATTGTACATCTCAAACCTATTCTCCCCGCATACTGTCTCCCTGTTCCCTATAAACTGCAAAGTGTATTATGCATGCTTAGCATACTGTAGGCTGCAGTGCATTTGTGAAGGGAGTGCCCAGGATGCTGTGTTAGGCTTTCATGACTTTGCAAAATAGTGCACTATGTAGTAAATAGGGTGTGGTTGTGATCATTCACTTTTGAGCTGCTAGGAGCAAGATGCTAATCCATTACTTTCTGTGTTCCACCAGAGTGCCAGCAGTTGATTAAGTGGTGTTTGTCCCTGAGGCCATCAGACAGACCAACTCTGGAGCAGATCTTTGAGCATCCTTGGATGCGGCATGCTGAAGCGTCTAAGACGGAGGAGGGTGACATCCGGCTATGTACTATCAGTACGGACACTTCCAGCATGAGCTCCAGCAAGGAGAGCCTCTGAAAGAGCTGGGACTTTATGGACTTTCAATCTGGATCCCTGCCTTTGTCAGACTTACAGATCCTCTTTTTTAATTTTTTTACATTTTTTTTTTATTTTTTTAGGGAATCATAATTTATTACAGTTTGCTCTTCTTTTCAATCTTCTTCTTCTGCTTATTATTATTATTATTATTATTTTCATTTTTTAACAAATCATAAAATTTGTTTCCTGATGGGGAACATTTGCTGTTTGGGTGGACATACCAGCACTTATTATTATTATTATTATTATTATTATTATTGTTGTTATTATTATTATTATTATATTGTTGTTTTTGTTGTTGTTACATTGCTGGTTTATGCATCTGGCAAGCCTCCTACACAGATGTGGCTGCTCTCATAGAGCTTGGACAAATTTTAATTATTTAAATGTTTTAATTTTTGATTTGGAGTGCCTTTTGAAAGCTGCTGTTTTGGGGCTTTCATTGTTGCTTTTGTTGTTTTGTTTAAAAGTTTCCCTTGAGCTGGCTTGGACGTCACCTGGTGTTTGGTGGTCAACCATTGCACGTGAACCTCCGGCTAGTTCAAGGGTCTCACATTGGGGAGGGGTTGACCATTAGAAATACTTGAAACGCACATGCTCACTGCGTCTCTTTCTAAAGCTGCTCAGTCACATTTTAGCCTCTATAGGTTGTCTAGAAAAGAAAACTTCTTTTTTTCGTTCTTTCTCTGAATGTGTATAGAGATTTGGTATAACCGCTGTACCTTCTGAGGGTCTGGAACACTCCCTCCCCTCAGCTTACTCCTCTGCTCCTCATCCCACTGCTGAAACTATACTATTCTGTCTCCTGGGGTTTGGGGGACTTGGGCGTGAAAATGCACAATCAATGCAATATTCATGAATTCCCTTTTTTTCCCTCTTCTTTTTAAAAATAATAATCTTGTACAGTGTTTTTTTTTTTTTTTTCTTTTTGTACAGTTTTCCTTGCATTTAATTTATTTGTACCATTTAGACATTCCACAATCTGTGGCTATTTATTTTTTATTTATTGTCATGCTTAAATCCCAAATTTTTCATATCTTTATATGGCCTTTTGTTTGCATTCCTGTTGTTTTTTTTTTTTTTTACATTCAGACAAGAGATGGTGGCTGCACTGAAGCTGTTGTCAATGTAAAAAGGAATAAAAACAAGGTTTACTTAAATTAAAAGAGCTATGAATGTTATTTAATTTATTCTTGGTTATTGTCATTTGAAATAAAAAATACATTTTTTGGGGGGGGGGGGGGGGGTGTTAGGTCTGTGTAATCTCCCTATAACTGATGGAAGCGTATTGCAGAATGGCGATGGGATGGGAGTATACCTCTCACTGGCCGCAGAGCCTTGTGTTAGATATTCTCTCTATAGTCAAAGTTGTATGAAACCCAATGGAAACCCTATTTTTATACGAGAACATTTCAATTAAAATTTCATTTGTACAGAACACTTGTGGTCTCTCCTTGTTTTGAAATAAGCAGATATCTTTACAAAGCACAACACTGCCAATATGTTTACTGAACAGCAGTAGGAGTACTCGTGAGAGCTTTCAAAAAAATTGTTTCTGAACATTTAAAAGGTGATACATCAGGCTGTAATTCTATATATATATGTTTTTTAATATATATATAATCATTGATGTGGTGATGCTTTCTTTAAGAACAGTTTGCAGTTTCTCGGTGAAATGAAAGACGCTATAAATTTTCTCTCTAACTAAGTTAAAGAAAGAGCAATAGTCAGGCTATTCAGTGCAGTTGCGATTGATGACATTGATGACAGGAAGTCATTGTGGATGTTACAACATTTACTCATATGTTGAAACACTTACTCCTACTAGGGAGGCTGCACCTATCTCAGATGTCACTGGTTGAAGGTGAGGTGCACCCTGAACACCTCGCCAGACCATTACAGGGCAAAACATATACACATGCAACTGTTCACACTCACACTTAGGTTCAATTTGGAACAGCCAATTAGCCTAATGTGCATGTCTTGGAACTGTGTGGGAGGAAACCGGAGTACCCGGAGGAAACCCACACAAGCACGGGGAGAACATGCAAACACCACACAGAAACACCCAAACCCAGGACCATCATAATGTGAGGCGCATGTGCTAACCACTACTCCACTGTGCCACCCCCACAATATTTAGTGTAGCTATAAATGGATGAAAAAACATGCATTTTTCAATAATAATTTAAATATTGTAAAAAAAAAACAAAAAAAACAGAGAGAGAGAGAGAGAGAGAGAGAGAGAGAGAGAGAGAGGAATAAAACATTCAGGACATTGTGTTGTTGGAAATAATTCACTTTGGGGTGGTAATGATAATTGCTTATTGTCAGTGATAGCTAACCCTGACTGTAAGTACGCAGTTTTGCCTTTGTGATCAAAGACAACTGAAACATTTAGTTGTGTTTGCTGACATGAATTAACAAAATGGTTAACCATCGTTTTGATACCACAACACAAGTGTTCAAGTACATGAGTAATCACAGTTTTCCAGGAACAGTGGCCTTTGTTGAGTGTGTGCTGCCCTCTCTGGTGAGCAAACTGCATAAACTGTTCTGGGTTGTGCCTGTAAGCTCCATTGTGTTATGTTATCATTAATGTATAAGTTCTTAGGCTTAAATGAGTTTAATCAAAACTTCAAAAACTCGAAAAAAATAGAAATAATGTCAGAGAAAATATGTCTCTAGACATTTTTTCTCTAATAAATATAATAGCTAGATATAATATCTTATGAAACTAGAGGGAGCATGCAAATTCCTGAAGGTTGGAGGTCATCGGGTGGTAGCACCCCTCCCTGTGACATCATCACTTACTGTTTGACCTGCAAACTCTGTGACATCATCACTGACTAACTAACTCACCATGACATCATCATCTACTGATTGACCAACACACTAATAATTTTACAGAGGTACAGGGGTGCTACCACCCTGGGACATCCCACCCTGCAGAGCACCTTTATGCACTAGTTCCTAAAGACCTGAGTCATTAAAATAATTTACATTAGTTCGGCTTTATCACACATATCACAAAATTAGATTAGATCAACATATAGACTTATATTTAGTGCCTATAAGCACTAAATATAATGATTTCATCTTAAAACCTATTTATAATGATTGTTGATTACTTTGATGGTTTGTATTTATGCACTGACTTAAAAAAAAAGCAATGATTGAGCCCAATGATTTGCTCAATCATAAACTGATTATTAAAAATAAACTGATTGTGGTTAGCAGGTTCACCTCATAGCAAGAAGGCCTGGGTTCGATTCCCAGGCTCGGGGCATTTCTGTTCACGGACCAGGTGACCAAAATGCAAGCTGTTCAGGGTGTACCCTGCCTTTGCCCGGAGTCGGCTAAGATAGGCGCCAGCTGCCCTGTGACCCTAATTAGGATTAAGCAGCTTAGAAAATGAATGAATTAATAAATAAACTGATTATTATTAAAAAATGACAAATAACAGGAGTGTAAAAAATTCATATATTTAAATTTATTTGCAAATATTTTAATGGGCACACAAGATGATTTGCTTATGATAGTGTGTCTCTATCATTATTCCCAAATGAACTCCCAGTCAGGGGCAGTGGTGGCCTGGTGGTAGGGTGCTGGATTACTGATCCCAAGGTTGGGGGTTCAAGCCCCACTATCAGCGG
>JBCNYH010000024.1:17258684-17278498 GCA_039654325.1 Tandanus tandanus
TCTGTGTCCTGACAAACCAGTATAAGAATATATTCACTGATAGTGACTTTAAAGCACTTCTGTAAGTCGCTCTGGATGGGAGCATCTGCTAAATGCTGTAAATGTAAATGTAAATTTACTGAGGGTGGCCAAATGAGAAACCTTCATCTGTAGGGTTCAACATACAAGAACATTTAATGGCTGATCCAATGCAAAAAGCTAAAGAACCTTGAAGATTTCATTTTTTTTTTTTTTTAACTAAGACTCAACTTGGAAAAGAAGGTAAGATGATAACAGTATATATTACACTGTATATTACGTAATGTGTAAGGAAGAAAAGTGTGGAACCATCCACAGATTCTTGGAGTTCATTGATTCCTTCATCTTCACTAATCATGATCAGGAACACAGTATGAAGCAGAGCTTGTATTGGTCCGCCGTGATGAAGAGGGAGCTGAGGCGAAAGGCAAATCTC
The DNA here is from genome assembly GCA_039654325.1 of Tandanus tandanus. NCBI lineage: Eukaryota > Metazoa > Chordata > Actinopteri > Siluriformes > Plotosidae > Tandanus > Tandanus tandanus. Next base: position 17,259,139 of record JBCNYH010000024.1, read on the forward strand.
TCAATTTACCAGTCGATCTACATTCCAACCCTCACCTATGGTCACGGGTTTTGGGTAGTGACTGAAAGAACAAGACTGTGGATACAATGAACTTCCTTCGCAGGGTGGCGGGGCTCTCCCTCAGAGATAGTGAGAAGCTCGGCCATTCGGGAGGATGAGAGGAGCCAGTTGAGAGTGGCTTGGGCATTTTATTAGAATGCCTCCTGAACGGCTCCCTGGTGTGGTGTTTCGGGCATGTCCAACAGGGAGGAGACCCCGGGGTTGACCCAGAACATGCTGGAGGAACTAAGTCTCTCGACTGCTCTGGGAACGCCTCGGTGTCCGCCCGGAAGAGCTGGAGGAAGTGGCTGGGACGTCTGGACCTCACTGCTTAGGCTGCTGCCCCTACGACGTCACCCCGGATCAAGCAGAAGAAGATGATGATGATGATGATTATGATGAAGGTCACAGTTGACCCAGGGCCATAGCACATTTTCAAACCCTAAAAATAGCAATGCTTATAGATAGATAGATGGATGGATGGATGGATAGACAGATAGATAGACAGACAGACTTTATTAATCCCAGGGATAGGTTAAAACTGTCACAGCAGCCAGTCATAGAAATACATAAGAAATAAGAACATTACATGACAAATATAAATACTTTTTTTTTTTAAATTGCACAAACTGGTAAAGAAGTAAGAAAAGAACAGAAAGTTCTTGACGGCCAAAACAATTATACTTAGACCTTCGATAAATAATGTTAAGTATGCTTCTTTTCATGGTGCTAAAATCATTATTCATGGTAAACACACATACAGTATGTTACAGACATATGGCGATTAGGTTGGAAACATAATGTAATATTCTTTTAATCGGGGATGTTGCTGATAATGTATGAAGACAGATTTCAAAGAAACCAAAGCACAGTCCTGACTGAATGAGTAACAGCTTTATAGTGAGTGCTGCCAAAAATTCTTACAAAAGAAAACTGAAATAGTTCTCATCAGAGCGCAGGAGGTTTACTACGGGTTATTCTGTTTGAACAATTTGTTGCAACTTAGTGTGATTCAGTGTGTGGCTCTGATGTACATTTATGCCAGGTTGTTACATAATGAGCGTTCTAAGAGCAGCCATCTGGGCCTTAGTATTTTGGCTTGTATTTTGCAGCATGTGTAAATGTGTGTGAACGTGTATGAGTATGCGTGTATGTGTGAATGTGTGTGGGCAGAAACAGGAAAACAAGTGGGCAGAGAAAGAGCCGCATTGTTCCCAGATAGCCGTTCTTGTAGCTCCTCCGGGCTGTGATTGTACTGTTCACTCACTCCTGACATTGAGGTGCTGCCAAAAATGCGAACTGGCAGGAAGCACACATTCGTTTTCATTAATCTAGCATCATTAACAGAAAATCAGTGCTTCTGCTATTCCAACAGTCCATTCACAACCAATGAGAGAGGGAGGAATAAGATAAACAGGATTCACCCTTCACCTGCTTCATCTTAAGCACACACAGAAAGGTCACCGGGGTTTAAGCAGCTAAGCTAAAGGTGAGGAGCTTTATAAAACAACCACATGTTCAGCAGGCAAAATGCAAATGATCCCATTTATTTCACTTACATAAGCATAACATGAGATTCTCAGATGTTCTTTTGATGGGGCTTTGAATGCCACTCATATCAGAGGGAAATACAGACTGATTTCCACTTGCCTGCATTCATGGCTTGTTATTTTCCCGGTTAATTGAGCCTGCTTTACATAGCATGCCTGTCTTGTCACTGCACGTCTGTACATTCCAGAACAGTTTGCACTCTCCTCTCTTTACAGGTTGCTCATGTACATGAACTCCATCCCCCTCTGACAGACAGGAAGCATGGGTTTGAGTCAAAGGGCGCATCCAGGAACCCTAGGATCCACAGGAGTAAAGAAATGTGAGGCTTGTTTGTTGAGCCATGCCTTCATCGCTTTCTCTCATCATCTCTTGATCTCTCCATCAATATAACAGTCTCTCAGATCAATAAAGCAGCTGCTCATAAAGCTGATTACTTTTTTTTTTTTCTCTTTAGGACAAATCAAAAAGCAGCAGCGGCCCCCTTTGAACAGTCAGTTTAGGAAGAGGCCCCAGGGAGAACACTAGGTTCCTGACATGGCTTTACATGGTAATTAGAACGGTTCCAGGTGTTTTACAGACTGTTAGTCAATTTATCAGTCGTATAGTGGATTTTGGCAAGGCTACCATCTAGTGGTGTATACTGCAAGCAAGTCTTTACAGTATTTTTTATAACTAGTGATGAGCACAAAATAACTCTATCAATATTATTTAATAAAATGTGACCCATCATCATCATCATCATTTTCTTCTTCGCTTGATCCGGGGTCGGATCGCGGGGGCAACAGCCTAAGCAGTGAGGTCCAGACGTCCCTCTTCCCAGCCACTTCCTCCAGCTCTTCCAGGGGGACACCGAGGCATTCCCAGACCAGCCGAGAGACTTAGTCTCTCCCACGTGTTCTGAGTCGACCCCGAGGTCTCTTCCTGGATGGACATGCCTGAAACACCACATCAGGGAGTTGTTCAGGAGGCATTCTAATTAGATGCCCGAGCCACCTCAACTGGCTCCTCTCAATGCGGAGGAGCAGCGGATCTACTCCGAGCTCCTCCCAGATGACAGAACTTCTCACCCTATCTCTGAGGGAGAGCCCCGCCACCCTGCGAAGGAAGCGATCTTGTTCTTTCGGTCACTACCCAAAGCTCGTGGCCATAGTCACTGCTAAATTGAGAGCTTTGCCTTTCGGCTCAGCTCCCTCTTCACCATGACGGACCGGTACAAGCTCCGCTTTACAGCAGGGGCCTCACCGATCCGCCTGTGTGTGTGTGTGTGTGTGTGTGTGTGTGTGTGTGTGTGTGTGTGTGTGTTATCATAATCACGTTCATAATGTTTGTCTGTGTTCTTCAGCACTGTATTGCTTATGAAATAAATAAAGTCGCACTTCATTCAAGCCCAGTGATGCAATGTACAATCAGATATTTATGGTGACAGCTTCATGATAATCAGTTTGAGAGGCCGACGCTTATTTGAAAATGTGTCTCCGTGGCATAATCACATTTATCATAGTAGTGTCCTAGGATGACAATAAATCTTTTTGAGCTTTCAATTTATTACAAATGCGTTACAGATCAGTGGAACATCAGTGGTACTCACCAAAGGGGAATGAACCCAGTGTAACAACACAAAATACCAGGTGTGTGTGTGTGTGTGTGTGTGTGTGTGTGTGTGTGTGTGTGTGTGTGTGTGATATCTTGAAATGCTGACCTGTCACAACCCACAAGGGAGCCTGGTGCTGACTCAGCACTGCTCCACCCAGCAGGACTGCAGAATCATCGCATTATCTCTCTCTCTCTCTCTCTCTCTCTCTCTCTCTCTCTCTCTCTCTCTCTCTCTCTCTCTCTGTCTGTCTGTCTGTCTCTTTCTTATTCCAACAAATGAAATGAGTATATCATCTAAACTCTAGTTTAAATTATTGTCAGAACTGCTGTTATGAAATATTAATCAACATCTATCAACTCTGATTAGAGAATAATCAGCACGTTGCTATAATATAATTTTTATTTTTTTATTTTTTGTTCTACATTTCACTAATAACATCTGTATTTGTACATGGACATCTGCATCTGTGAGAAAATCGCCAAGATACCAAAGCTCGCTTGACCTTCACAAAGACCTTCCCTCAGGAAGCTCTGTGGAATAACAACAGCTTTCCAAAGATCTGCCTCGGTGGCTGTGATCTCCCAGAAAGCGCACTGTTACACAACAAGCACCGGTCGGCCCGAGTCACGAGGGCAGCGTGAATTCCACAGCTGAGCCTCGCTGAGTTCTCAGACAGCAGCAGTCTCGTTTTTTTTCTGCCCTCTTCTGTAGTCAGCATCTAGATAAAACAAAACCATATGAATTAATATTGGTCAGGAAATGAAAATGACATGATAGCACAATAAGAGAGGTCTGCTCCACATTAGACTGTTTTTTTATAACCGTAACTTCTATGTCTGCGGCTGGTCCGTTCTTTCATGTGGTTGCACGGCTTATAGTAAACAGACTTAGTGAAGAAGTAAAGACTAATTTGCCAAGTTATCTTTCTTCTGAGAGGAGAAAGCCGAAGACTACAGACAAATAACTGACTGTTGAGTTTATAAACATTACTTGGCATTATCAGATGGCTGACCTGTAATTGAGGTGCCAGGTTTATTTTAGTTTTTGTTTGCCAAAGCGTTCTGTTGTACATAAATAATGTGAGCTAATCTGTATAACCCTGTGAGCCCTTCATTAAGGTCTTTAAACTTGTAGATTGCAGACAGGTGATATAATCTATTTAAAAGCACTCTGAGATGACCGGAGGAAGAAAGCTTGAGAGGAACCAGACTCAAGAATAAGTCTGTCCTTGTCTAGGTGACACTAAATTAAACAAAGAACTAAACTTCCTTTCTTTCTTATAGCATGGCAGTTCAACTGTAAATGAATGAGTTGCTATAGGCAGCACGGTGGTGCAGTGGTAATCACATCAGCCTCACAGCAAGAAGGCCTGGGTTCGATTCCCGGGCTTGGGTGTTTCTGTGTGGAGTATGCATGTTCTCCCTGTGTTTGCGTGGGTTTCCTCTGGGTACTCCAGTTTCCCCCTGCAGTCCAAAAACAGTAGGCTAATTGGCTGTTTCCAGTTGACCCTAGGTGTGAGTGTGAACGGTTGTATGTGTGTTGGCCCTGCAATGGCCTGGGTCAGGGTGTACCCCGTCCTCGCCCAGAGTCAGCTAAGATGGGCGCCAGCCTCCCCGCGACTCTAATTAGGATTAAGCGTCTTAGGAAATGAATGAATGAAAGATATTATATTACATAATCGGAGGCTGCAATAATCCAACTCACATTTTACATGGTTGTAGCCGGAAACAAAATGAGTGAAGGACATTTTATCCAGACAATGGGATAAGCCTAGTTTCCTAAAGCACAAAGTGTAATTTGGTATTTTGACTTAGGTCTAATGAAAAACATCTTGTTTACTTCTTCAGTTAATGTCTTCTCTGTGTGCACCATGTCATCACATTACTTTCTAGCATCCCAGACAGGACCATCCAGGCATCACAGCAGGAACAGAGGAGCCCAGAACATCCTGTCACAGACCACAACCACGTCAGCGTCTGTGCTTGAGGTAAAAGCCCCCAGACAAAGTGCTCACTCGGATCAGAGCTGTTTGGGTGTTTAAAGTGTGAGGTGAATGGGAGATCAGAACACAGATGCACGCACTGGGCCACAGATCAAAGGGAGAAAGAGACGTGCATTACTCCATCTACCTTATCTGCCAAATCTCTGACGGTGGCTGTGCCAACAGCCCTCAATCCAGACACTCTCAGAGCATAAACATGGTGGCTAAAATGAGCGTGAGATCTACCTGTTAAGCCTCAGCCTTCAAGAAAATACAGTGTAAATTAGGGAGTTTCGTGCAAAGGGAGTCAATAGGCAGAATCAAATAAAACCACTACATGGAGTTCAGCTTCAAAGAACGTCAAAGAGATACTCTTATGGTACTCTTATCATCATGCAAAAGAACTTGGACAAGTCTCTCCATAATAATAAAAGTACAGAAAATATGTTTACTTCAAAATTACTTATACATTTAAGGGCATTTACTGAAATAAAAAGTGAGACATGACTATTAATTCAAATCTAATTTATTCACAACTATAAATCTCTTTAAATAGGGTCTCTAGGGATGATTCTTGTTTGTTTGTTTGTTTATTGTTTTTTAACAGTGATTGCAGACTGTACTAGTGCATTAGAGAGAGAGAGAGAGAGAGAGAGAGAGAGAGAGAGAGAGAGTACTCCATCCTAGTGATCATTCTAGAACATACGCCTGGGCTCGGGTGTTTCTGTGTGTTCTCCCCGTGCTTGTGTGGGTTTCCTCCGGGTACTCCGGTTTCCTCCCACAGTCCAGAGACATGCAGATTAGGTTAACTGGCTGTTCCAAATCGCCTTTAGGTGTGAGTGTGAGTGTGAATGGTTGTGTGTGTGTGTGTTGGCCCTGGGATGGCTTGGCGAGCTGTCCAGGGTGTACCCCGCCCTCGCCCAGAATCGGCTCAGATGGGTGTCAGCTTCCCCGCGACCCTAATTAGGATGAAGAGTCTTAGAAAATTATTAATGGATATATATATAATGCAGGATTATATTTACCTTACGGAGACTCATACTGTTCTATGTCATCATAATTGCTCCCAACTAGTTTGTGTACATATCACTGGAACATCCTCATATGATGACACATGGGTATTACTTAAACATCTTCTTGTTTGAAGACAGTGACAGAAGAGAGATGATGTAATACAGACACACCTGTATTGAAATAATCCCCCATGATGTAATAAAACTGTAAATCACTTTAAGCCCCTTTCACATACAGCTTGCAACCTTTTTCCCCACCCTACAAATTATGCTATGACAGAATGTACTGATGGGTGGCACGGTGGCGTAGTGGTAGGCATGTCTGACTCAGAACAAGAAGGTCCTGGGTTTGAGTCCTGGGCTCCACTGTGTGGAGTTTGCAATTATCTCCCCCATGCTTGCATGGGTTTCCTCCCGATACTTCAGTTTCCTTCCAAAGTCCAAAGACAAGCACATTAGGTTAACTGGCTGTTCCCAATTGCCTGTAGGCAAGGTGTGTGTGTGTGTGTGTGTGTGTGTGTGTGCGTGCGTGCGTGCGTGCGTGCGTGTGTGCGTGTGTGTGTTGGCCCGGCCTGCGATGGTTTGGCAAGCTGTTCAGTGTGTACCACACCTTCACCCAGTCACCCAGTGTCAGCTGGGATCGGCTCCAGCCTCCCTGCAACCCTAGCACAATTAAGTGGTTCAGCAAATGAGTGAGTGAGTGAGTGAGTGCATGAAAAGGGACTGATGTAGATTTGGGTGAGGTGGTTTGAAAGCTGCCTAGCTGCATTTGTCAGCATCCTGATGAAACCTGCTATCTCCATTTTTGGTCAAAATGAGATTATGCATGAGTGTAAATTAAGATAACCCTCTGCATCTGCTTGAAAAGGCTGGTGGCTCCATCCAGCTGCTTTGGGGTAAATTCATACACATATATATGTCACTGTACGATTATTAATTGTACTTTCATTTTATTTCATTCATTCATTCGTTTTCTGAACCGCATAATCCCAATTAGAGTCGCGGGGAGGCTGGCGCCCATCTCAGTCAACCCATCTCAGGGTGCGGGCAGGGTACACCCTGGTCAGCTCACCAGGCCATCGCAGGGCTAACAGCCACACAACCAATCACACACAAACTCACACCTAGGGGCGATTTGGAACCGCCAATGTTTTTTGGACTGTCGGAGGAAACCGGAGTACCCGGAGAAAACCCACACAAGCACGCGGAGAAAGTACACAGAAACGTCTGAGAAAGAAACGAACCGAGGCCTTCTTGCTTTGAGGGGGACGTGCTAATCATTGCGCCATCGTGCCTACGATTGTCGCAAAACGACCAAAAAAACACCTCGTATGATATTCCTGTGATACTCACTTGGCTATCAGTGGAGTAAAAATATTGTAAGATACACATGGGTTTACTGTAGGGCAATCACAGGACTATTCTAAGAAAACTGTATGATTGTGAGCACATCTGATAAATCAAAAAGCATATAAAGTATGTATGTGTATCAAAGCACAGTCATAGCACGTTATAGGGCATCACACACAACAGATCTAGGACATGGACCTGACGTCAAGACTTACCTATGTGACTTCACAACAAGGGTCCATGACAGCATTTTCTGTCACAAAACTGGTGAGATTTGTACTGCACTCCCTCACCTGTCCAAGAAATTTGTCCAATTTTCCTGGACCTGGTGTATAACTGTTGTGTGACCTATGTGACAGGGGCTTTAGTGACTAGAAACTAGCAAAGATCCTGAGCCAGAGATTCGGGAATTCTGGGTATGGGGCAGCAATGTATGTTCTTATCCACTACTTTAATAGGAATAGCGGTGTACCTGCTCAGTTGTGCTATTATCCACATGAAAGCCATGCAATGCATAAAATGCGATGTGTTTCATTCACCAAAGAGTTTTCATAGAGTTTTTCATTTTACATAAAGACCTTTATGTGTAAACCCAAGAGTACATTAAAAATCTGAGGACATCAGCAATTTCTACAATTCTCAAAACAGTCTACTTGGCACCAACAACCAGGCCATGATCAAAGTCTCTGAGATCATATTATATTCCTGTTCTGATGTTTGATATGCACATTAACTGACGCTCTTGACTTTAACCACCTGATTTTATGCATTGTGCCTCTGCCAAATGGATAATTACAGGATAAGCTGTACAGGTGTTCCTGAGACACCAGGAATTGTATACCTGTCCACTGTAGATGTGGATGTCAGTGAAATATACAGTGATTTTATTGTATAGAATAAAACTGTGGGTGGCATGGATGGCGTAGTGGTTAGCACGTTCCCTTCACAGCAAGAAAGTCCTGGGTTTGAGTCCTGGGCTAGCAGTGGGTGTTTTGTGTAGAGTTTGCATGTTCCCCTGTGCTTGCATGGGTTTCCTCCGGGTACTCCAGTTATCTCCTATAGTCCAAAGACAAGCACGTTTTGTGTACAGTGGGCGTTTTGTGTGGAGTTGGCATGTTCTCGCTGTGCTTGCATGGGTTTCCTCTGGGTACTCTAGTCTGCTTCCACAGTCCAAAGACATGCACATTAGGATAACTGGCTGGCTCAAATTGCCCCTAGGTGTGAGAGTGAATGGTTATGTGACTGTTGGCCCTGCGACGGGCTGGCGAGCTGTCCAGGGTATACCCCGCCATCATGGTGGGTTGACTGAGATTGGCTCCAGCCTCCCTGTGTCCATAGTAGGATTAAGCAGTTGGTCAAATGAATGAATGAATGAGCAGAACTGTTAAATGGCACTTTGTAGTAAACAAATGTAGAAATATTCTCTCTGACAAGCATGCAGTGCCAACTCAAATGACCAGCTTGAGTGTGAATCAGAATCTGTGTTGCAGTCAACTTTTTCTCCCAAACAACACTGTATCTCTGATATCACAGATCTGAGCTCCCTCCTCCCTGTTCCCTCTGCTGCCTCCCTCAGGTTCAGAAGAGGCCAAACGTCTGAACTCAACTGTGCCGTGTGGGCAAAATTTGTTCGTCTTATTGATGGTGCTCGGGCTCCAGCTGTGTGTAGGAAGCAGGGCAACCACATCTGAGAGGCACGGATCAGAGGTTCGCCTCAGAAAAGAGGGTCTAAGCAAAAACACATGCTACAGCTGCTTCCTATTCTGTATGTGTGAGAGACAGCGGGAGAGAGTATCACTGCTTTGGTTAGAGGAGAGTCTATTTTAGGTCAGGAAAGTCACTGGGGTTAGAACCTTCCCTGAATGACATATTAATCTTTATAATCATAATCAACATGTGATCTTCTGTGACATCTAAAATAATCATGATTCATCAACATGTTGGTCTGTTTTTACATCACCTAAATGTTTCCTCTACCCACAATGCCATTCACTTACCTTCTGGTAATGATGCCGCAGTGATTTGGCTTTTGAATTTACTCTACTTAAAGAGCGTGTTGTAGTTTAGTCATACTTTGGTCCTGTAAGCTGTTCCCTTCTCTCATCTTATTTGTACACTCTGCTCAAACAGTTCAGCTTCCAAAGATTCAACATACATGCTAAATATCACATGTGACCTTGCTCTGACCTTAAACTTTGACCTAGACATTCCAGAATCAAATCATCTCTGAGACTTAGGTAGGGGAGTATCCCCCACCAAATCTGCAATTACATTACTGACAGTCTAAGATGTGGTCGATCACAGACAGCCGCAGATGGGGACTTAGTTGCAGAGAGTCTCAGACCTAGTTGCCGACCATCACAGATTGTGATTCGCCAACGCAACAAATCACGGGCAGTCGCCAAAGAATCACCCAAAAAAGACTGGGGATTTACTTGGCCAAAACTCTGTTTTGGGTGGAGGTAATGAGAGACAGAAATGTCCAAAAGAATATTTACTGTGTCCTTCTTCATCAGTCAGTGGGCCAGCTTTCTCAAGACAGTGGAGGTAAATAAAGGGGGATTGTGAAACTACAAACACACAGTAGGCGGTGCAGGTTTTGTTACATGCCTGAGCATGTGCTAGGTTTCTCAAACAGAGAAAAGCAAAATAAGTGTTTTAAAGGAGGAATCATTATAGATAGATAAACAAACAAACAAACAAACACTATTTAGCTACGCTAGCTCTTTATAGCTTGCATACATTGCACTGAATACAGTGTTCTCTGACAGGTGATCCAGAGCAGCATTGCATAAACACAAGCTTTAACTGAGTATCACTCCACATATCACTAAGGAGCAAAGGCAAAAACCAGTCCTCATGTCTAACTGCTACAATGCCAAAATATGGTTTGATACTGCCACCATGTGGTTAAAAATTATATCATAACCCACACTTAAAAACAATTATAGCATTTGGCCGACGCTCTTATCCAGAGTGACTTACAATTATCATTTTATACAACTGAGCGGCCTTCCTCAAGGACCCAACAGTGGTGATAGTGGGGATTGAACCGTTGACCTCTGGATCAGTAACACATCACCTTAACCACTAAGCCACCACTGCCCTTAGAGTACCCTTAATGCCCTTAGAATAGCACTAGGCCGTCCAGTTTAGATCATAATTTATATTATGGATCATAGTTCATATTTTTATTGAACTTAAATAATCTTAATTTTTTTTTTTTTTAACTTTTAATAAAAAAAAATTTGAGGAGCATGGCAGCATCATGGTTTGCACTCCCATCTTACAGCAAGAAGATCCTGGGTTCGAGCTCCATCTAATTAAGGGCATTTCTGTGTGGAAATATGCATGCTCTCCCTGTGGTTGTATGGTTTCCTTCAGCAGTACAAATACTTGCACATCAGGTTAACTGAATTCTAAATTTCCCCTAGGTGTGCATGTGAGTGTGAATGGTTGCATTAGTCCTTAAGCAATTCAAAAAAATGAAATGAATTAATAAATCAATAAATAATTATTTAATAATTAATAGCAATCACACATAATTATTTATTATTAATCAGCCCTCCAAACGTTGGCATCTTCTTTACCACAGAGATTGGACATTACTACAACCATTATCAATGTTCATTCATAGAAAATGCCATCATCCACAGTAAGTGTCAACCCTGCTCTTCTAGCATTTCATCAGTAAATGTTTCCTCAGCATTTTTTTCTGAAAATAGATTATAAAAACAAACTTTTAATATTAAGACTTTTTTTTTTTTAATGTTGAGCAGGAGCATGGTAGGGAAATTTAATTGGAAATTAGTGCAACCAAAAGGATCAGATGATACCCCTAATATATTTAATTGTTAATGCCATATATTCTCATTATCTCAAAGAACACACACATACATATATACATACATACATACACACACATGTACAAGTGACGAGCTCTTTGACAAAGAAAATCTGATACAAAATAAACACAAGAGTCAGTGTGGTATGACTTTATTTACTTCACAAATAAAAGAAGAGGGGGGAAAAAAAAAACATTTAAAAACCAGACGATGGCCTTTTCTTATATTTGCAGCAGTGCTTGGGTTTGACATTGTTCCATTTTTCACCAGGATAATGAGTTGTCCATTTTCCGCTGGTACGTAAGTGCAGTTTGCCAAGTATGAACAGTAAATTCCATGTGGTGGTCAAAATATGTTCAAAGCCATCATGGACACCTAGTGGCTAACTCGAGAACTCCAAAAACAATTCACAGGTCTTGGTGCTCTGGTAAAATGTTTTCTGTGTTGGGGTCCTCAGCAGGTCTTTCCTGACTGCCCTCTGAGGGACACACACACACACACACACACACACACTCAAACTGAGTCTCAGAAAATTTGAGAAATGTGATTAGCAAAATAAAAACAATACTACAATTACAACAATAATACATTTTTCATAGCACCTTTCTCAAACTCAACCAGTGCAATAGCAAGCTAACAACAACAACTCAACAAATGGTAACATACAAAAATCTGATAAAACAAGATATAATAGGATTATAAAAAAAAAATTAAATAAAAAAGCGGGTTTGGGACTGAAAAGCCGCTGGTTTGATTCCTGGACCGGCAGTCAAAATGTGTGTTGGTGGGGGGCCCCACCCCTGCCTCCACCTTCATAGCTAAACTGCCCTTGGGCTAGGCACCTAACCCCCAGCTGCTCTCCGGGTGACGCAATGTTGCTGCCCACTGCTCCGGTGTGTGTGCTCACTGTTTACATGTTTGTGCTCTGCGTTAAATACAGAGCTAAATTTCCCTTGAGGGACAAGGAAATTAAAAAACAATTAATAAACAAAGAACGACGTCGTATGAATGTATTTTTAAATAGAAGGGTTGTGTGCGTATCTGGCTGTTCCAAATTGACCCTCGGTGTAAGTGTGAATGGTTGCGTGATCGTTGCCCTGCGATGGTCTGGTGAGCTGTTTAGGGAGAACCCCGCCTTCACCAAGTGCCGACAGAGATAGGCACCAGCCTCCCAGCGACCCAAGTAGGATTAAGCAGTTCGGAAAATGAGTGAGTGAATATTTGCAACACTCACAAGAGCAGAGAAATATTTTTACATTTTACACACGTGCCTGTGACCTAAAAAGTGTAAGCATCTTTATCTCCGCAGTGGAAGTTGGTTTTTGCCAATGCTGGTTTGATCCTTTGTTGTTAACTTTACACAAAAACCTTTTTTGTAGGGGTTGAGTATAGCCCAGGTAAACACTAACACACTAGATTTTGGTGATGGTCTGAATGGAATTTATGATCTAGGAATTTTTTTTAAAAGGATTTTTTAACATTGTGAGATGGTACTTTTTGGAAGTGTGGTTTTACAGCAGGCCCAGTATAAATACACACATATAACATATATCCTTTTAAGTTAATTGGAAAAAATACCTGGTTGTGCTTGCTGAATACAAACTTCATCATGCTCCTCAAAGCCTGCTGAACACTGACACTTATAGCTGCCGTTAGTGTTGACACACTCCTGATGTTCGTCTGTACACATTGCGTCAGGCAGCTCGCACTCGTCCAAGTCTGATTAACAAAGCCCAAAGTAGTAACAATGAACATTATCACATCTATAAACCACAAAACAACCAAATTGATGGAGTTAAAGCTGGTGTCAGTGCTTGAGGTGTACCTGTACAGGTGCCCTCTTCGTCCTTGTAGCCTTCAGCACAGGCCAGGCAGTTCCCAGGTCCTGGGCCTTTGCAACCTGAACATCTGCCATCACACGCTGTGGTACAGAAAGGGATGGGTGAACACAGAGGGCCTATACACATACAAAACTGTACCCAAAAGGTGCCAACATTGTTAAAGTGAAATGAAAGGAAATCCTTCCAAAATCTCCTGCATTGAACATATGCATATTTTCATTATCAGGTGTTTCTTACTTACAGTTTCAGAACTGCAATCTGCTAAAATTCATTTGATAGTTTGCATTATCCCGTTTGAAAAGGCTGCCATTTCACTTTCATGAATGAAAATGCGAGAATAGGATGTGTATCCCCAGTTCATAGGCAAGCTAATGGCAATAATAACAGTACACAGATAGCAAACTAACAAATTCAATATAAACAAGTGAACTTCTGAATAAAATAGAACAAGGCACAGGTAAAAAAAAATAAAATAAAAAAAAAAATCATACGCGCTTCTGTTCACAAACATTGAACAAGAGTCCGATGTTAAGTATTCATATGCAGGTTATTTCCCCACTTTTCACAACTCATTACAATGTCACTCTCCTATGTGCAGAGTAATTGGTCATTTTATATTTTCTATAAAAAAAAAAAAAGTTTTTAATAGAAACAAATGGGATTGAGGAGGTCCTCGAAGTATTTCTTCCACCTCCCGACAACATCCCCAGTTGAGGTGAGCAGCTCCCCACTTCCACTGTAAACAGTGTTTGTGGTGTACTGCCTCCCCCTCCTGAGATGCCGTATGGTGGTCCAGAACCTTTTCGAGGCCAACCAATAGTTCCCAGGAGACCCCAACTACACGCTTGGGTCTCCCAGGTCTGGAGGGCAGCCTCCCCCCACCATCTAAGCCAGCTCACCACCAGGTGGTTATCGGTTGACAGCTCAGCAACTCTCTTCACCCGAGTGTCCAGAAATTGCGGCCGCAAGTCCAATGACACGACTACAAAATCGATCATCGAACTGCAGCCTAGGGTGTCCTGGTGCCATGTGCACTTATGGACATCCTTATGTTTCAACATGTTGTTCGTGATGGACAAACCGTGATGAGCACAGAAGTCCAACAACGTAACACCATTCGGGATTAGATCGGAGAAACCGTACCTACCAATCACACCCTTCTAGGTCACACTGTCATTGCCCACATGGGCATTGAAGTCCCCCAGGACGACGAGAGTCCCCAGGGGGAGCGCCCTCTAGCACACCCCCTAGGGACTCCAAAAAGGGTGGGTATTCTGAACTGTTATTTGGTGCATAAGCACAAACAGTCAGGACCTGCCCCCCCACCTGAAGGCGGAGGGAGGCTACCCTTTCGTCAACCGGAGAGAACCCCAACAAGGATGCCCACACCGGCTCGCCGCCTTTCCCCATGATCAACTCCAGAATAATACAAGGTCCAGCCCCTCGCAAGATGGGTGGTTCCAGAGCCCAAGCTATGCGTTGAGGTGAGCCCAACTATAGCTGATCGGTATCCCTGAACCTCACGCCCCAGCTCAGGCTCCTTCCCCGCCAGAGAGGTGACATTCCATGTCCCAAAAGCCAGTATCAGTAGCCGAGGATCGGTCCGGCAGAACCCACGCCACGTCTGGACCCCGGTAACCCGCATCCGGGCAAGGGAAACTGAGTCCTTGGAATTATGCTCATAGAGGTCTTCTGAACCACGCTTAGTCTGGACCTTCACCTAGGACCTGTTTGCATTGGGTGACCCTACCAGGGGCATAATGCCCCCAACAACATAGCTCCCAGGATCATTAAGACATGCAAATCCTTCCACCACGATAAAGTGGTGATTCAAGAAGGGGTCATTCATTTTCTGAACCGCTTAATCCTAATTAGGGTCGCGGGGAAGCTGGCGCCGATTTCAGCCGACTCTGGGCGAGGGCAGAGTACACCCTGGACAGCTCGCCAGGCCATCGCAGGGCAGAAAGGTGTCAAAAAATTGAGGCTTACAAATTCACCTAAATAAAATTAATTATGTTTGTGTTCACAGCAACTACCAGAAGTAAATGTCTTTCACATCGTACCTGTTTTTCCTTTATATTATTTGAATGTAATCTTATACTGTTTTAAATGAGAACGTGTAGCTTGCGGGACTTTCTCCCATACTGATGTAGCATGGAGTCAAAAATAAATGCTGCTGCTAAAGTGCAGCAGTTGGCATCTTTGCGTATAATATGAACTAACCATTGCAGAAATATGAGCCATCCGTGTTAAGGCAGTATTCTTTGTCTTTGCATGGGGCAGGGTCTTTGGAGCACTCATCAATATCTGAAACAGTGTAGAAAGATAAGCAATGCAACAAAAATGAGGAGTTCACGACAGACACTACATTCATATCTTGGTCTAAAATCTCCTTTAAAGATGTAGGTTTTTATTTTTTATATATGTAATCTGTGTGTGTGTGTGTGTATAATAAAATAGTTAAATATTACCAATGCATGCTTCTTCTTCATCTTTTTGCCAGCCATCTCTGCAGTCCTCACAGTCCTTATTAGTGGCTCCAGTGCAGGTTGTGCAAGATGAGTGACACTCTGCCAACAGAACCGCAACTCACAAGCTAGTTGCACCAGCTAAACTCATGTTCGATTTCAAGTCAAGGTGTTTAAGCAGAGATTAATAAAATGTCTAGTCAAACTGTCTATCCTGGCTATTCAGTTTTTCATTCTCAGTTGGCTAGCCAACAAACAGCTTGGGTAGGCTGTAATTATAAAAGGTAATTGATGTTTATACTTCACTCATCCAGACAACAGAGAAATAAAAAAACTTTACTTGATAGGGTGCAAAACAAAATTTCTAGGTCAACTGATTTGGGAAACTGAGCAACGTATAGTACAATGCAGCACAATAACAATCACAAAACCTACAAGACATTAGTCTATTTATGCACAGTATTGGCTTATCATACTGTCTTATCATAACCTAAACTACTGTATATTAGTTGCCACTTTTTAGGCTCGAAAGACAAAGAAGCAGTCACTGATTCTGTAGAAAGATTTTGGATATGTGAACTTAAAAGCCTAACAAATATACACCACCCTTCAGCTTTGCCCTCAAATTAATAAATATGAATGGCTAAAACACTAACAATAATACATGTCTGTTAGCAAGTTGGAACAAGATTGACTGAAAAATTAGTGTCCACTGATGCCAGTGGCAAAAGCATTATTATTATTGCCACATTATTTAGGTATTTATTTACTATTTACCAACAGCTGAAAGGATCAGTTAAACACAAAGTCGAATATAAAGTGAGTAATTTAATGTTGAAGATGTGCTTGAAAGAGTGCAGTTATGAGCTTCACCATGCTGGTCCACTGGTTTCTGGTTAAGAAATTCAGCAAAGGACCCAGAAATTCTAAATTGATGGAAATACATGCAAGCCCCATGCATTAATACCACCACCCATCTCCCATAACCTTGTTATGCAGGAGCCAAAAATCCCCATGCTGCTGATTGGTTGAAATAGTGTTGTAAAGCTCACAGTGAACCATTTTATTTGTTTCCCCTTTACAGGGACATGGCTGTGTATGAATATCTGACTCTTCTTATTTTTTTCAGTGTACACACAAAATCTACAGCTAGCAGACCACAAGGAGATATTTGCTGAATCTGACCAAAAAAAATAATAAATGTTTTGGATTAGAATTTTTCATTTCGCAAAGATAGTTACATGCTTAGCAGGTGCCCATTCACCAGTGAATAGCCAGTGTGTTTTGTCTTCTATTAGCAGCTCATTTCAGCTGAATACAAAGGTTTCATGGCAAAACCACCCCAGCTCACAGGCTTAGTATCTCTTATTCACCATTTTTACATCTTGTTGAATATCGATAACAAGAACAAAACCATAAGAACAAACTTGTGGTTGCATGTGTGTGTGATGACTTGTCAGTCCAACATCAAGTGCTAAGAAACAGGGGAAGACATGACATTTCAAAAGAAATTGAGAAAAAAAAAAAGAAAAAGAAAAAAAAAGAAAAAAAATCGATGTTTACTAATATTGTAACATGACAACGTAACATTGCGCCCTGTGCAGGGGTCATTGACACTCGCATACAGGAGTAACAAATGGTTTCAGAAAGACATTGTGGTTGATTTCATGTTTATTTAATATGCCTGGTAAGTGAATGGGCCCCTTTGATGATCTTTACATGATTGTGCTGCTTACCCTTGCATGAGGAGTAGGTGTCATTCCTCTCTTCACTGAAATGTCTCTCAGAACAGTCCAGGCAAAACTCCCCTTTATATCCATGGTGGCAAGTACATTTGCCGCTTCCTCCTCTTGTCCCGTCACCGTCACAGTCACCGTTTCCATGGCATGGCCTGTCAGATCCTCCTATACAGGCTAAGTGAATACAAGTAAATGTAACTTAACAAAAATGAACAAAAGCAACAATTTAACAAACAGAAGCAGGTGTACAGACTTACAGTTACAATCGGGTCCAAATGTTCCTTTAGGGCAGCACACTTTGATTGTTTCGATACAAAACCATTTATGCAAATCCGGGTGCTTTGTTTTCCTGCAACCATGGGATTACAGTGATACAATCAAAAGAGTGCATTTTACAAATCAAACACTAACTCATCAGATAATTCGGCATGTTTTTCATGAGACGGATCTCAAGTCCTGACCTCTTAAACCACCATGTCTCAAAGTGCTCCTCATGTTCTTCTACCATGTGGTTACACTCAAAACTGCTGCTGTCGCACAAGCCCTCCAAAATCTCTACCAGACGAATTTCACTGGAAACATGTTGAAAACAGCATCACTCAAGGATGTCACTGCATACGCACCATGTCAGCAGTATATAAACAGTACATGCTAACTATTAATAGGTAACAGCAAAAATCACAAACAAATGCTCACTCGGTAAACCGCTTAATCCTAGGCAGGGAGTCTATATCAGATGACATTGGGCTAAGGTGGGGTACACTCCGAACAGCTCCCCAGACCATCACAGGGCCAGCACACACACACACACAAAATAATTCACACTCACACCTAGAAGCAATCTGGAACAGCATGTCTTTGGACTGTGGGAGGAAACCGGTGTACCCAGATGAAACCCACAGAAGCACAGGGAGAACAAGCAAAACCAACTCAGAAACACCCGAGTCCGGGATTCAAACCCAAGACCTTCTTGCTCTGAGGCGGACATGCCACTACGCCACTGTGTTGCCCTTCACACACTTTACATCCATGCAGTCTGAGCACTGTAGAAAGATTTAATTCAATTTGCAGTGATCAGCCTCACCTGGTCTCATACTTTGACAGTTTCCTTTCTTCCCATGCCGTATTTCCACCACCAAAATTTTTGTTTGCAGTTTTTTCAAACCCCTGCATAGATAAAAAGCAATCAAATCATATACATTTAATTTTATTGACTCAATGAAGCACTGATGCAGTTTGTGACTTTATGTTCATCCAAAACACCTGGACTTTCAAACCAGAGAGCACAGACAGGACTTACCTTGCTGAAATGATCAGTTATTTGTTTACACGTGGAACACAAGGATCCAGCATCCTTTGCGTTGCTAACTCCATAGGATAAAACAATAAAACGAAGAACTAACAGCAGACTAGCTGCATTACACAGTGGCATCTTTAGAGAAGCTGGCCAACTACCAAACTCCAGCATTCATGATAAATAAGATATAATAAAGAAAGTAACGCACACCAAGCCAAAACGTTTTACATCAACTCCCATTCAACAAGTGACTTCCATCATTAAAAAACTGTACCCAGTCGTGGACTGCTATGTATGTTGATGGATATGCAAAGCTTCACAAACACTCACGCCGGCTCCCAGCGCTGTTTCACTTCCGCATTAGTATCGGTGCTACAATTGTGGCTTCTTTTGATTGGATGACTTCCCCGATCAATCAAAGTATGAACCAATGAGGTGCCGCCACGCACGGACCTTCCGTTTCAAAACCGCGTGCGAGGCGTGCACTTTCTGCACACAGTTAAAGAATGTAAAGTGTTTGCATGTTCAAATAGGTAAAAAAGAAAAGCAATTTCCATGGATGGTGCTTATTTGTTCACATGACTGCAGCAACTAAGAAATACACAACTATATCTATATTTATATAATATTATATTGCTCAAA
>JBCNYH010000024.1:17283136-17293442 GCA_039654325.1 Tandanus tandanus
TCGGCTGAGATGGGCCCCAGCCTCCCCGCGACCCTAATTAGGATTAAGCGGTTCAGAAAATGAATGAATGAATGAATTAACGGGTACCTATTTTTAAACAAAATGTCTATATGGTTTACTTGTTAAGATGTGAACCTGCACATAGATGTACTCGCTGCACAGACAGGCGTGACACGCTTCATGGAGCTGAACAGCAAGTGGAGGTGAGTAGATTTATAAAAACACCTTGGTATTTTATTTTATGTTGTTAAAACAGACCAAGTTCTTTTTTTTTTTGTAGGTATGACAAGAGAGAAGATCTGATGCCAACGGACCCATTCATGAAAACATACTCACATGTACTGATGGAAGCAAATACAACACTGGTATCACTACTTAGTGGTTCTCACAAACCACTCCTCTACATCCAGGCTTATGAACGCTTGCTAATCAACGCTTCCCAGTTTCCTCCACTAAGTGTTAAATTAACCAATAAGCTTGTGCTTCTCGAGAGGTTAACACATTCTGATTGGAGCTAGCATTTTGTGTCTATCAGAATATGCTGGTCTGAGTTATGAACAAAAGAAATCATGTTCCTCTCCTCAATGAACTTGGTGGAGCAGCTAATCGACACATAAATGTGGAATGGCTGATGGTTATGTTGCAGTTTTGAATCCCAGTTTTCCTGCTTGAAACTTTTAGTACCCCATGCACCATAAAGCTCAATAAAGAATGTGAAATAAAATTTAACAATTATTGTCACACTTGACTAGCATTAGATGTGTGTGTGTGTGTATACACGAAATTTAGGTCAAAATGTGTCAGGAATGGTATTTTAAGTTTTTGGCTGAAAGGGAAAAAAAACAGGAAAAATATTAGCTGTGTGGAACATCATGGTTCCTGCAGGGTATATGGGGTTAGTGATTTGTAAAAGGACTTCCCTGGAAATGTGTACTGCATTTACTGTTATTCCTCTCCAGTGCTAGCAGTTCACTGGTAGACAGCGAATGCTGTTCCAGATTCAATGCCCAAACATGGTAATGGATCACATTTTTAATGTTTGTATGGCTTTTTTTTTTTTTTTAATAAAGAGAAATCTGGAGCATTTTTGTCAAGTTAGAGCCAAGTAAATGTGGCGTTTATGCACAGGACTGTTATGCCACACTGCACCTATTCTTGACTCTCAAGAAAAACTGGTTTGTGTGGGTCTTATGCCTAATTGCCAACCAAGAGGCACCTGGGTTGTGTAACGGCTTGGTCATCTGCTCACCACTTCCCTTTCCAAAGAGTAAAAACAAACTGTAACTGGCACAACGTTTCCTGTGTAAGAATAGGAAAGTTCTCACACTTCAGTTTAATGTTCAGTGTTCACTACAGTGAAAGCAAATGAATGTTTTTAAAGATCTTATCCAGTGTTGGGAAGAAAACCTGTACAAGTTGTATATAAGGCCATTCTTTTTTTTTAATTCCTTGTTTGGCAGATTTCTATTATGTAAAACAGGAAAAAATCATTTTAACAAGTTTTTTTTCCTTTAACAACAACAGGAATACAAGAAAGGGTAAATAAAGATATTTTTATTTTTCCCCTTTCTTGTATTCTTAAAGAATATCCTTAAATATTGCTTTGGTTTGAACATGTAACAATTTGAATACAGTATTCTGTCCTGAGCTGATGGCATACATGCAGTACTATTGAAACTACTGCTTTAAACAGACCAGTGACCTATACGGTCACTATGTATTCCATGCCATTCAAAAAGGAGGTTGCCCTAAAAAATACTTTCGTAGACCTGTGGCCAATGGCCCGTTCACACATTCGGTCTGAGCTGGGGTCTTTTGTGGGCAGCAAATAGGCAAAAATATCGCTTACACACAAGAAACACCACAAATCCAAATGTGCAAAAGCATGAAAAGCCAGGAGAGCTACACGTTGATAGTATCACTTCCAGTAGTCTCACGCGCCAGAAGTTTTGTACGTGCACACACTTTGAAGATCACTAGAGTCGAAACAGCGGTTGGGTGTCCGAGGCGACACTTCCGTCGGATAAGTACACATGCGCAGACGTACATGATGTAGTTACAATAGCTGGCGTGACAGGGCGACGAAAGGGCCAGCTTGGTGCAACGAAATGTTCCGATTTTAAAATCATTATGCACTTGGCAAGTTAAAACCGGCAGGAATAATAAAAAAAAAATGATCTTTTTCCAATTATATTTAATTCTTTGAGAAATCTAAAAAAAAAAGAATGGCCTAAAAAAAAAATCAATAAATAAAAAACAAGGAAAGGGTAAACATTTTATTAACAAATCACCACCAAAATGGCATGGTTTCAGTCTGACTCTTTAGCAAATTATTTTTTTGGAAATCATTTTATAAAATGTACATCATCTTGACATTGATCCATAATTTAATACGCCAGGAAAAAATAAAACATAAAATTGCGCCTGAGTAATTAGTTTTAAACAGATTGCTCACCCTGAAATTACAACACCATTTTACATGTTAAAAAACAAAAAAACAAAAAAAAAGGACTAATTCTAATGGACAGTACCAGTAATCAATAATATCACAAGGACATACTTAAATTAAAGACATTTAAACAGTTTTCAGTCACAGCATTTCTTTTTGGGTCGTGTATTCTTATATATAAAAACAGTATTAAGCATCTATTTGCATTTTACATAAATCATTAAGTCAGAAGACAAACATTGTTGCACATCAAATAATATATACAGCATTTTGACCTGAAGTAGTTCATTTAAGGCACAAGGAGAGAGGAGAAAAAAATCCATTAAAAAAAATGGCCATAAAAAGTGTACAGCAACACGCACACACACCCCTCCACCCCAAACCCTAAATCTAAGTATCCCTCCCTCCAACACTCGCTCCCTGAAAACACTTTTCACTGGGTAGAAGACTAACTCCAGTTATCAAGCATTGAACAGTAGTATGCATACAAAACATTTATTTAACTTAACATGTTCTAGAAACCAAATCTAAACCTCAGTGTAAAGTATTAAGAGTTGAAAGGGCCATCGCAGACGTGATTTGGTCCTTAGTCAGGGTTCACTGGGGTCTAAGAAAATCTTGCACAAAAACACACACACACACGCAAATGTTCTTAGTACTGAAAATATATCAAGGGAAGGTTAACCTTTAAAAATAAGAGTCTTTCAAGATTTTCTAGCAATGGTCGAGACTGATTCAGGGCACAGTTCACGCCTGATGTGCTGAACAGTGTATCTGCTGGTACAATGCTGGGTGGGCAACCCACATAACGAACGGCTACTTTGGCAAGCTCAGGCCACAAAAACAACTTGAGATTCCAATAGTCCAAAGGATCACAGCTCTGGTCAAGTATATCTTCCTCCAAATACTCCAGAACAGCAAGCTCAGATGACTTTGGCCGGTCTTCTTGCTTAATCTTTTGCCTTATGTCGTCCATCAGAGCCCACAAGTTGTCCTTGTTTGTGGTTGAACTGTTCGATGGAGCTGGGTCCTCAGTGCACCCGTTAGACAGCGGCGGTTTGGTTTCTGCAGACGCAGATATAGATACCCTCTGAACTTCTCGTATGAGCTCCTGCTTACACTTCTCTGCTTCCTCCTCGGTAAACAGGGAGGTCTTGTACCTAGGGTCCAGCATTGTTGCCCATGTGTAACGTGGATCATGAAGGGTGGGAGACATTCTGGTCACCATGGCTTCTTTTAGAGATTTGAGCATGTTGTCAATACCCATAGTCTCGTCGAAAAGCATGTCTATTTTGCGGTTGAGGATATGAATGAGCGGTATGACCTGGCCGAGCGTGGCTGTTCGATTGCTCATTTCCCTGCAGGCCACCTCAAAAGGTTTTAGAGCGTTGCAAACTGATTGCATCACCTCCCACTGGTCACAGCTTATAAGTTCCCTGAAATTGCACTCTAAAGACATTTCGTCGATGGCTTTCTTTTGCTCAACTAACCTTTCAAGCATAAAATATGAGGTCTTCCACTTGGAGGGAACATCCTGTATCAGCTGGTTTTCTGGCAAGTTATAGGCTTTTTGAAGTTCTGCCAGCTTCTCCTTTGCCTTTGCCGAACGGTGGACTCGTTCACAGATCTTCCGTGCAATGCTCAACAAGCTCTGTACCATTCGCTGGCTTTTTATGGCTTCATTAACAATGAGATCTATGTTATGACCAAAACAGCTCATGAAGGTGTGAGCATTATCCTCCAGGACATTTCCGACGGCTTGGTGATCAGTTACAGTGAATCCAAGCTTCAGGCCTGAGGAAACAATCCAAGTGTCCCAAAGGTACTCAAGTTGCTTCTGTATGCTAAGCATGTTATAATTGCAGTCAATTGGGGAGACCCCAAGCAAAGCTGAGCAGTGGAAATCTTGCCCCTGAGGTCGGACGCGTGACTCGAACGTCACCCAGTGCGCTGTAAGAGTCAGGTATTCCCGAGTTTGGCTGCTTACCCATATACTTGTCGTGAAATGAATGATTCCACTCTCAGCCTCTTTGAGGTGGGTCAGGACAACCTCTTTCACACTTTCGTACATTTCTGGTATGGCAGTGCTGGTGAAGTATGATGAAGAAGGAAGAGAATACTGCGGTTGGAGGTATTCCAGTAATCTGTTCAGCCCAACGTTTTCCACCACAGCTGACGGCTGTAGATCCAGTGCGAGCATTTCAGCAATGAGTTTGGTGATTTTTTTGGAAACTGGGTGACAATCATCAAATTTTTCACTCCTCTCCTCATACGCAAATGAGTCCTTGAGCTTCTGTTTTACTTGAACTTCAGCAGACGATGCATGACCTGAGTTATTACTATTATTTTCAAGCACGTGCCCATGAAACCTCTGCATGTGCCTAAACAAGCAACTAGTACCCAGGTTTGTCGTCTTTTTGCCTCTGCTTATTGTGCGGTTACAGTGCAAACAGACCACCTTAGTGGGGTCTGCAGAAGAAAGAGAAAAGTGATTCCACAGCTTTGAAGTCTTTTTGCTAAAAATGGTTTGGGTGTGCTGTTTCTTCTCACGAGCTGGGCTGTCAGTCGCATTCGACAACACGTCCTCCTCTGCAGCGAGGGTGCTATGGAGTGACTGAGGTAAGGTCGCTTTGTCACTTGTGCTTTTTTGGTTCTTTAGGACATCAGGATGCCGTCTCATCAGATGGCGCATTAAACAGCTTGTGCCAAAGTCTCCGCGTTTGCCACGACTAATGACGCATGGACAGTACCGACACAAAGCCTTGAGCTGGTCGACTGGGGAGACAATGAAGTGGTGCCATACTTCAGATTTCACTCTTTTCATGATCTTTTTGTTTTGTTGGAAAACCGAGCTTGGTTCTTGAGCTAGGCTCAAGACTTCACCAGAATCTTCTGGGGAGGATGACAGCGGTATGTTTTCACTTTTTACACCAAAAGACATGCTCAGTGAAGACTCTTGTCCAGAATGATATGAGGCGTCATTCAACTCCTCCTTTAAATCCACAGTTTCACGATCATCCATGGGCACCTCATCTGACATGGTTTCAGGGGATGAGGAGGTACAAGGGGGTTCTTTTTTGATCTCCACTGGATCCTGCATCTGCGAGTGTGATAACAATGTCGGCAGTGTTGTATACGGTGGAGGAATTGTTGAACCCTGTCCGTTTTCTTCAACAACAATATCTCGGTGGGCACGCCACATGTGGCGAATCAGACAACTTGTCCCCAGGTCTTTCCCATTTTTACCTCGACTAAACTCATTCATACAGTGAATACACACTGCTTTGGAGCTATCAGCAGGAGACAGATAAAAGTGTTTCCATACAGCTGATCGCCGTCGGGAATTCGCGCTCTTCGGGGTGGATGCTGAGCTGTCGGATCCAATGTCCATAGCATCGTCACTGTGGTTGTTCATCACGGAATGAGGGGAGGGGGCTGCATTACAGTCAGGCTTGGCACTCTTTTCCAATTTTGGCTTGACTTTTTGTGAAACCTCTTTGGATGCTACATCTGTGGCTTCGGCTGTAGAGGTGGACGGTGAGGTGTGATTGATCGATTGGGATTTACCACTAGCTGCCAGATCGTTATTTGGTGATTTGACAGGAGGTATTAGAGATGAGGCAGAATGAGATGAAGTATTTGGCGAGTCACTGTCTTGTAAAAGTACAGTAGGGTGAGCCCTTCGCACATGCCTCATTAAACAACTAGTGCTGAGGTCTTTCTCATTTTTACCCCGACTGAATTCTTTCATACAGTACATACAGATAGCTTTGGTACTATCGCGAGGAGATATGAAAAAATGGTTCCATGCAGGTGATTTTTTTCTGGGATTAAGAGGGTTTCTAATAGATGTCAGAAGGCTTTGCGTGACCGCATCCATTGCAACATCGTAAAGAGTACTTGTGTAGCCACTGAATAGATTATCGTAATCATCATTACTTTTCGTGACAAAGGGGCCTACAGCCCCATCGAAGAAGAACTTATCCTCCTGAGAAGGTTCACCCGTTTCAAGTGATTCCTCTTTGATATGTACACTTGTGTCATTTATTGAATCGTCGTTATCTAGTTCAGTAGTCAGAGGTGGATCATCTGAAATGGCTGGAGAAATCGGACAGTCCTGCTTATCACAGGTTTCTACCTCTGGACCTTCTACAAAATGTCCATCAACCTGAGAAGATATGTTATTGAGTGTCCCCTTCGGGGACAAAGATGCAAGTGAATTCTCATGAGGGGACATGCTGTACGATTTAAAAACATAACCCTCTTGCCCCTCGATTTTCAAACAGGTGCCTTTAACTTCTTTTCTCTTGTCGTTCTCCACAGAACCGTTGTGTTCTAGGTGCATGTCATCAGTCTTTTGAGAATGGCCTTCCTCCCCATCCATTTTAGCAGACTGGATTTCTGCTAAGAAACTAAACCTTCTCTAATGAAAGCAGCTCGTCAAGTGTTCCAGTGTCATCTGTGTGGTTCTCTCTACAAACATTCAGATGAATGGCTTCAGCAGCGTGTTGGATTCAGACCCGGATGATGAAGACAAACATATCCATTTAGGAGAGCGATGACTTCTTTATTTGGTGAAATCTGTAAATAAGAGAAGAGACAGAATTAAAAAACACGTTTTCACTAAAAACACAGTTACTAAATGTGTAAGTTTACAAAAACATGCACAGGTGAACTAAGAGAATAACTTGCGAAGTGCAAAATCGAGCTCATGGTTTTCAGAGACGTGTATAAAATATGGAGCCCTGGAGCCCAGTTAGTTCTATGCTGCTTAACAGATGTAAGATGAATATTTATACTAATGGTGATCTGGGCGGCACGGTGGTGTAGTGGGTGCTTGCATGGGTCTGCTTCGGGGTTCTTCCATGCTTGCGTCGGCTTCCCTGTGCTTGCATGGGTCTCCTTCGGGGTTCTTCCCTGTGGGTTTTCTCCCACAGTCCATAGAAATGCAAGTAGGCTGTTCCAAATCTCCCCTAGGTGTGAGTATGAGTGTGAGTGTGAATGACTGTGTGTGTGTCGCCCTGCGATGGTGATATATTTCCTACTTATATGAAAAGGAATAAAACAAGGTGGCTCCCAAGTGGCGCATCGACAGGGTGCATGACTATCAACCCGGAGATCGCAAATTGGATTCCGTGGCCGGGAATCCATGGCAGCTAATTGGCCGAGCTCTCACGGGAGGGAGGGATGGCATACGCTCACCTCCCTGTCACTCACAGTGATTACCAGCCATTCATGTGAGCTCATTCATATGAAGGGGCGGGTAGCGCTTTCCCTCCGAGTGTGTTACACCGCCCCCAAATATGCATGCGCAGCAGTTCCAAAAGAGGCGGGTGGCCAGCATTGCATGTCACGTAGGGGGATTGTGCATGCTTACACCCCTCCCTGGCTGGTGGAGGTCATGTCATAGGGAAGACCATACTTGATGGGTGGGAATTATGACTAAAATTAGAGAGAAAATATGGGGAAAATCCCCCCCAAAAAGGAATAAAGCAAGGTGTGCTGTTAAAGAAAAATAATCAAAGACAAGGTGGTGTGATGGGCCTTGTCATGAAGCACAGGTCCTGTTACCACCCTGGCCTGACGATAATTATTTTCCTCTAACAGCAGGCCCAAAAGTGTTTTATTCCCCTCATACAGCACTACTATGGAAAAAATTATAATTTTATTTATTTATTAAAGTAGATCCCTTCATACTTTATCAGTTTAGGGTTACATGTAATGTTCTGTTATGAGAAGACTTAATTCCTACTCAATCTCTCAGCAACCTTTTTTTTATTCTCTCAGAGTTAACACACAAATAGTCATATTATCGAGAAAAGCACTCCTTCCACAATGACTCAGAGACTCCTTCCATAATGTAGTAAACAAACATCTCACCTTAATAAAGATTTTATGTCTTTCTACGTTAAATATGTTTGTTTATTAATTATATTAAATTAGGCAGAGCTTAAATACCACAAGTTTCTTAGAACAATAGCTTTATTAAATCAAGCTCAATATTAAAACTGTGAATTGAATTTGAATTACAAGCAGAATTACTGTTTGAGCTGCTATTAGAAAACATAATTCAACACCTTCGGATCACTCAGATGCCAGAATTCAACTGTTCATGTATAAGGTATGTACAAATATATTTGATATATATCACACAGGAATGGCATGACCTGATTGGTCTACTCTCAGGGGACTGAATAACGTTATCTTGAGAGGATAGTGCTTAAATCAAAACGACAGACACTTACAGTTTGTCATAATCACCTGGATCAAGTGGCATCATCAGTGTCTCACCTTAAAATTATAATTCCCAAAAAAAACGTATTTTAGTTTGTATTCCTTGTGTGATTGTGAAGTACTAGAGATGTCCGGTTCTGAAATTATGGGCCGTTTTCAGGTCGGTTTTGGTAGCGTTAGCACAAACAGGTAAGTAAACAACTGCACAAAGAGAGGTGTAAAAAAAATAAGATTACATTTTATTTTAACAGCTTCAAGTTTAATCACTGTTAATAAAGACTGGGTTACTCTCAACAGACAACAAAGACAGCCATGTTAAGTCGTGATTAATAAACATTAACAGGGGTCTAGCCGTGCTTTTGGGAGAGAGAATATAACTATAGATTATTCATTGATTCCTAGAAAGCAGCAGCTCAGGTGGTTAGGAGACATGCTGGTGCATGACCGAGTATTTTTAACCTACAGGCCTGGGTTCGAAACCCATCTCGCTTACTTTAACTATCTAACAGTTTATAAATGTGATTTATTTGTTTGTATGATAATGGATGTCGTTGAATGTCCTATTTATTGACGACCCCCCCCCCGTACACAGATAATTGTGAAATAAAGTGCAAGTCAGTGCTGAAGTTGTGCCGATACCTATATCAGTATCGCAAATGCCACTGATACCGGCTAAAAATGCTGGATTGGTTTCAGAGGGTACCCCAGTCTATGTGCAGATCCAATACCACATGAGAAAACTGATTTTTACACAAATTAAGCCTCTGTTTTCAATCCTGGAAATCAGCGCTTCTTCTGTGCTGGGGAAAACACGCTGATCTTCTCAACTACTTTTGGTTGTAATTTTTGCTAGCCACAGTTAGCATAATATCCATAATTTGAAATATTTCTCCACCAGTGAAACAATGACGTGTATGTTAAGCAAGATATCAGTTTGGAGGGGTGGCATCAGTGCAGCCAAATTCAACACCAGCTATCTTATAAAGCAACTGAAGACCGAACCGGCAGGGAAAATGAGAAATGGTGATGGAGTGACCAGCACGCTCCCGCCTTGCTCTTAAATTTATGCCTAAAATGCTCTTGAGCAAGGTATCTAATACACCAACTGATCTCAGTAGGTGTGCTCACTCTTTATTTATGTATATATGTTAATTATATAGAGTGTAATATCCATCACTGGATTCAACAATATAGATTAAAAAATAAATAAATAAATAAATAAATACATAAATAAAAAAAGATGCAACACGCCATAGAGTACAATTGACAAGTTCACCAAGGTAAACAAGAAAAAAAGGACGAGCTGCATCAAAGCACATTCAAACAGTGTAATGATAAAAAAAAACAACAACAAACAAACAAAAAAAAAGCAAAGCAGATCTAACAGAGCAATTAGTCAACTTTAAACAACTTTAAAAGACAGTGCTGAACAATTTGCTTACAGGAATAGAAATAAACTTTAAAGATGCTATTGGCTAAGTTTTAAGTATTTAGTAGAAGTTTTATTTTACATTATTGTGGAACAGTTTAAGTACTATTAACGCGTCCTAACTTTTCTAAATTATGGCTGTGCTTCAAATGTGTGTGTGTGTGTGTGTGTGTGTGTATGTATATACACACACA
>JBCNYH010000024.1:17323276-17335722 GCA_039654325.1 Tandanus tandanus
CCACTGTCGCCGCGGGCTGCTCATTAGGGATGTGTAGGGGGTTGTGTAGGGGGTTGTAGAAAAATGTTTAAATTCCTCTTTAAATTACTTTTACTGTGTAAAGCTGCTTTGTGACAATGTCAACTGTAAAAAGCGCTATACAAATAAAACTGAATTGAATTGAATCTATACATCATGAAAGCAATTAACTTTATTTAGCTACTGATGTAAAATTCATTTTTAACTAATTAAAAAATAAGTGCAGCACGGTGGCACAGTGGTTAGCACGTCCGCCTCACAACAAGAAGGTCTTGTGTTCGATTCCTGGGTTTGAGGCGTTTCTGTGTGGAGTTTGCATGTTCTCCACGTGCTTGCGTGGGTTCCCTCCAGGTACTCTGGTTTCCTCCCACAGTCCAAAAACATGCACAGTAGGCTAATTGGCTGTTCCAAATCACCCCTTGGTGTGAGTGTGAATGGTTGTGTGTGTGTTGGCTTGCGATGACCTGGTGAACTGTTCAGGGTGTACCCCGCCCTCGCCCAGAGTCAGCTGAAATGGGCACCAGCCTCCCCGCGACCCTGATTATGATTAAACGGCTTAGAAAGTGAATAAATTAATGAATTAAAAATGTAGCTTTAATCAGCAAACAAGAGAAATAAAGGTTTTTTTGTTAGGGACCTAAGAAAGGGAGCAAATAAATAAAGCCATTTATGGTTAAGGGCCCAACAGTGGCAGCTTGGTGGTATCAGGGTTTGAACCACTGACCTTCTAATCAGTAACCCAGAACCAGAACCCTAACCACTTGGCCTCAAGTGTCCCTTACACGAGTGTATGCGAGTGTTAATGACCCCCTGCACCGGCCGCCATAACATTAATTACATCACCATCTTTTTTATTTCTCTTGAAATCGTTTCCCTTCTTCTGTTTCTTATCACTCGATCTCAGACTTCTCCACTTTCTACCAATCGCTGCTGCGCTGCCAAGTTATCACACATGCAGAAGATCGTTCCGGTCACGCCGTCTCCTTATCTTTATTGTTACTGTGAACAGATACAGAACCAAAACAAGATGTAGAGCAGGTGAATAAGAGATACTAAGCCCGTGTGCTGGGGTGGTTTCACCAGGAAACCTTTATTCATGCAGAATAAACTGATAATAGAAGATAAAACACACACAGGATCTTCACTCGTGGATGAGGAGATTTAAAAGCTTTATCGTAGGAGTAAATTTCCAGAAACTCTTCAATTATTTAATTATTATAATAAGGCTAATATTAAAATATTTTGTTAGCTAAATCTGTACTGAAGAGCTGTCGGGATTTCTAACAGCTGAAGAAGAGAAATAAACCACAAGCTGTCTGACCATAAAGTTCTTGATAATTATTTGAATCAAGGCTGTTAAAGTTAACCAGAAGTGAGAATCAGCCAAAGGGTTTAAACACTTTATAGAAGCTTTCACTTGGATAACATTCACAAACGCAGTCCTGCTTAACTTACTGTTTGATGTCATCATATTCTCATGAGCGAGTTCATCCAGAGGAATGAAAATCAGGAGGAAAGAAATCAGATGGTGAGCAGCAGACAGTCAGCTGGGTTTCAGTAACGAGGACCAGACGTGAGGAAGGTCAACACAAACAACAACACAGAGCATCAGTTACGTCTGTAGTTCAGCTTTAGTTCAGTACAATACAGCAGTTCAGGGGAAAATAGAGGAAATACCCCTCTCTCCTACCAGCAGCAGTGAATACAATACATTTAACCCTGAAGAGCTGCAGCTGTGAGATTCTTCCTAAACAATAATAAGAGTCTGTAATGATAAAGACTTACAAAGACTTCAGTTCCTACAGTACATGCATGGAAATTAAAACTAGAAAAAAACCAACTGTTCCTAGATCTGTATGATGTACAATCTCTTCTGTACTGCAGCTCACACAGTAAGAGCTTTAACTACACGATTCTGCCCTCTAGTGATCATCAAGCATCCATGCTAAGTGAAGAGAATGATGGTGTAAGGTGGAGTCAGGCCTGGGATTTGACACTGTGGGTTGTAACCTGGTCGACTTTACTTCATCACTGTGGTCTCTTCCAGGAGGGGGGGAAGGGGTGGGGGTTGTGTACGGGACAGCTGGGAACAAATTTTACATTAAATGCGCAAGGTTTAA
The DNA here is from genome assembly GCA_039654325.1 of Tandanus tandanus. Taxonomy (NCBI): domain Eukaryota; kingdom Metazoa; phylum Chordata; class Actinopteri; order Siluriformes; family Plotosidae; genus Tandanus; species Tandanus tandanus. The sequence goes on from JBCNYH010000024.1 coordinate 17,325,415, forward strand.
ATGATTTTCCTTAAATTTTCCCATTCAGTTCCAGGTATATTAAATGAAGAAAAAATACAATGGTATCTCTTGGAATTAAAATGGAAACGGCATACGAATAAAACAGCAGTACGGAAGCTGTAATGTTCTGGACCGCAAAGCTCTACAGAGGGGGTCAGATCAGCACAACGCATCACCAGGACTGAAGCGCCAGCCATCCAGGACCTCTACACACAGCGCTGTGGGAGGGAGGCCCAGCGGATCCTCTCTGATCCCAGCCACACTCTTCATGATCCTGCCGTCGGGCAGACGCTACAGGAGCATCCAGTCTCGCACCAGCAGATCCAGAGAGAGTTTCTACCCACAAACCATCAGGATACTGAACTGCTGAAATACACACTGTATATGCAGACTCATTATACACACTTTATATGCACACACCACTACCTCTGCACTACAGCCACGTCAGTATTTCCTTAAAGTATTCTAAATAGTTTTTATTCTTACTTTATATTTTATCTCAATGTTAATTTTATGTGCAATATTTGTTTCTTAAGTGCAATATTGAGGGGGCTCTGAGTCCAAGAATTTCATTGCCGGTAGTTATGTCTCATTGTTACCTGTATATCACAAATAAACTTGAAACTTGATCAAATGTGAAAAGAAGCTTAAAATTCCAAGACCACTTTAATTCATAGAGATCATGGAGGAGGTGAAGATTTATTTATTTTTTAATTATTATTATATTCATGTCTATTTTATAATTTTTTAAATATTTTGTAGAGTGATTATTTTTTGTTTGTTTGCTCTATTCATGTGTCCATTTATTGTCCTAAACACATAGCATTTCTGCTCTGATACAGCCCTGTCCTTTTTCTCAGTTGTTCCTTGCATCTCAGATAAGCAGCCCTGATGTACAAAAAAAAGCAGTGCAGACCAAAATGACCCAAAAACTAAAATACCCGGCATGTGTTTTTTTTATTTATTTATTTTTTATTTTTTTTAATCTACTTCCAGGCGTTTGGTTGCTTCAGAGTCACATTGTCAGTTCATCACCACATCGCAGAGACACTCTTGGAACAGTGTTTTTGCCAAGCGTGGATATTGGTCGGACCCACTTAAATGAACCATAACCCGCGCTGAATACGTGAAATCATTCTTCGATATCAGCTGTAGTGAACAACAGAAAATGACTGACAGTGTTTTCGATTGTGATGTTCCGGCGTGTATTTTTGGCATGTGTGTTTGTGTTGCTATATGGTTAATACTTAGCATCTATAAGCATGGCTTTGGTAGTGTTGTACTGTTTACAGTGAATCTCTTTCTAACCACAATCATCCCTCGTTATTCCTGCTTCCATAGAAGTTGGAAACAGCAGTTTGTGGATGCCTGCTAATGCTGCACCAGTTGTTCTGGAACCTCTAAAACTAGTTTGGGCAAAATGTAGTGGATATCCATCCTACCCTGCCTTGGTGAGTGTGTGACCTTGACTGTGCTAATTATTTCCCATGTACAGTAATCCACATGAGCAGAAAACCCACTAAAAGCCTTTGCGGTGTGTTTTCATTAATTTAATGCAGTTGTTTAGTTTCCAAGTGTGTTTTAAAAGATATTAATATCTGCATGTAATTGCTTGTTTTATTATAAACTAGATGCTTTTTTTAAAAATCCACTAGGTGGCAGAATTCTACCTTTTAATCTAGCAGTGAATCCGTTTTATGACCAGTAAGAGTGTAAAGATCGCTGAGTCTGAACGCCTGAATCGCTCAAGTTGCTGTTTTTCCATTACTAATATTTCATTTGTACTGTTTAACTTGTCTCATTGAGCCATCAGCAGCTTTAAATTTGACCGATCATGTGGTGAAGTGGGTGGTATCACCACAGGAGAAAAACACACCTTCAGAAACAAAAGCCTCATTGATTTAATGCACTGAAGCCATTAGGACCGAAGAGGCTGCCTGTGTATGCATGTACATATCTGACAACTAGCTTTAAGGTGTGACGTTTAACTGCTGTACATCTCTGTTTGTCATAGATAATCGACCCTCATATGCCTCGGGTTGGCTGCAATCACAACGGGGTGTCCATACCAATCCCACCACTGGACGTGCTCCGCATTGGAGAGCAAATGCAGTACAAGTCCGACGAGAAGCTCTACCTCGTCCTGTTCTTCGACAACAAACGCAGCTGGTAGGCTTTGAAATGACTGCCTATGCATCATGCTTGGCTTGAGAAAAACCTTTCATATATCATTAGTTCACTGCCATTTCTGTGGCATCAAGCCATGGCTCTTAAAGTGGTGTCTGTGAAACATAGCCCATGGGGTGTTTGATTTTGTAATCATTTTATTATGCCCATAAATAATAGCGGCTGAAATATAATGGCTAGTGTACCTTCTATGGCTAGAGGAAGAAACACTAGCCCAAATTATTGTATACATAATAGAAGAGCTCCTGAGAGGCGCCCCATAGGCATATGACTTCGATGGTAGTCCTTTGTCTGTGCCTGTGTTGATGCTGATTAGCTGTTATGTATTGCTAACTTACATGACAACGGGCAGCAATACAAAAAAAACCCAACCAAACAAACAAAAAATTTTTTTAAATGAGGTTTACTAATGACAAAACTTAATCCCCAAAAATAGAGGCTCATACACCACTGCTTAGACTCTGTGTATTCTATGAGTAAATATTAGTCACAGAAAACACAACATAATATAACTCAGGTAGACAGGCAAACTTTCTCTGAGCAAAATAACACCAAGCATGAACAAGAACACGAAACATGAACTCGTTAAACGGATGATTAAAATAACAAGACAGGTGGTACGAATGAATACGAAAATCAGCAAGTAAAAGGTGTTGGAATGAAGTCAGTGTTAATCTTTCCTGCTTTCACTGCAGACCTTAGTCGGGAAACGCAGGGGCAGCTTATTTATTTCCTCCAGGCCTGAAGTTGATTTAGCCCTTAAAGTAGCCGCGATACTCTTATAACACCAGCCTCGGACACCTGTCAAAGGAGATATCTATTGGGAGGACAGTGCCTAAATCTATATATCTATAAATATATTTGTATAATGTACTGATTTGATGTATGTTTTTTTTTTTTTTTTTTTAATAAAGTTGAAGGGGCCCCTAACTGTAAAATATATTTTTGAACTTGTGTGAGTGATAGCTTTTGTGCATTAAGCGATGGCTATGAAACCAGTAATATGACAAAGCATAACATTTCACTCTCTCAGGAGAGTTCACTTTGCTATGAAGCTTACTCAGCTGACTCTGGGCAAGGGCGGGGTGCACCCTGAACAGCTCGCCAGGCCATTGCAGGGCCAACACACAACCATTCACACTCACACCTATGGGAAATTTGGAACAGCCATTGTATATTATATATCATATCGTATTGTATTGTATCACATCATATTTATTTATCAGTTTGTCTGAACTTGGGTGCAGTGATGTCTAAGGGGTTTTCCAAAACCACAACACAAATAGTATTATGACACATAATTAATATATAATGTAATGTACACATACTTATCTATATTGTAATTCTATTTGTCTAGGCAATGGCTTCCTAAGTCTAAAATGGTTCCTCTTGGAATCGACAAAACCATCGACAAGATCAAAATGATGGAGGGCCGCACGTCATCCATCCGCAAAGCCGTTCAGATCGCCTTCACCCGGGCCATGAACCACCTGAGCCGAGTGCAGGACGAGCCGAGCAGTGACCTCAGTGACGTTGACTAACAGCGGAGACCACCGAGCACATGAGTGTACTGGAAAGCCTTAGTATTCTCCATGCCTTGCTCAAATCTTCAATTATCTGCTGCCAAAGCTCTTTTTCTTCCTCCTCATTATGAGAAAGTTGCTGTGGCGACTGCTGCTTTGACTGTGTGCGTGATTGCATTCGATTGTTTCTCCTTCACTGTGCCGGGCGCTTGCTGCCACCTTCACTGCCACTCACCTCCATCATTTCCACCTCAAATTCTCATTTCCAATCACAAAAGTGTTAATTTGTTCTACGAACTCTGTAAATAACTGTAAATTGCTTCATCCTAACTTATTCTGTAGAGTTGCCGCACTGGGTACTGTACATTTAGTTCCTTTTTCTTTGTGTTTTATTTTTATTTATATAATGTGTTTTCTTTAGCATCTCAGCGTCTTCCTCACTGATACAGAGAAAAAAAAAACATTTAAACAGGAAAGGATGCTTGATCAGGGCTTAAAAAATAATGTGAGAATATTGTTTTTCATTTTTTTTTTATCATTTAAATTATTGAGGTTTATATGCATAAACTTCTTTTTGGTATTATGTCTTTTGTACCCAATAATGTTTTTTATAACAGTTTTAGCCTATTTTGTTGTGATATATTTATATAAGTAAATATATATCTGTACTCTTTAGAAGCTCACACAAATTACTGTTGTTATGGAAACTGAAAGTGTGTTCTCATAAAACCAAAAGAAAAAAAATGCTGCCCAGACATTTCCTTTTTTTTTTTTTTTTTTTTTATATATATTTTTTAAAAAACGTTAGTTTGTGTTGTTTTGAACAGCCTTGTCTACACTGTAGTGTTTTTGTTTGTTTGTTTTTATGTTCTGTATTGTTTGTATTTAGGACCATGATGATGATGAATGATGTGGCCATGTTAAATTATTTGGGGAGGGGTGAAGGATGAATTCATTGAGGGATGAATCAGTTTCAGTTGGCACATTCCACTGACTGTCTAATGATGGTCGTTCTATAAATAATGTTGAATATGTCTGTTTAGTGAAAAAAATAATTGCAGTCATTTAGTTCTCTGGGTAGCAAAGGCTAGATATAAGGGTGGATACTTTTTATACGTTCTATATATAGATTTTTGTTTTTATTGGATAACAAAATGGTTGCTGGGATTTTTTTTAAATAAATAATAAAATAAGACAACTAAACTGACTAAACATATGAACTTCAAGAGTCTTCATTTTGTTATTATATCGAACATGGTGACGGTATCATGGTGGTGGCACTGTGGGCAGCATTGTTGCCTTCAGGGTCCCCTGTTCTGTTCTGAGCTCGGATGTGGACTTTGGCATGTTCTGTGTCTGTCTGGAATTCTTTTCCCATCTCTTAAAAAGTCGTCAGTTTTTGTGTAAATGGACCAGCATTTCCTTGAGGGATATTCCTAACTTATCCCCAGCCTCCGGATCCCCCACCACCCTGATCACAATAAAGCAGTTACTGAAGATGAGTGAAGTGAAATGATTTTAATTTGCTTCCATTCCTGCTATCTCCGCTTATCTGATCTGAGGGACTTTGCCACTGGATGGCACTGTGGCTACATGCTTAGAAAAAGACGTTACATTATTGGGTTTTTGTAAGTGGGTTTCTTCAGGTACATCGTAGTCTTCATTCAGTTTTCAGAAGGCACAAGTAACTACTTTTTTTATGCATTTCATTTACATACTTTTAAGAAGGAAATAAATTTGCATATAGTTCTATGTGCCAAACTCTGGCTTTAAAATATTAAGGCCAATCTTTTCTTTTAGATTTACAATTTTTTTGTTGTTTTTTTTGCCTTGGCCGTCTGATGGTTATCATTGTGCTTTGCCAAGTTTTGTATAAGTTGTCCGAACTATCCACCTAAATAATTTTTTTCTTCATAAACTCAAAATACCCATCAATAGCAAGTAATACAGTTAGAAAACCAAAAAAAAAATTTAATTTCCACAAGTATGAAATTGACCGTGTCAGAAGGGCCAAAATTGCTGTTGGTTATGCTGCTTGGAAGCTTTTAGCATGCATGCCACTGAATGCTAATACGGCCCCAGCTCCACTTTTGTCATCTCTCCTCACCATCAGGTACTAATTGCATGGGGAAGTAAACGCCACGCTCAGGTGGAGAAGGTGGCAAGTGGAGCATGAATATCAATCTCCCACATCAGTGTTGTCAAAATGACTTTGACGATGCCTAAGTGCCCTAATTTTCTTGGCCCACTCTGGAGGCCTCGCTTCGTTCTGAGAGGCCTGGGAACTTCAGTGATCAAAGTCAGCGGGTGAAGCTGTACGATCCTTCATATTGCGTAGAGGTGTCACAAGGGTTTACAGCAAAATGACAACTGTGTGAAAAACTTTGTTGAGGGAAAAGGGTGACTGACCTTGCTGTCATTTTTTTTATAGGTTTTTTTTTTTTTTTTTATAAATTCCTTTATTTTTTTATTTCACCCTACTACACACTGAGCTTGTGAAAGTTACATAGGTTACAAAAACAGCATGAACATTTCAAGTATCAACTGCATTAATGTATCTTGTTTCACAAATCACTGCCTTTAGATATCTGTTCTTTGACTGTGACGGTCTAGCGAGCTGTTCAGGGTGTACCCCGCCTTCGCCCAGTGTTGGCTGAGATAGGCTCCAGCATGTTTACCCCGTGCTTGCATGGGTTCCCTCCGGGTACTCCGGTTTCCTCCCACAGTCCAAAGACATGCACATCAGGCTAATTGGCTGTTTCAAATTGCCTCTATGTGTGAATGGTTGTGTGCGTGTGTTGGCCCTGCAATGGTCTAGCGAGCTGTTCAGGGTGTACCCCGCCTTCGCCCAGTGTTGACTGAGATAGGCTTCAGCCTCCCGCGACCCTAATGGGATTAAGCGGTTCGGCAAGTCAGTAGTGAGAGTGGTTCATTTATTCTGTGTCGAAACAAGTCCCACTGAAACATATCTTAAACACTTCAGAACATACAAGTATTGAATTCGACGCTACTATTTTAAGCCACATTTCAAGTAAAAAAAAATTATACTTGTTTACTTGTAGTAGGATTCAGCCGTAAGGCATTTTTTCTTGAAAGTTGTTCTCGTCACTGGCATAGACATAGAACACAGAAAGACATAGAAAGAAAAAAGGACCAGAGAAAGCTGAATAATTGAAATGTCTAATCTGTCTGGTCTAATGACATTTTTTTATAACGGCTTTAATGGCTAATCAAGCTACATCAAGAGATGACACATATGAAATATCTGTGAAAGCTTATTCTCTCTGAAATCTGTCTAATCTCTGAGATTCCATTCGCTCTGTAATCTTCATCCATCCCCACTGGTGCAGTCACACAAGCAGTGGGGTGTTTTGATGATCAGAGTGTTATGTGTCCCAGTGATATTACACTAAGAAACATGCATGAAAGATAAAAATCATTTGAAACAAATAAAATGTCCTACACAAATCTCAATTCAGACAAATGTCTCATAACATTTACTCAGAGCTGCTTCCCCGAATGCAATCACTCCATGAAATATTTGAAAAATGTAACATTTAACAGAAGGCTGCATCATCCAGTTTTCCTGAAGTTCATAAGAAGAAAAGTATTTCTCGTGATTCTCATGATTTTCTCATGATATTGAAATACTGACTGACAAAGTCAATTTATAAACAAGCCAAATGATAGATTTAACATATAATAATAGTAATATTATGGGTGACCTAGAGGTTTGCATGTCTGCCTCACAGCAAGAAGGTTATGGGTTCGAGGCTAAGGCGTTTCCTTCTGAAGCACATGCCTGTGATTGAGTGGGTTTGCTCTACGTACTCCGGTGGCTAATCATTAGGCTAAGTAGCTGTTCCAAATTGCCCCTAGGTGTGAGTGTGAATACTTGTGTGTGTTCAGGGTGTGCCTCACCTTCACCTTCCCGTGATTTGTGATGTTTGATTGGTTTTTTTGTTATTATTATTTTGCTATACTGTATTAATCCCGCAAGGAAAATTATTACCTCTGCATGTAACTCATCCAAAGTGTGCCCACACACTCGTAAACAGTGAGCACACACTCGGAGCAGTGAGCTGCCACACACATTGGGGCGCCCGGAGAGCAGTTGGTTGTTAGGTGCCTTGCTCAAGGGCACTTCAGCCATGAAGGGGGAGGAAGGGAAGATGCAACACACTCCCCAACCTTAGTAATATTAAGCAGTTCGGCAAATAAGTGAGTGAGAGAGTAATAATATCATTATAATTTTGTGTATTTTGTACTTTGTGTTGTAAAACTCAACCCAGCTACTCAGTTTCATTTGGAGTCTTCAATTCTGGTGAAAATTGTTTATATTTGCTTATAAAATATTTACATTTGTACTTGAAAATCACACAAATAAACACCTCTCTTCAGTGCTCCTTCGGAAGCTCCACCTTAATATTCATGGTTTGACACTGCAAAAGCAGAGATACTACCTATGACACCCCTTCTACCACTTCAGCCAGTCAGCAACAGGGTGTATTTCTGCTGTGCCCAAGGGAAGCACAAATGCTCCCTGATTGGCTGGAACAGTGTTGTGTGGCTTGCACTGAGCAACTTTGTTAACTTTCCCTTTACAGAGCCAGGACTGTGTACAAACATCAGGTCTTTTTCAGCATAAGCACAGAGCAGACAGCTAGGGGACTGTGAGGAGATGTTTTCTGCATTTGACAAAAAGTACACTGGATTAAAATCTTTGAGTGCAAAATGGAGGCACTGCATTTAAAATGCTTTAAAAATGGCACTGTTTCCTGAAATGGGTTCACACATTTCTAAAATGGCTTTAGGCATGTTTTGTTCGATTATTTTTTTTACGATTTACCAGGACTAAACGTCACCTTAATTGTAAACAACTCATACAAAGTCAGTAAGTCCCCGTTTAGCTGTCATAGCTGCACATTTCTCTGCTCCAAACATTTTTTTTTTGCTAACCTTACACAGGGTTTTACTAATGAGCTGATGTGTTGAGCAGGAAAACACACTAAAATAGGCAGTGCAGTGTAGCACCTAGTTTAGGAAACACTGTAGCAAGCCATTAATAAAATAAAGCAATGGAGTGGAAATTGGAACCAAATCCCAGTATGCATGAATTTGCAATGCTATTTAACAGAGTTCACATTAAGCAGGCTGGTCAGAATGGATATTGGCACTCTATGAGATGTAAACTGTGGACAGAAATTAATTAAACAGTTACGCAGTTTTTAAGTAATATTCCAAGTGTGGAAAGCTCTATGCTGTTACTGTGAGTGCTTTCCTTCAGCAACGAACATAAAAAAAATTCAGCAGGATAAGCAAACACTAAATAAATGTCTCCTAGAGCAGGGCTGCTGTCTCTGTATTGTTGGGGTGGTGGAGTGGTGTGATAATCTAGTTCCAAACCTAAAAAGTCTGACCTTTCTAATGGCTAAATTAGGTGCTGGCACTTTGAGGTAATGAAGGTTATAAAGTAATCTGCTAGAGGAGAATAAAATGGCTTTTTACTGTGAAATTGCACTGAGCCTGTACTAATTACAGTAGTTACATGAAAACATTTATAACTCTTCATGTATGAAGTGATTAGTAGGTGTGTGGGGTGACCTGTATGTATCGCAAGTACATAAGTGATATACTGTCAAAAGGTGTGTGGGACTGCGTGCTGACCTGCACACTTCACCCGGCTTTGAAGGTAATGCAGTTTCCATAATCTCTTCGAACCCCAAAACTGAGAAGAAGATTTACACCTCCTCAAATCCTTTGTTAAGCTCCAAAATAATGAATATCATTGCCATATATATTGCAAAACATTCTCAATATTCTAAAACTTCCATCATGCAATACATTTTAATGAGGTAATATTAAATCTTGCAGTTTCCATAAGCACCAGCTTTAACAGTCGTAAATATTTCCATAATGTTATATGTTATCACTCCTTTTCCCTCAAAGTTGTCTGTAATTCCAGAATCACATTGTAGTATAGCTAATTGTGGGATGTCCCATGTAATGGGCAGACACTTAATGTTACACTTGGCCAGACTCACTCTCTCTCTCTCTCTCTCTCTCTCTCTCTCTCTCTCTCTCTCTCTCTCTGTCACAATGTCCTGCCATGACCTGTGTATCCCCACAGCCTCTTATGACATTAACTAGGTTCGTGTGAAATGTCTTTAGACAAGCTTTTAAAAAAAGTGGATTTGGTTGCTATAGAAACAGATTTTTAAAAAAATATAAAACAAATATGAAAATATGAAATATATGCCTTATGCACTTTAAATTGCCCACAGGTGTGACTGTGTGTTAGCTGTGAAAGATTGATGACCTGTCTAGGATATACTCTACCTTTTGTCCAGTGTTAGTTGTCAACTGTCAGCTTCAGCTCATCCAAATTCCTCAACGGATAAGTGGTATAGCGAATGCAGGAATTAATTTCATTACATTTATTAATAACCACAGCCCATATACTGTACATACATACTTAATTTAACAGTTATTCCATGACCTCGAGTTGAATATGATTAGATAGCCCCACGAGGTGCTGAGCTGTGATTACTAATAAATGTAGTGAAATTGATCATAATTCTTTAATTTAAATATTATA
>JBCNYH010000024.1:17351710-17364400 GCA_039654325.1 Tandanus tandanus
ATTCAAGACTAGCTTATTTTAAGCTCAAGATTGAACCTATGACCGTGGTCCTGTAAGGCTCTAACACTAACTGCTGCCTTGTGATACCAAAAATCACAACTTGCCATTTTTTACATTTCTGATATTTAATACATGCATTCATCTTTCACAGCTGTTTATCCTATTTAGAATTGTTATAGATCTGAAGTCTACAGAAACACTGAAGTATACCCTGGATGGGTTGCCAGTCCATCACAGGACTCCATTCACACACTCATTCATGCATACAGACAGTTTAGTGTAGCTGATCCCTTTACTGGTATGTTTTTGTGAAGTTGGAGAAAACCAACTTCACAAAAACATACCAGTAAAGGGATCAGCTACACTAAATATCCCAGCTTGGAAGGAAGCTGTGGAGGACACATGGATCTCCATGATAAAACCCCTCAAGCAGAAAGGGATAAGGGTCTTGCCCATATAGCCAGCCAACTCTTAACACTCTGTAGAAATACTTGTAATGTTCATAGTAATATGAAAGGAATATTTGAAACAAGTTGGAGCTCATGAATACAATTTAGAAAAAAGATGATCTTGCATGCATATTGCATGGTAGCTCAGTTCAGTATTCATAGCGAGATGATAAATTTAAACATTCATTTAATGTTATAAAGTATAGAGACAAAGAAGCACTGGGAGGAGCAGGAGACTGGAAGTGAGGTTAGTTGGAAAACGTAAAAAAAAGAAAAAAAAGACAGGAGGTACTGGTCTAACACCAAGCTCCAATTATCTTAAAAAGACCCTGGTCTGTGTTCTTGTTTTTTTATCCAGTACAGTACTTGACTGCGAAGTGGCCCCTAGGCTGTACCCAAGGCTTAGGTCTTTATGCAGCGGTAGGTTGGGCACCAGAATGTGTGTGGGCGAGTGTATGCCAGAAATGGGCTCCAGTGGGAAACAGAGTAATTTATATGCTGGAGGTCTGAGGGCTGCTGCTTGTGGGAGTGTGAGAGATGTGGGAGGAGATAGAGAGAATGTTGGCCATTAGAAATATTTAAACACTGCTATTAATGCGCAAATAATGCAGAATACAGCGCGGAAGATGTCCTGAAATGATCTAGCAGATTTCCATTCCATTTGAATGTTGGTCATTTTCAGCCCATTCTCCTTTCTGAAATGTTAAATTCCATTTCATTCAGTGTTTAGCTTACTGCTTTTTCTCAGTGTCCCTTACTTTCTATTGGAGGTCTTTAGTATGCACTGACCACCCTGATGGCTGAAATTGGGCCATAAGAGTAAGGACAGGATCACCAGCTCCACAGGCCACTCTATCTCGTTTTCTTCCCCTGCGGCCTGTCAGGACTAGAAACACCGTGCACTGCTTTGCTGTCGACACCATACAGGATGTGGACATCAATCTCTCTGCCGTCACCGCTGGCAGTGCACCAGCCCACTAACAGACCCATTATAGAGGAGAGCAGGAGCAGATCAGCAAACTGGAGAAGTGGTTAATCTAGCTGCCAGTTAACTGAACCGTCTGACAAACGTCGATATATCACAGTCTGCTACTCATTAATAAACTAGCGGTCAACAAAACTGGAGGAAACTGATTAAAACAATGAAAACTGGTTATTATTTGAAATACATTAAAGTTGCATACATTATTTGGTTATTTTCTGTCCTTGTCATGGCTTTGTGATGAATTGGAACATGAATTGCACACCAGACCTTCTCACCCACCATAAATACTTGATTTTACTAATATTCTTGTGGCTGATTGAGCAATTCACTACAGCCATGCTATAAAATCCAGTGGAAATTCTTCCTAGAATAGTGGAAGTTATTATAAACACAAAGCAAGAGCAACATGTAGAATCACCCCTTTCAATGTAGGCAATCACATGTAGGTGTGATGGTCAGGTGTCCACACACCTCCAGCCATATAGTGTTTATACATAGTGGAATTTTCAATTTTCATTTTTTTCAACAATGTTTATTAAAATATCTGGAAAAGGTATTTGTTAAAATTGGAAAAAAGTCAAAAAGACCCAGAATCATTAAACTTTTATTATTATAGCACTTTTAACAATGGGTATTGTCACAAAGCAGTTTTACAGAAATCCCAGTCTAGACCACTAATGAGCCAGCCAGAGGTCTGTGGCAAGGAAAAACTCCCTGGAGAAAGCACAAGAAGAAAACCTAGAGAAAAGCAAGGCTCAAATAGGAAACATTCCTCTTATGGGTGACACCAGATGAGGGGATTTGGGTGTTCCTGATGAATTACACTATAGTGCTAGGGTACTGCAGAAGTAAGGTGCAGAATTTATTATAATAAACTTATACAGAATATTAGCAAGCAGCACAATGGCGAAGTGCCTCACAGCAATAAGGTCCTGGGATCAAGTCCCAAACTTGATGTTGGCGTTTCTTTGTGGGGTGTGCATGTTCTCCCTGTGCTTGCGTGGGTTTCCTCTGGGTACTCCAGTTTCCTTGCCCAGTCCAAAGACATGTTCATTAGGCTAACTGTTTCAAATTTCACCTAGGTGTGAGTGTGAATGGTTGTCTGAGTTTTGCGCTGCAGTGGCCTGGCAAGTTGTTCAGGATGCACCCTGCCTTCACCCACTGTCGGCTTAGATAGGCTCCAGACTCCCTGCGACCTGAATAGTAGGAATAAGCGATTCGACAAATGAGTGAGTGATTGAGTGAAAGAATATTAGGAATAAGAAGATTGTGTATGAGGGTCTCAGTATGAAAATAGTATAGAACTAGATGGGCCGCATGAACTGTTTTATAATCATATCAGACTTTCATAAAAAATAAAGCATCCAGATTAAATGGTTCATTTGGCTATATATGAAAATAGATCCAGTATTGCTAAAATGACAGCAGCTGAAAATTTTAATATTGACAAATCGAGATACAGTGTACTTGATATAATTGTTGATGCTGACTGGGCAGAAGGTATTGATTACTTTATTATAACAGCAGTTCTGGCTGCAAAACTTGTCACAGATTTTTATTCACGAAACCACTCCAGTATGTTATTAAATCATTTCTATAGTAATAACTAAATCATTTCTATGGTGTATGCTCAGATAATTCAACCCAATAAATGTAAAATGTGCTGTTAGGAAAAAACAAACCAAAAACAAGTGAACAAACAAAACTGTATTATGGTCAAGATGGCGAAAGTTTCCAGAATGAGAGTATTATTCAACATCACTTATGAAAGGAGTCTCGAGTCTCAATACTTTGTAATAACTAAATGATTTCCACCTATACATTGTGGATAACAGGTATTAATGATGCATACTACCTATTTAACTGCAAATAAAAACACCTAATAACAAATGAATTGTAGTGATAAAATATTAATATTCACCAAATCTACATAATTTAAACCCTCCACCATTTGCTTTTTATTGACCAATCAGAGTCAATTAGTTTTAACGGGAGTGACGTTATAAGAACACAGTGAGATCTAAAGCATTATCACTAGTGTATGTAAACAAAGCATAACACTTGGCTAACAAAAATAGTATATCGTCGTTATCTCCGATTTTTTTTCTTTTTCTGTTTTTATCCAAAGGATTTTATCGTTTGATAAACAGAAGGACAATGCCCCCGTGCCCGTAGTAGTGTGCACCAATAGGAGTGAAAAATGCTCCAGGGCTAGGAGCAAAAAACTGTCTTTCTATTGATTTCCTAACAAAGAAACACGGCCTGAGCTCTACAGAACATTTTGAAGATGACTGTTTCGCGTAATCCCAGATACCTGTCGATGAAGAAGAAAGGAAAGAATTCAAACATCCTCAGGGACAATGTGGTGCCCACCATGTGGAGACTGCCTGTACTTACAGACTGCAGTGGAGGAGAACGCAACAGGTACTTAAAACAATAACAGACGTGCTCCCAGAAACCTTTGCGCACCACTACTTCCAGTGCTTTAACACAAATCTTAGCTGGACCTCGATAACATCACATCCTGATCTGTCTATTGCAGTCATGGTGGAATCGAGTCAAATCCCACTTATAATTTTGAACTGAACTTTTCTTTTTACTTTTACATATTAAAGTAAATGGATTTATATGAATTGATTAACTGGTATTTCTATTTTCATTACCGCTTCTCATATTTTTCCATTGCTTTTGCCTTTAAGCTGTTCCTATATATTTTCCACTCTTGGATCATCTTCCAGGCAGGTGACCTTGTACTTTGTGGTTAACATTTGTATACATATACATACATGGCCTTATTAAACTAATAAGAGAGAAGAAAGAGTGTAGTGAGCTGCTATAAAGTTACACGAGGTACAGTTTGAGGTAGATGATGGCACATGCTGTCACAGGAAAACAACCATCTTTTTTATTTTTCTATATTTATTTTACTTTTATTGAAGTTTCTGAAAACAAATAATTTAAATTATCTCCCTATGGAACAACACACTTAAAATCGTTAATTTGACAGTCATAAAATGTATAAATAAATACATAAATACATAAATAATTTTTAAAAGGTTATAATGAGAAATATTTGATTAATTTATTTATACTTACTCACTAATATGTATATTTTTGCAGCAGTCACAAAGAAACCAGAGGAGCCAGAGAAAGGTTAATGAGCTAATGTCCCATCAGGGATGTCTGGAAGATAATTTGGTGAATTACTGCATATTATATCTGTCTATACTCACTCATTCTCTCACTCACTAATTTGCCAAACCACTTACTCTTATTACGGTTTTTGGGGAGGCTGGAGCCTATCTCAGCCGACTCTGGGCGAAGGCGGGGAACACCCTGAACAGCTCACCAGCCCATTGCAGGGCCAACACACACACAACCATTCACATTCACACTCACACCTAGAGATGATTTGAAATTACCCACACAAGCACGGGGAGAACATTCAAACTCTACACAGAAACACCCGAGCTGGGGAATGGAACCCAGGCTGTGAGGCGGACATGCTAACCACTGCACCACCATGCCGCCAATCAAAAAAATTCATTGACTCATTAATTTTCTAAGCCGCTTAATCCTAATTAGGGTTGCAGGGTGGCTGGCGCCCATCTCAGCCAACTCTGGGTGAGGGCGGGGTACACCCTGGACATCTCACCAGGCCATCACAGGGTCAACACTCACACAACCATTCACGCTCACATGTGGGGGAGATTTGAAACAGCCAATTGGCCTACTGTGCATGTTTTTGGACTGTGGGAAGAAACCAGAGTACCCCGAGGAAACCCACACAAGCACAGGGAGAACATGCAAGCCCCATACAGAAACGCCCAAACCCGGGAATCAAACCCAGGTCCTCTTGTGGTGAGGCGGACATGCTAACCACTGCGCCACCGTGCCGCCCATCAAAATAATTAACAAAGCTAAAAATATCTAATGTGTCTAAATTACATCATCATTGTGCTTCTCATATATTCGTGTTCAATTATCCCGAATCCTGACCTCATTGTGTCGACGTTTCCTGTGGGTTACTATTTTTATTTCCTTTATTTTGAAACTGTCCCGAGACACGCAACTATTTCAGATGCTTTTATTGGCAGACCCAAGGTGATAGAAAAGAGAATTATTTGTTGTGACTTTGCTACTCCCACAAAGCTCTCAAATTTTTGGTTTATTTCAGTTGTGCTTCTCGAAGATGTACTGTAGTGCTAAAATGGGAGATGGTTAAAAAAAACCATGATAACCAACTGCAAATCTCTGTTACTGCTATGGATTTCCCCTTTTTATGAACCCGTCTAAACTTAAAACAATAAAAATACCATCATATTTAAAGAACAAGAGTGTGGAAAGAGTGTCTTATCTTTTCTCATCGCCCTCACTGCAAACAAGGTTGTTTTGTATCCAAGGCTTTGAATTATGGTTCTGAATTCAGGTTGAATTCCCACCGCTCTTTTTTTCTGCAGTGTTGTGATGTGGAGTTCAGAACTGGGAATAGAAACATCATGTCTCATCCTCTGTAAGATAAAATTTAGGAGGAAAAAATCCTGATGTTCCTAAAATAAACTTCCTCATTATACATAAAGATGAGACTGATTCCCTGCCTGGTGATAACTCCCTTTGTTGATGGCAAACGTCTGCTTCTCTTCATCGAGAGTGCAGAAAACACAGAAACACACTGCTCTCATGTTCGAACACTCAAAAGAAAGCAAACTATGAATAAAGAGTTGGTTTGTGGTCTACTCACTCACTCTTACTCATTTACCGGACTGTTTAATCCTGTCAGGGTCACTGGGAGGCTGGAGCCTATCTCAGCCGTCACTGGGCAAAGGCGGAGCAAACACTGAACAGCTTGCCACACCTTTGCCGGGCCAACACATACACAACCATTCACACTCACATTCACACTTAAGGACAAATTAGCACTTTCTAAATTAGCCTAATGTGCATGTCTTTGGACTGTGGGAGGAGACCAGCATACCTGAAGGAAACTCACGCAAGCACGGGAAAGGCTCAGCAAGGGTGTTTCTGTGCGGAGTTTGCATGTTCTCCCTGTGCTTTCTTGGGATCGTCCAGGTGCTCCGGTTTCCTCCCACAGTCCAGAGATATGCAGATTAGGTTTACTGGCTGTTCATAATTGCCCCCTTTGTGTGAATGTGAGTGTGAATTGTTGTGTGAGTCTTGACCCTGTGACAGTCTGGCGAGCTGTTTAGGGTGTATCCTGCCTTCGCCCGGAGTCAGCTAGGATAGGCTCCACCCTCCCTGTGACCCCCAATAGGGGGCAACCGTAGCCTAATGGTTAGAGAAGCGACTTTGGGACCGAAAGGTCGCTGGTTCAATTCCCGAACCAGCAGGAAAAATAGGTGGTGGTGGGGGGAGTGAGCTGCACCTTCCCTTCCTTCACCTTCATGGCTGAAGTGCCCTTGAGCAAGGTATTTAACCCCCTACTGCTCTGGGCAATGTGTGGCAGCACACTGCTCTGAGTGTGTGTGTGCTCACTGTTTACATGTTTACATGTGTCTAGATGGGTTAAATGCAGAGGCAATAATTTCCCTTGCGGGATTAATACAGTATAGCAAAAAAAAACCAACAACCCTAAATAATATATGATAAAGTGGTTCAGAAAATGACATGACATTATATATACTACTATACACATGAACATTATCATAATATTTATAATAAAAGTTATAGAGGTTAATTTCTATCATACACATTTATCTGCTGTAAATGTACTGTTGTGTATTCCATCCACACCCATCCATAATCCAGCCATAGACCATCTTAAAACACCAACCAGGGAGGGTGAAGGCTAACACATGCTTCCTCTGAGACATATGAAGGGACCAAACCATATGAGTTTTTGTTCTCTTTTGTTCATGTGACTTCACAGTGCAGTGTTAATTGTTATAAACAGAGAAATGGTGGTGTGCAAGGGGCAGGTGTAGACCGGTGGTAGGGTGCTGACTTACTGATCCGAAGGTTAAGGGTTCAAGCCCCACTATCACCAAGTTGTCACTACTGTCCAGTTAGCTGCACCCCAGTGCAGCTAACTGGGTTATCAAAGGCCAGCCATGACTCTCACTGTCTCTGGGGAGAGTCATGTAAAAGTTGCTGTCATTCGTAAAGAGTAGGAGATTGGGTTGCCGTCAGTGTGTTTCTGACCTGTGATGGCCTGGTGAGCTGTCCAGGGTGTACTCTGCCCTCGCCCAGAGTCAGCTGAGTTAGGGTAGCTAGAGTCCCGCGACCCTATTTAGGAATAAGCAGTTCAGAAAATGAATGAATGAATGATGGCTCTCACACACAGAGAGCACTGACAATAATGCTCCTTCGGCTTTCCGTGTCTCCCGTCTTGTTGTCCCAATTCAAACTTACGATCGTTGACAATAAAGCAAACAAATTTCTACTGCATCACTCCAAAATCGATTTGATTTATTATGGCCATAAAAAAAAGAGTTTTATTGTTAATGCTGGTTTATGCCATGAAGTTTGGAACATAAAATATATGAATATAGGAGTGGTATTTCTTTCTACTAATTCAAACCCTAGAAAGACATAAGTCCTTGATGGGAGTTTCCCAGGATTCCTGACCACTCTACTGCTAAGAACTGACTTTTACCACTTGACTTTAATGGGCTGTCTTCTTTGGCCTCCTGACATGGGGCTGGTTTTAAGTACCCTGTTACAAATAAAAATAAAACTGACTGAATGGATGGGTATTGATTTGACAACCTTTCCACTGAAGGTTCAGCACAATAAAGCATGAATTTACTGCAAAGGCATCGATTTTAGTTTAAAAGTGTACAAAAAGGAAAATAATTATCTGATGTAAAGTCACATGTCTGTTCACCTTGCTTCCTTGTAAAAGTCTTGTAAAAATATCTGTAAAACTGCTGCACTGGAATCTTGTTGCCAATGTCTGCTCTTTTTATTGGGGACAAATCACAAATTTAGTCAGTTTTGATTCAGCATCCCATCTAAATTCAGCCATAACAGCAGAAGCCTAATTGCACTTACTTTCAGTTGGCTTGAAATTTAGATATCATGCTTTTTTTTTCATTTGCTTTAGTAACCTTTGTGATTCTTTCAGAGCAGGGCCTCTGGGCTATTAACCTCCTGTCTACACATGCTAATATGATGCTCCTGTGGCTCCATACAAACTCGCTCTTCCATACATCAACTCCCGTACTCCTGTATGACTCCTTTAGACAAATGAGATAAATTTAAAAATAAAAAAAGGTCTCTCACCTTTCTGAAAAAGGACAGAAAGGGTCCATTACTAGCCAGATTGCTGTTGTGCAAAGAATACAACAACAGGAGATACACAAAAGCCTTAAATTGATAGAGGAATGAGGAAGGAGTATTGAAGGGGAAAGGCTGAACAGACACTCTCTAGATATCTGTTCACTGAATTTTCTCTGGGACATCACATCTTGCTGAAGGCTTTTGTCTTGAATAAATAGCAAAGCACCTCATGGAATGGAGGCAATAATGGGTCATTCTCATGAAAGTGTATAATTTCTAATTGCACCTTCCCAAGGAATAATTTTCACAGAAATATTTGCAAATTATATACAAATAAACACTTTGGTAGAGAGTATATTTCTGGAAAGTTTTGAAGCTCCAGCTGAAATTTTTTATAACCTATCACAGCTGTCATAAAACTGCATCACCTATGTTACGTGAATAGAAATTTGAGCAAGAAATTCACTTACGGTCTGACAGGCTTAAACGTCCATGATGGATTTTGCGCTCTGACATTCTACACTGCCCTCTAGTGCCAATTGCATGTAAAATTAAAAACCTGAATTAGATTCGGACAGCGAATATACTTGTGTGACAGAGTTGACATAGTTCTTGGACACATAAATTCATATACTCCAAACGCCAACATTTATTAATTTTCTGTCTTTGTACATATACAGCTTAAATTGTCAACACATGAAGGTACTTTTATATCAGAACAGATCTGGTCATATCCAATTTAATAACTGGAGAACTGATGCTAAAGTAGTGACAACAGAAAGAGTGGGACATAACATATGCATTTCTATGAGAATGACCCATATGGGTGTGAAGGATACAAATAATCACTGAGTGAATTAATTCACAGCTGACAGCTTTGTTAATGCCTCAGCCTGCTTCTAACAGATAATGACTGTAAAACCCCTTACTAACGACATTGCATTGTAAAACCTCCTCTCACTAATGACCTTGTTAGAATTCCCCACTGCTGCTGCGCTGGCCAGTTATCAGGCCAAGAGCAGTGAGATGAAACATTTGTGATATTGCAGCTTTGACAGCCTCCAAATAATAGAGTACAAAAGAACTGTCGATGTCCAAACTAGCGAGGCATTAAAGTGACAGCTGCATTTAGGCATTGAAATGTTAGTAAGAACAGTGAACACAATGTCATTAACAACATCTAATTTCAGTGTTAAATGACTAAAAGTTCTCCAGTGTCTTTCCTGTGAAATTATCTGCTAATTCAGTGCATTTTGTTTTTGTAAAATAACATTTTAATTAATCTACTCATTCATTCATTCATTCATTCATTTTTTAACCCACCCTAGGTATTCTCTCACCTTTATTTTTATTAGGTTGTAAGCGTCCTTTAGGCCAATTATCTGTCCCAATTGCCCGCATGTGTGAATATGAGTAGGTGTTTTGTCCCTGCAATGGTTTGGCAAGCTGTTCAGGGTGTACCTCACCTTTGCCCAGAGTTGGCTGAAATAGGCTTCAGCCTCTCCGTGACCCTCACAGGATTCAACAGTTTGGCAAATAAGTGAGTGAGTATTATTCATTCACTTTCTAAGCCACTTATTCCTAATTAGGGTCGCGGGGAGGCTGGCACCCATCTCAGCTGACTCTGGGCGAGGGCAGAGTCCACCCTGGACAGCTCACCAGGCCATCACAGGGCAGAAACCCGCTGATGGCAGCTCAATGGCCTGCTCTCTGAATGACAGCAATGGTTCTTTTACATGCCTCTCACCATAGACAGTTTTTTTGCTTAATAGACTTATCAGTTTTCTTTGTCGACCTCCCTCTATGAAGTTTCTATTTAGTATAACGTCCAGCATTAACATGGTCGCCAGAATAAAAAAATATAAAATGCATCCAACTTCAAATTACATGAAGGTGCACCCATGCCTTTTAGCAGTAAAAGGTAATGACAGTGTTACGTGCTGCGCTTTTAGCAAAAGTAATTTCATAGCTAGTCTGGTGTCTTTAGGGGGGTAGGGAGGGGGGGACCGCCATGAACTGTGGGGGATGTGTGCAGGGTGGGATGTCTGATACTGTTATGTGAAAAAAATAATACATTAAAAAAAAAAAAAAAGATTTTCTCAACATATTTGGACAGCAAACATTGTGTCCCCTTTGATGCATTCCCAACAAAAACTGTTAAAATTATAACAAAATCAAAAGTAAAATTAACTTTAACTGTAGTGGCTAGCATGTCTTCCTCACAACAAGTAAGTCCTGGGAGTTCCCAGGCTCAGCAAGGGCATTCCTGTGTGATGTTTACATCTTCTCCCTGTGCTTTCATGGGTTTAATCTGTGTTCTCCTCTTTCCTCCCACAATCTGAAGGCATGCTACATAAGACTTACTGGCTGTTCCAGATTGCTTCTAGGTATGAGTGTGAGTGTGAACGGTTGTGTATGTGTTGGCCCTGTGATGGACTGGAAAGCTGTCCAGGGTGTACCCCACCTTTGCCCATAATCCAGCCTCTCAAACAAACAAACAAACAAACTTTTCCTTGCCCTTGTAGACATTTTGCAGAATTGTCTTTGATATCAGCTTGCTAAAACCTTTGGGTTGGAGGATACAGAGCAGGGCTTCAGTGACTATTCCTCTTTATAGAATCTTTTCATGTCATCCAGGGTCTCAGGCCCTCTCTTGTGCACTTTCCTCTACAGCTCCCTCCACAGGATTTCACTGGGGTTCAGACATAAAGCTTTATTCTCTGGTCAGCTAAACAACCACTTATAAACTACATAACACTAAAACAGAGACCTCAGTGGGTCCAAATACTGTTCTTACAGAAAAAGGTTGTTTTAGTGAAGCTATCTTGGCTTAAGCCTTCTGTAAAATTCCTCCAGTAAAGGCTATTCATGAATTAAAGTAGGAGTAGATGTTCAATTATTAGCCATTCCTACTGAGGGACTTTAACACAACTCTTTTTCACTTAAGCCCATCGATTAGTATTAATTTTGTTAACTCCCAGATATTTCTTTAAGCATGATTGACTTACAGACCTTGAAGAACATCGGCCTTGTTTGAAGCTATTGGAGACCTTCTGTGGTTAATACTGTCATACCGTATCATGCACCCCTGTGTTTGGCTCCTTGTACCCTTTCACCTGGAGCATTCAGCTCACTCACACACCAAACACCTCTCCATCAGAGCAAACAGTCCCCAAGGGAACATGAATTATAAACCACTCCCTCATTTCTCATTTCTCATTGTCCACAAAGCCAAGCTTTCCATGTCTTGAAAATTACGTACACATGCCTCAGGTGCCAAGTGAGGTCTCTTAGTGCATTCATCATAAACATGTACATGTAGAAATAAATCTATCATGAATAGTATATGATAATATAATTTGTCATCTCCAGTGACCTTTTCATGCTTAACAGTGTACTTGATTATTAAGCCATCTGATGAATACAAGACTGTAGTGTTGAACTTGAAGCTAGTACCCCCAGCCCTACCTAATTAAAATGTATAAATCTTCTGGAGTAAAATGTTTCTTTTGCCTTTTGAAAAATAATAAACTTTATCCAATGAAAGCATGTTGAGGAAGGTTTTGCTCATTTGTTAATATTAAGTGAGAATATTTATTGTTTAATGTTTTAATTGCTAATGCTAGGTTGCACTAGCCTCAATTACAAATTTTAGTTTCTACTGTTAGGAAATGTGACTGGACATCATCATCATCATCTTCTTCCGCTTGATCCGGGGTCGGGTCGCGGGGGCAGCAGCCTACACAGTGAGGTCCAGACGTCCCTCTCCCCAGCCACTTCCTCCAGCTCTCCCGGGGGGACACCGAGGCTTCCTCAGACCAGCCGAGAGACATAGTCCCTCCAGCGTGTTCTGGGTCGACCCCGGGGTCTCTTCCCGGTTGGACATGCCCTAAACACCACAGCAGGGAGGCTTTCGGGAGGCATTCTAATCAGATGCCCAAGCCACCTCAACTGGCTCCTCTCAACGCGGAGGAGCAGCAGTTCTACTCCGAGCTCCTCCCAGATGGCTGAGCTTCT
>JBCNYH010000024.1:17373539-17388354 GCA_039654325.1 Tandanus tandanus
GAGGGACGTCTGGACCTCACTGCTTAGGCTGCTGCCCCCGCGACCCGACCCTGGAAGAAGCGGAAGAAGATGAATGATGACAAACACCTGAAATACTGAAATAAATTGTGTTTAAAGCCAAATTCCTATATGTTAACTTGGGTATTGATGACATCATCATTCAGAGATTTAATTCTAAAATAACCACCCATAAAATCATTAAAATAGCAACTGGTGGTCTAAGATTTTGCACACAGACAGGTTTTAATATGCATTTTTAACTTTTTAACAAGTGCTGCCTTCTCCTATGCAAAATGCATTGTAATTAAAACCAAAAGATGTTGCGGGGACAGAGACACTGGCAGTACACATCATTGACGTTGATATTATTCCCTTTAATCATTTATAATTAGACTACATCTCAAGGCCATACCAGATGTAAGTCCATTTTTCAAGCTGTGCTTTTCATGTGACTTATGATTGTTTGGTACAATTTTCTGTTATGATTCAGCTGCTGTAGGCAATATGTGTACCAACATACTTAAAAAAGGAATGTCAGTGTGATGTTGATTTCATTATTTTTATTGTAAATAGCTAACCAAATTTCATAGCAGAAGGTTGTTGATGAATTTGAATGCAGAGCGCACGCCAGGCCTTCTCACCTAACATCAGTACCCAATCTCACAATTCCTCCTGTGGCAGAATGAGCAAATTTCTACAGACACACTACAAAATCTAAAGGAAAGTCTTCCAAGAAGAGTGGATGTTGTTATAACTGCAAAGGGGTTTCAAGTTTCAAGTTTCAAGAACATTGGTTTTGTTGTTAAAAAGGATAAACCAACATGAAAACCAGAGAGCTCTCTATGGAAGAAAAACAGGCTGCTTTGAAGCTGAGAGAAGATGAAAAATTATCTAAAGCCATTGTCGAAATAATGGACAGTTATTACAGCAATTAATACAAGAAATAAACCATTGGTGTATTACAAAAGAGCTATGAAGTGAATATGTGAGAGCTATGAAGAAATCACAAACAACCTCCATATGACAGGGGTGAAAGTATTACAGCCCGCTGTTCTAAGAAAGCTTCAAAAACAGAAATATAAAAGACATATGACAAGACATGAACCACTCATCGACAGTAAGAATCAGAAGATCATGACATAGTGTTGTGGCGAAAAGTGTTCAGTTCACGACGCAAGAGATCCAAATCCTTTTTCAGGTGTTTATTTAGCATTTAGGAAAAGAAAAGCATACAATCATTCACACAGAAGAAATTGTTCCGAGAGAAAAATATCGGACGGTGTCTACCAGCTCTGCATTGGCTTATATAGTGTCCATTCCACTCTGATTGGACTACCATTCTCTAGCTCTAGACTCTGATTGGTCCCTATGACTCTGTTTCCAAGAAATGACAGAATGACATCACATGATTGGTACATCAAGACCCCCTTGTTAACTATGGCCTTTTCCTCAAAATGACATCATATGTCAAGTTGACCTGAAGGGTCTGAACTCAACACCCCCTATCGCTTAGGACGGACATTTTGTCCCTTTTCAAGGTCCGACATTTTGTTCCAATGTTCTGTGTTCAAGATCAGCTGAGCAATACTCGTACAGTGTGGAATGGCCGGAATAAAATAATCTTATACTCAGTTCAGTGAATAAACTCCTCATACAATAGTCACATAAGTCATCCAGTAATTAAATGGTGCAGTAAATCATACAATTGCTTTTCTATAGGTATAATCATTAACAATTTGAATATACATTTCATTAGAGATTACTTCATTGGACAGTTCTCCATTTCATGATTGCAAATGTCTTTAAATAAAGGAAATATGATCACTCTGTATTCATATTCATGTTGATGCTGTTAATGATCAATAATTCATTCGAGTACGTGATAGGGAAGTCCAGCAATTTGCATAAGATTTTTTATGGAGGACCAAATATATGACATTATAAAATTTCAGACCGGCAGGCCATAGGCCTTCCTCAGTTCATGGGTCCAAAACCACACAGCGCCCCCAGTGGCGCCTGATACCCCGATTTTCCTCCACATCAACAGCCATAGACTTTCACTTTGACTATAATTGCCACTTTAAAATTGGATCAGGATGTTTGTCTTTAAGATTATGTTTGAATTTTGTTTTAAGGCATTTTGCATGAAAATTGGTATTTGCAGTATTTTTTGCTGTTTCCGTGAATTGAACCTTTATTAAAATTGATCCCCGATGAAATAAAGACTTGTTCCCTGCTTTTTTCCTGAGAAAGCTTTGTTCTAACATCGAATACACACATTTCTGGCATCTGCGGTCTGTTTTGTAGCGATCACACTTGTGGATGGCCGAGGCTCCAGCCGGCCCTTAGATGATGGGTATATAGCAAAAGATTGGCATGTGAGTTTACATTCATCACTCCAAATTATTTACTTGACTTCGAAACAGTATAGTCATTTATGACAATTTATAACAATATATTCATTTCCCAAACTGCTTAATCCAATTAGGGTCACAGAGCCTGTCAACACATACAACCATTCACACTCACAGCTACACCGAGGAACAATTCTGAACAGCCAGTTAGCCTAATGTGCAAGTCTTTGGAAGGAATCCCACACAAGCATGGGGACAACATGAAACACAGAAACACCTAAGCCCAGGACTCAAACCAGGACCTTCTTGCTGTGAGGCAGACATGCTTACCAGTAAGCAACCGTGCCGCCCATGATGTGTACACACATACATAATTATAAATAATCGACTACTTAGTCCACCCTTTGTGACTCACTCTGTGACTGGCATATTAATGGCTTTTGGGTAAAACCTAATTGAGAAAATTGCTATTTAATGAACATAATTAAGTTTTGGGAGGACATGATTTTCACACAGTGAAACACATCCTCCCCCTATCCCATCTACCAAACTGTTTCTTTCAAACAGCGGAAGTGCTGACGTTCCTATTGATATCACAGTGGTGGCCATTTGACACCTTCAGCCTGTGTCTTGAGAAGCTTTCCCGTCTGGCCAGTGTGAGATGTGAAATGGCAAGACAAGGCTGTGCGACTGAAAGCTCGACTTGTCACCCACACTCCACTGTGCCAGGCTTGAGTGGCAGCTGATGGCCTCTATGGGCTGCCAGGAGGTGGGAATAGAGAGTAATCTCGTAGCCTCAGCCTTCGTCTTATCCTCAAAGCAACTGTGACAAGACAAGGAGCTGTCTCTGTACCAAGCATCTCTCTCCATGGCCTGGGATGATAATGCAATTGAAATGATTTTTGGCCAACAATATTTATCCTGCATAAGACATGTTCTGGTGCTCTCAGTCCCATACTGAGTTGTAAAGAAAGAGAAAAATCATGTCCATAAGTGAATTATGTATTATTATCACTGGAAATGCTAATACATCTAATACAACTAATACACCTACATCACTTATAGTACTTGCAAGAGGTCAGAACTTAACATCATGTTGTTGTTTGATAACATGGGCAGTGGTGGCCTGGTGGTAGGATGCTGGATTACTGATCTGAAGGTTGGGGGTTCAAGCTCCAATATTACCAAGTTGTCACTGCTGTCCCCCCGTGCAGCTAACTGGGTTATCAAAGGCCACCTATGTCTTTCACTATTTGTGGTGGTAGGCTGCATTGCCGTCAGCTTGTTTCTGCCCTGCGATGGCCTGGCAAGCTGTCCTCGCTCAGAGTCGGCTGAGATGGGCGCCAGCCTCCCTGCGACCATTATTAGGATTAAGCAGTTCAGAAAATGAATGAATGAATGAATGAATGAATGTTTGATAACATTTCTGCAAGGAGTTGGTCTTTGGCTATGTTGCCATCTTCCTTATCTGCTTACTCCTGTTCACTAACACACATTTACGGTTAACATTTTATTAGGCTAATGTTTCTTCCACTTCCACTTTATCATATTTTATCCTTAAAGGAAATTGGACACAAAAGTCAAAAATATCTGTTGATTCAGTTGATAAATTGAATGAAAAGTATACCTTGAGTGTGCTTTTAAGACTTAGGTGCATTAATGTGTCTACATTGCTAATATTTTTAATTAAGTAAATAAGTGTTTAAGGCCAAACCGAAAGAAACACACTAGAGTCCTTCACCACATACTGTAATGAAGGGGACCTGAGCTTGGGTGTGTGGGTTCTCTTTCATGCGGCACCATGTGCAATACTCTGAATAATTCTTTGGAACCTAGGAAAGTCCACTTAGGTACTTTGTTCTGGTAAGTGCATGCTACAGTCGAGATTTGATGTGTTGTGTCAAGTTAAGTCGACCGATTTTCTTTAATAACAGAGTTACATTCTCCAAAGCATCACATAGAAGATGGTGCATAATATTCTGTAATTAAAATCTGTCTTAAAAAGACTTTGTGACACTTTCCTTCTTTCTTCCTTCCTTCCTTCCTTTCTTTCTTACTTTTTCTTTCTTCATTTATTATGCTCTTTTTTCATTTTGCTATCATTTTGCTTCCTTTTAGACAGATTTGAGTATTAAAGTAAAATTAGCAAAAGCTTTTTATTTATTTATTTATTTATTTTTAATAAAATCTTTTGTTTATTGTTATATTGGTGCTGTTTTAGGAAGTGGTGCCCTGGACTACATTACCCATCAGTCTATTAAAGATCATATGACCCTATCACATGCCTTGCTGATTGCACTCACTTGTTTTGTGTTTCTTCTTGACTAGTGACACTATTTAAGTTCTTAGTTGCGATCCTATTTAAGTTCTGAGACATATTATTATTTATTGTGTCCAGCTTGCTGTGATTGGTGCCATGTTTTCCAAGCTCTTGTTTTGCTTGTGTTTTTTTAGCAGTTAAGCGCAGTGTAACAAACATTACTCTAAAATGTTTAACAGTTAACGATTCATTTGTGGTTATAAATAATCCCATTTGGAGTGGTTATATTGTGTTTATTTTTGCTGTTACTGTGTAGCTTCTACCACCATGCTAACATGGGGTACATGTGTTTTAATCCCACCCATGTCCACTACCACAGGATCTTTTTGGCGACGACCTTCTGTTTATTTAAACTGTATTATTCAATTAAAACCACCATCTGTGGATAGATATTTTCCATGTGTTTTTCTGCACTGTTCTATTTTTAAATGTCTCTATTTGATTCTCTGACATACTTTTCAGGGTCTGCATCTGGAATATGGGCTGCCATTTGATGACCCCTGTTTTAGACAGATGCTGTGACTTGTGGATTTCAGTGTTTGGCCAGTTGTGCTAACACAGCTTGCATAAAATTTGCCACTGGGAAATCTGGTGTAACAAATGACCTCAGTTACATGATTTTATTGCTTGTTTTGTCCTGGACAGTTTAAGAGAACATGGCAAAAACAGGCCGAATAGCAGGTAATATCAAATACCTTACATCATGAATAAATATAGAGTGTCAACCTTAACTGTATCTACTTTAATTAAATATGAATCATGATTTCCACCAAATCCCTTCAAAGAGAAGGCATTTCATTCATATTTTATTAGCTCAGGGTTACAGTTTAAAACTCAACAGTTTGCAAATGGTCAGAATTATGTTCAGCAGATGCCAAGGCAATCAAACATCTAACAAAATGCTAATTGGGTGTTATTAATTCCAGACCTGGCACTGGATGTAATTATCCCATTAATTTATTACTTTGCCACAGAGCTTCTCTCTGTTTGTTGTGCATTGTGAGTTTATATCCTGCGTCAAGAGCTTATATCACATTGTGGATTTATATCCCATAGCTAGTTTATCATCATTTCTTATGCATTCATGGAAGTTCTCTGTAGATTACAATGTAACCCCCAAGCTCAGTTTACATTTTGAAATATCGGCACTAATGGTAGCAGCATAAAATGTTCATTAGTAACATCGCACCATAGCTTCTGATTGGTTATAAGGCAAGCAGTGGTTCTAAAGCTGAGTGGGGGTCTAGAAACTGTGAACATGACTGCAAAGATTGAAGCACATGCAGTTGTGAAGGGCCACGGTGCAAATATCTTTCTAAAGTGCATGCTCATGCACACCCACATGAACTGACCAGTGCTGTGATATAAACAATTTCAAATGTTTTACTTCCTACAGATTAGTACCACTTTACTTTTATAGCTAATGAATAAGTTTTCACTCAACGTATACGTCTCTTTATCTCATTCTCAGTTTTACCTCCATACTACTCTTCTGCTATACTTTAAGACAATAAGGATTAGGCTTAACATTTTAATTAATATTAATTAAAGTGGGGGCAGTGGTGGCCAGGTGGCCAGGTGGTAGGGTGCTGGCTTACTGATCCAAAGGTTGGGGGTTCAAGCCCCACTATCAGCAAGTTGTCACTGCTGTCCCCCCCATTGCAGCTAGCTGGGTTATCAAAGGCCAGCCATGACTCTCACTAACTGTGTGAGAAACATGTAAAAGAACCATTGCTGTCGTTTGAAAACAGTAGATGATTGGGTTGCCGTCAGTGTATTTCTGCCCTGCGATGGCCTGGCGAGCTGTCCAGGGTGTACTCTGCCCTCGCCCAGAGTCGGCTGAGATGGGCACCAACCTCTCCGCGACCCTAATTAGGATTAAGTGATTCAGAAAATGAATGGATGAATAATTAAATTGGGTGCTACGTAGCATAGTGGTTAGCACTTCTGACTAAAAGCAAGAAGGTCTTGGGTTCGAGTCCTGTGCCCCACGAGGATGTTTCCGTGTGGCATTTGCATGTTGTCCCTGTGTTTGCATTGGTTCCCTCCAGGTACTCCAGTTTTCTCCCACAGTCCAAAGACATGCACATTAGAATCATTGCATATTCCTGATTGCCCCTGAGTGTGAATTGCTGTGTGTGTGTGTGTGTGTGTGTGTGTGTTGGCCCCACAATGGTCTAGCGAGCTGTTCAGGGTATACTCCACCTTTGCCCAGTGTTGGCTGAGATAGACTGCACACCTAGTATGATTAAGAGGTTCAACAAATGAGTAACTGAGTGATGAGTAAACGGTAAGCCGGTTTGTGCGATATTTTGTATTGTTATGCAGGCCTGGTAATCCTGCTGCACAGTATCATGGCAAGGCAAGCTCTCCGATAGTGGACCTGTCATATGTTAGAAATGTTTTTTTATTTTCTTCCACAGTCCAAAGACATGTACGTTATTTGGCTGTTCCAAATTGCCCCTAGGTGTGAGTGTGAATGGGTGTCTGTGTGTGTTTGTGTTTGTGAGTGTGTGTTGACCCTGCGATGGTTTGGTGAGCTGTTCATGTTGTACCCTGCCTCTAAATCAACCAGTGTTGATTTAGATCGGCTCCAGCCTCCCTGTGATCCTAGTAGGATGAAGTGGTTCGGCATTCTAGCCATCTTTATTGACGTTTCTGTGAGAGGTGAAAACTTGCATATGTTGATTTAAAAAGTTGATTTTTCTGTCTTCCCACATGGGAAGCTCTGTCTTGAGCTACTGTGAGACTTCAGTGCCCACATTCTCCAACCCAGTATGTGTTCTCATAATTGTATATAAACATGTAAAAGATATACAGCTTTGCCACCACTCTCACAATTAAAGGCTTTACTACAGCGTGCTCCCTGTATCCACAAGGCCATGTGTAACGAATCAATACTGGTTACTGAATGCTGCTCTCCTCATCCTTGAAGTAAGCATTAAACCAGTGCATACAATAGAAATGCAAATGATAGCTTAATGCACTGAAACAACTCCTTTGTATCCTGACAGTCTATAAGACATGTAATATAACACTGAAACAAAGTTTACAACAATAAAACATTACCATATTTTGGCAGGCTGTTATATAAAGTTATACCACATTGCTGTTAATTCTTAAATCTGATAGGTCAGGGTGTTGGTCAATTTTCTCTAACAGCAGTTTTGACAATAGTAACTGTAGCTCAAATGGTTTATAATAATTAACTAAAATAAATTGCATAAAATGCTATTTAAATGTCATTTATTGTTCATTCATTCATTCATTCATTTTCTAAGCCGCTTAATCCTAATTAGGGTCGCGCGGAGGCTGGCGCCCATCTCAGCTAACTCTGGGCAAGAGTGAAATATACCCTCAATAGCTCGCCAGGCCATCGCAGGGCATAAAGAACTGCCAATTAGCCTATTGTACATGTATTTTTTTACTGTGGGAGGAAACTGGGGTACCTGGAGGAAACCCATGCAAGCATTGTGGAGAACATGTAAACTCCACACAGAAACACCCAGGAATTGAACCCTGGCCTTCTTTCTGTAAGGCGGACATGCTAATCAATGCTCCACCGTGACGCCATTATTTATTGTGATTTTTATGTAATTTAAAGTGTTAGGGCTTGTTTATTGAACAGTTTTTGAAGGAGTGACAGTGCTAGTACTTTGTAATGGACAGCAAGTCCTCAGGACAGAAGACTTTACAAGTGTGCTCCACCAATCACCAACTAGGTGGCAGGGTCAAGTTCAAGGTTGTCCCTCTATGACATGGAAACCGGATTCAGTGCAGTGAGAAACTAATTTGCCTCACAGATGCTCCACAATGTTAAATGTAGCTATAAATGGTTAAAAAACATGACATGATGTTTAGTAAGGAATGTTAAAGTAATGACCTTATTAAAAAAGGAAACTTTACTCACATCCACTTTAAAGTTAACTTTGTGCAGGGGAGAAGGCTAGCACCAGCCCCCATTTACCATGGAGAACCTGTCTTATTAATCCTGCACAGATGGGTCATACTATTTAATTCATAAGGGAACACAAACTTTGATCTTGTGAGGTGTGTTTGGAATTCAGCTCCAGTCATGCACAGCCCAGTGTATGCCCACTGCCTTAAATGCTGAAAGCTACAGTAACTTCTCAGTTCATGTGGGATGTTGCTTCAGCGTTCATGTCAAATGTCACCCACCAGTGTTTCCGTTTAATTCATGAGCCATGGTGTGGAATCGCCTCACATATTTATTTTTAAATCGTTTGCTCTTCATTATTTTTCACAAGATTTTTAACACATCCACACTTAGCGACAACAGCCAATTAGCATGTCTTTGCATTCTGGGAGGAAACTGGAGTACCCAAAGGAAACCCACGCAAACAAGGGGATAACACGCAAACTCCTGAGCCCGGGAATTGAACCTAGGACCTTCTTGCTGTGAGATGGACATGCTAACCACTACACCACCATGCTGCCGTACGATTTATAAAACAAAATGTAATTGCTAATAAAATTATGAAATATATATTTATTTTTCACTGGTGATCTGTCTGGGATCGCCTCAGTGTGCCCCCAGAAGAGCTGGAGGAAGTGGCTGGGGAGAGAGACGTCTCGACCCGACCCCGGATCAAGTGGAAGAAGAGGATGATGATGATGATGATGATGATGCTGATCTGTCAAACAGGGGAAGCACTCCATGATAAAATTTGACAATTACTGTATCATTTTATTTACATTTTATGTAAATTCTTATGTGTGCCCTGTAATCCTTAAAACCCAGATCCTGACAGATCCTCAAAACCCAGTTTTGACCGAAGACCCTGAGATGGTTTCATTTAAAATCCAGCAGTACATTTTCTTTGTCACAGCATTTCCACTCAGCCAGCTCACATTTTCACCCCAGGAGAGTTATAAACGTTATTTTTCCTGAATTTCAATCCAAATCAATCTTGAGACTTAATTTGCCTGCTGTTTAGTTATGAATCTCTCTGACTAGCTTCTTGGGAGCTTCAATAAGCGAACAAACATTACTAAACTAAACCAGTGTAGGACAGTGGTGGCTTAGTGGTTAAGGCGATGGGTTACTGATCCGAAGGTCAGCAGTTCAATCCCCCCTGTTGGGCCCTTAAGCAAGGCCCTTAAATTTCAATTGCTCAGTTGTATAAAAATTCTAATTGTAAGTCGCTCTTGGCAAGGGCGTCTGCCAAATGCTGTAAATGTAAACCAAGGAGCAACAATTCGGGAACACTACATTTATATGTTTTTTTTTTTTTACAATGAGATGTGTACAAATGAAAATATTAAGCTACATTTCAGCAAATAGAAAATAGTAAGCTAGCAAAAACAGACTTAATGGAGCTAAAATCCATGCCCATCTAAACTTGAAAAGTCAATCAAAAAAAGGCTCCAGGCACTCTGACAGTTCCTCCACTCATTATGCAGTAGCCCAGCATCCCAACCCACCCACTCCTCATAGAAACCCAGAGAAGCTCGGCATCCAGGGGTGGGACATATTTAAGCATTTGTCCAGTGAATGCCTTGCTTTGCTGTGTGCGTGTGTGTGTGTACATTTTAATGTAAAGCAGAGCTTCCTTTGTACTCTTAGAACATCTGCAGCTGGTTGATGTATTTAAAATAAATTATCGGATAATCCTTGTTAGTATTAGTCCCTCTCTCTGTCTACCTGGTGGTGGCAGAGGGGAGGCCTAATCAGTTAATGGATCACACCTGGGAAGTAGGTATTATATACCACCGACACCTTCTTTCAGGAGCTCTCACGTTTGCTCTAATTTTTTTGCTGTCATTTTTGTTATCCACTTTTGACACTACAACTTCATTCACGTACACTTAGCTCACATCCACATAATCATGGTTTTTCTTTTTGCCTAGACATCGATTAATTGATCATTAAATCGCATATTGATTCAAATATTTGTTTGTGTCTGCCTCGTTTATGTTGCGACTATAGCCGGTCGTAAAACACCGTTCATGTTCCTGTTCATTTTTTAAAAATAAAACGTGGAATGGAAACAAAAGGGAATCATAAGTGGTCAGTTGAGGCCAGTAGCTATTCACACCATGTCTTGAGTCTTCATTAATCCTTTGTGATTGCATTTTATGGCTAGAGAGGGTTGTCAAATCTGCAAAAAGAAAAATTTAATTTTTAAAAGGAGTTATAAGCCTAGAATCGAATTAAGCCGACATTTCAGCAATAAACAAGAAAAAGATGCTCAGATCGGTCAGTTAAATATTTTTGTGTGCTATCACTGGCAGACTGTATGGCACATTGTGTGTGTGTGTGTGTGTGTGTGTGTGTGTGTGTGTGTGTGTGTGTGTGTGTGTGCGTGTTTTTTTTTTCTAAGATAACCATATTTCATGTGGTTTATTCACAGATCACTCAAATGGAAATGAGCACATATCTGAAGAGAGAGAAAAGTAAAAATAGAAGTAAGCATGAGTTTTGGTCACAGTCTTATTTATTGTGTACCTGGAACAAGCTTACACCCCTCACATACAGGTTTTACACACACACACACACACATACACACACACACACACACACACACACACACACACACACATTTCTTGCAAACATACAGCTTTAATGAACATAACCATGGTGCACAAGACTAGCAGACTAATCATCATTCTAACATTTTTATTTATGTATGAATCTGTCATCTCATTAAGCCGCATGGAATTTACCAGCTTTTGTATTGTCTATAGATACAGCTCTTAAAACAACAACAACAACAACAACAACCTTTAAATATAATTATAACATCCCTATTCTGAAGCTTGCCTTTATACACTTTTTAAACAGTGTCTAAGAGACAGGAGTTTCAAGCATCAAGCATGTGTCTTATAATTTTTTGTGTGCTTTCTGACTACCTCGTGCGCTCGCTGGCTTTAATATATTGTGACTTACTTTCCCTTTAGCAATAATGCAGTTCTATGATAACATACCTATGAAAATGTCATCCGAATATATATTAATGATGTAAACCTCTGGCATATCCAAAGCTGGTACACTCTTCAAAGTTACACATCAAGATCACTGTTGTAAATTTAATTTAGGAGGTCATACTGAATTTTTAAATGAGGCAATAATAACACATTGCCTTCTTATCCTACATTATATACTATACTGTCGTAAAGTTTTACGGCCATGAATGACTTGATAATTGAAGACAAGAGTTTTCTTAAGGGCACGGGTCAAAGAAGTGTATTGAACAGTCAGCTCTGATGTAAAAATTTAAGTCGGAATTAAACCATGCTTAAGACTCTGTCTGTGCTGTATTTTTATAAAATCATTTATTAATTATTAAGTGGGTCAAGTTGATGTTTGTAATATTTTGCACTAACCCTAACCCTAATTTGAAACATGCCCGTGCCACAGTAAACTCAATGAGGCTGCCGCATCACAGAGTTGATTCTGATTGGCTCTTATGTATCTCTGACTTGCCTGATGATTATCAGCAATAAAAAAATTTGATTATTAATAACGAAACTCAAACCCCCCAAAAAAGGCTGGCTTATACACCATCACTCAGACTCACGCAGAATAAAAGTTTCTTTCTTTAAGCAAAAGAATATGGAACATGAATGAGAACACGGAACATGAACTCATTAAAACGGATGATTAAACTAACAAAGCAGGTGACAGAAATGAATGCAGAAATCAGCTAGTGAACGGTGGTGAAAAGAAAACCCACCTTTCCTTCTTTTACTCCATAGTGAAGTTGGGAAGCACAGGGGAGATTATTTTGTCCAGGGCTGAGGTTGATGCTACCTGTCCCTTCATCCCCATCACCAGTGGAGAAGCAAAATATAAGCACTTCTTGATACTGAGAAGCTGCAGGATTTATTAACTTTACATTCACTACTGTTAAAAACGTCACTGCTTCAATTCATCTCTCTCTCTCTGCTCCAAATACAATGCTAGCATCTCTCGCTCTAACCTTTCTCTTGCTTTACCACACACTTACCATGCATGTGCACAATGAGAAGATGCTATCCCTTAAAGGAGCCATGCTACTCCTATAACACCTGCCTCGGACACCTAACAATAGAGACATCGATCGGGAGCTCCACTTTTAGGCAGTGCCTAGATCTTTGTATTATAATGTCATACAGTACCTATAATTAGACTCTGCATCACCCAAACTAATCTCATTTAGCTGTGAGAAATTTTTCCTCACATATTTTTTTCTTTGGGAATCATATCATTTTACTTGCAGACGCATGTTTATCACCTAATCTGCAAATGTATTTATTTTGCATATTACAAATCTGTTGCTTTCCATTTTCCCGCACTGACATTTCGAGGTCTTAAGTCTTGACAGTGGCGATGAATCTGAATTCTGGGATTAATAACCGAAAAACAAATCTACATTTAATGAAAGCGAGCTGTGTTCCTGTGTCACTTTCATTTTGGGTGGAATAGGTTTTGAATGCTAGTGTCACTTCCTAAATGTTCTTAATTTAAGCTAGGTCTTTGGAAGGCAGTGCTATGCTTATTTACAATTACACTGTCACTCAACCACACATCTACACAATGTCTCTATTGCTTGGTTGTTTGATAAGGGCTGCGGTAATAATATTTTGGTGAAAGCTATTTTCTCTGTAATCCATCGGTCTGAATGCCAGGTCTTTCTCCTTATTTTGCAAGGGGAGGAGATGTTCAGGTGGTCTCAAATGTGCATCTGCACCATCATGCTCTTGTATTCAGCATTCCACATACCATTCAAAAATAACTTTGTTTCATATTCTTAAAGCAGTAGAGTGTCCCAGACTGCATTCTATAAAGAATAGTAATAGAATTCCTACAAGGAAAAACCTTCATATTGATATTGGAATTAGCCTGTGAGTCTCAAGTGTACGCCCTTAGATTAACCTCTGCTCCTCTCTTCGAGTATAAAGGATCTAAGAATTTCAGATAGGTGGTAAGTAGCACTGTACAGACGAATCATAGCAGTGACTTTATATGCAGTCTCAGAGGGACCGAGGGAGTAAAAACCTTAGGCTAGCTGGGAATATGTGATGATTTTGCCTAATTTCAGCTTTAGATCAAAGGGCTATTGTAAAAGAAATATCCATAATAGCAGTGGTTAGCACGTCTCCTCACAGCAAGAAGGTCTGGGTTTGATTCCTGGGCTCGGGTGTTTCTGTGTGGAGTCATGTCCTCCCTGTGTTTGCATAGGTTTCCTCCAGGTACTCCGGTTTCCTTCCACAGTCCAAAAACATGCACAGTAGGCTAATTGGTCGTTCCAAATCGCCCCTAGGTGTGAGTGTGAGTGTGAATAGTTGTATGTGCAATGGTCTAGCGACGCTTTTCAGGGTGTACCCAGCACTCGCCCAGAGTCAGCTGAGATAGGCGCCAGCCTCCCCACGAACCTAATTAGGATTAAGCGGCTTAGAAAATTAATGAATGAATGAATGTCCATAATAACATCATGGCACTGACTGTGTAGTTACACACACTGTATAGCAGAAGGTGCAAAAGATAATTCCTCCCACTTGTACATACATATTGTAATCCTAATCATTCATTCATATATTAACTGCAGCACTTATTCTGTTCGGGTCGTAAGGGAACTGTAGTCAATCCTAGCCGAGTTCAGGTGAGAGGTGGGGTACACCATGAACAGGTTACCAGTCTATTGCATGGCTAACACTGACAGAATAAATCATTCGTGCTCACATCCACACATATAGGCAATTTAGAATATCCCGTTGACCTAATGTGCATGACTTTGGACTGAGGGAGAAAACCCAGAGAGGTACCTGGAGAAAAAAAAATCATCAGGAAGAACTATACACAGAAAGGCTCCCACCGGCCAAGGGTTTTTCACTAATTTGTTCTCGACCTTAACCCTATTGAAAAGTTTTGGGATGTGCTGGAGAAGACTTTATGGAGTGGTTAAAATTTTCCCTCATCAATTCAAGACGTCGGTAAGAAATGAATCCAACACTGGATGGAAATCAATGTTATGTTGCTTAAGGTAATTGGCCATGGAGATAATGCACTGAGATCAAGGCTAACGGCTCTCCAAGAAAAAATTAGTGTGAGACTTTTTTTTTTTTGGCTGGGCAGTGTATTTCTACGGAGCCCCTAAAGGGACATGGGTAAAAAAAAAAAAAAGGTTAGGTTTCTCGT
>JBCNYH010000024.1:17388454-17408565 GCA_039654325.1 Tandanus tandanus
ATTTATTTCATATAATATTGGATCATATTGATGAGAATAAGTAAACAAACAACAATATATAGTAATAACAAAAATAATAGGGTATCAGTATTTAGTGTGGCCACCCTTTACTTTGATTACAGCATTTAACCTTTCAGGTGCTAAACCATTCCATATGGTTTGAAGTTCATTCATGCTATGCAAAAGTCAAGAAAATAAAATTTTTCGATTTTTCTGAAAAATTGTTATTTTCAGTGTTTTTGATTGCTAGCCATACTTTTACCTCAGCATACTTGTCGGAACGATTTTTTGCTTCTCATTGCCTACAATAGCATTGTTCAATACATTTACACTTTTTATTAGGAGCCCTTTTAGACAAATGTGGTGGTGTATAATCTTCACTGCACACTACTGTATCTTGCACTGTTTGAACAGAGGTATCACAAAATTATTTTTTCTACATAATAATAGCACTTAATGAATGTCCAGCAGATTCCAATTTGATTGAGAACACATTGATTGATTGACATTATGATAACAAGTGCTAATTGTACCATTTGGTCTGTAACAATAATTTCCCACCTTTTTGGTAGAGTATCATAATTTTGTAAAGAGAAAAATTATTCCCACTCTGAAAATAGACTTCTTAAACACAAAGTAGAGCATACACTGCAGTTTTGTTTCTGTATAATAGAAGGAATAAGATTAAATAATTCAGTGCTAACACTAAGAAATGATTACTGATGTGACCTTTCTGTAAATAGCTGCAGTTGGGGTTTGAATTTCTCCTTTAGCTTGGATATTAAGCTTGGTGTAACTGTCTGGCCAATTTCTTTTCCAAATCATGTACACAGAGCAATAATCATTATCAGGTGAGCGAGAGAAAGTGAGACAGACAGAGACAATATGAAAGAGTGCAGGGGAGAGGCTTCAGCTATTTTAACACACAGTGATTTTGTTTGAAATTTTGGTCCATGGAAGCTCCTCAAATGAAGGGAAAATTGCCTTCGTGCAAAAAGAAACAAATTAGTTCTGTAATTATGCAAATGAACTGTGGTTGTTTATGAGAGCAGGAGAGAAGCAGGAGTGATGAGGGGAGAAGTGCCTTCAAAATGAATGAAAACTCCCCTTGTGGAGTGAAAAAGAAAAGGCTCAATTCTCACGCAGTATGAGCTCCTCTTCAACCATATTGGGGGAAATGAGAGGCCCAGTAATATCCATGCAGCCATGATAAATATAGGAATTGCACCTACAAATTCGTAGGAAGGTCAGCTGTTGCTTTAATATTGCCATCCATAATCATTACCGTCATAAGACAACATCTTTGAATGAATCTCTTCCATGCCAGTGTCAGACTGTTGAACAAAATGAAACGTGTTTCGGATTAGCTCACACTGTATGCACACGAACACAAGGCTAATTAGCGTGTCAAGCCAACCTTAACATCAAAGTGACATCTTGCCTGAAGGTATGGCTCTACAGTTAACCAGCAGTGTGTATGAACAGCCCATTTCCCTTGCACATATCTGCCAGCACCATACAGTTAACCATTTTTTCAGCTTCACTCAGCAGCTCCCTATGGTTTCACCCACTGGCATGAAAATAGACAGTGATGAAGACATTTTTTACTTCAGGCATCTCATAATATACTAATGATGGCTTGTGCTGTAGTCATTTTCCACAACAGAAAGTTCTGTATTGAAAAGTGCTTTTAGTTTTACATTAGTTTGGCATCTTGTAGCCATCTCTTGGTCTCTGTAGG
Organism: Tandanus tandanus; assembly: GCA_039654325.1. Lineage (NCBI taxonomy): Eukaryota > Metazoa > Chordata > Actinopteri > Siluriformes > Plotosidae > Tandanus > Tandanus tandanus. Next base: position 17,390,196 of record JBCNYH010000024.1, read on the forward strand.
CTTTAGGTTTCATATGAGATCTTTTTTTTGTTGTTGTTGAAACCAAAGCAGCATTTGATGAAAAGATTTATGGGATACTTTTGTTTTATACTTCACGTGGAGAATCATTATTTTGTGCAATAATTATTTTGTATTACGACTATAAGGGGGACCAAGGAAGGAGTCCAGAATGTGACTTGCAGAATTACCCCCCCCCCCCCCCCACACACACACACACACACCTTGAATCTGCACAAAATATCCCACTGACTTTTATTCCATAATCATATTGATTCCATAACTGTTAATGCATGTGGAGGTGAAATCCCTACATATGCTTAAGGTGGAATTAAACCTAATCTTAGAAAAAGCTTGCATACATAGTACATTTCTATGCTCATCAAAATGTATTATTGTTATTACAGCCTTATTCGTGGAATTAAAAAAAAAATAGAGTAATAAACCATTGTGCAGGGGCGCCATTGTTCTGTGAAAAGTGGGGTGGAAGTGACATCTAAGCAACAGTTGCCGCCAAGGTGTTGTGCACTACATGTACCAATATATGTACCATGCATTCATGTAAACAAGCAGACGCGTGTCTGATGTATGTAAATATAATGTAGTATTATGTGCAGATGTTCCTAAATTGAATGATGTTCCTAAATTAAAAAAGTGCCTTAATTGAGTTCAGTTCACTAGTTTATATCTGATTTGTTATTTTAGTACTTGTATTCTGTTATTATAGCTGGCAACTTGTCACATATAAGTCATATTCCTGTGACGCTAACTACAAATGTCGGCCTTTACAAACAGGGTAATGCAAATTATCAAACACATTTTATCAAATTGCATCTTTGTGCATGTAAGAAAAAACCACCTGATGATGAAAATATACATATTTTCAGTGTATCAGGAGAGTTTGCAAGGCTTTACTTTCCTTCCACTTTAGGTGAGAAGAACATTAGTCAGAGAAGCAACCTAGATTTCTGATTTAGCTAAGATGATACTTAACCCCATCTCCAACACTATACTATGTGATTTGCCTTTTTTTTTAAAGAAATGTTTTTTTTTTCTTTAGCCATCAGCTGTGGGCACCCAGGCAGCCCTATCTACGGACGCACCATAGGCAACGGCTTTAACTTGAATGATGTGGTGAGCTTCTCCTGCAACACGGGCTATGTGATGGAGGGCCCAGTACGGGCTCAGTGCCAGGCCAATCGCCAGTGGAGCCAGCCACCACCAACGTGTAAAGGTGGGGAAAAAAGTTAAGTCTTCTATTCACACGGAGCTTTGGCTGAACCACCACCTGCCAAAATACATTGCATTCTGGGTAAGGTAGAGCAGCCCTTATTGGTGTGGCATGGTGGCACCATTGTATCACATTATGCAGTTTTATAAGATGGGCACAATTTGTTTCAGAGATGTGTTTCTAGACTGAAATATGGTAGATGTTTTGCTTTACAGGTTGACAGGGCATGTGTGATGGTGTTTTGGTTTGCATGAAGATCTTGCACTCTTGCATGGGACTGAAATGTTTGCTGAGAGAATGATAACATCAAGGCTGTAGATTTCTTCTATATATTTGTGTTTTGATTGAGATTTCTTTACCTGATCGCAATTCAGTAATGACCACCAGAACTGTTTCTTGTAATATACATGAATATGGAGGTATCCAGTCACAGGAGTATATTTGCATGTTTAATATTTTTAATGAATAGACTGCATGGATTTAGTGACAGTATAGGTACCTGTTCTCTATTTCTGCCAAATAACACATGCACCTCTTTGTCCATCTTTCCCTCCTCCTTTCTCTCCCGCCCTTATTCCGTGTGTTCAGTGGTCAACTGCTCTGATCCTGGGATCCCAGCCAACTCCATCAGGCAGAGCAAGATTGAACATGGCAACTTCACCTTTGGCACAGTGGTCTTTTATGACTGTAACCCAGGCTACTACCTGTTTGGCTCCCCGATCCTTACCTGCCAGCCTACCGGCCAATGGGACAAGCCTCTGCCTGAATGCATTGGTAAGTTGCTGATGCATTTGGCCCTTTTTCTGAAACCCCAAATCTTGGCAGCAGCATTGTGCTGTTAATTAGCGTCTCATTCCTGTAATTGAGGCCGAAACGGTTGAGTGACCCTCTCCCGCTGCTTTAGATCAGTGCATTAATTGAGGGACAGGTGGAACACACACTTTTGTAGGCAGACTAATTAGCAATGCCAGGTTCATGGCTGATCCTGGTTTATTGGGAGCACCTCCCATGAAACGCCAAAACATCCTCGAGCACTGTTCGGCTCAGCGAGGCGCTCTTGGCGACAGCTGCAGAAAGAACGCTGCTTTAGCTCACATTCTACCCTGACAAGACTTCCTACTGTCACAACTATCCTCTCACCCCATAGATGGGGCTGTGCTCCAAACACCACTGATCTGAGGCAGGGCCCTATTTTTATTCTTGTCCATATTCACTGACAGGTTTGCATTGAGCAGGGAATACTTTGTCACTGGTTTCTGATCTGTTATTGTCTTCAGTACACAACACACAAGACATGAACTCCTAATCGCACACAAGACTGACATCAACAATATAAAATCCTGCTTTGTGGAGGTAGAAAAGGTAGAATGAAGAAGGACAAAAAAGAAGCATAATCACCATGGAAACAAGTGTGATGCAGTAATGACAGATATTGCAGTATTAAATTATTTTTGTTTTGATTTCAAACTTTTTTTGCTTTGAATTTAACTTTTAATCACATTATTACCAAACACTTCTTATAGGCAAAGGAAATGAGAAAAGAGTAAACTTCTACAATCTGATGATGGCAGCATTCTGAGAGCAAACTACATTAGTACTTCACTTATAGTTTTTTGAGTTATGACTGGGCTGTAATTAAACATAAACTTAGTTTGGAATCCCTTTGTACTCTAATAGAATTTGAACAATGAATATTTTTTCTGTATGTGCATGTGTATTTTGATTGTTTTTTATATATATATATATATATGTATATATAAATACATATAGTGGTGGACTGCGGACACCCTGGATCTCCTCCCAATGGAATACTGATTGGAGACAAGTTCAGCTTTGGATCCACGGTGCGTTACTCTTGTACAGGAGGCCGGCAGCTGAAGGGCGACTCCTCTCTTACCTGCCAGCTCAATGGCCATTGGAGTGCAGCAATGCCCTTCTGCTCAGGTAACATTTTTGTGGGTCTGACTGCGGGTTGTAGGACCTTAAGACATGTACACACACACACACAGTAGTCCAGCATAGCCTTCAGCATACCAGGAAAGGATGAGGTCTTATTTTTTAAATTCTATAACGACTAATTATTAAATTGCACTTGGATGACTAGTACTTTTTTGTTGTTGTTGTTTGTTTGTTTGTTTTTGGCTTACATACAAAATTATAACAAGCAAGTTACAATAGAAATCATTCACGTAACCCCTCGTAGTTCCTTAAAATGCTCTAATGGTCAAATCCACCAGTGATTTCAGACCTCACTGGAAGGGAAATTGTCTGTATCCACTTTTTAAAATTAGCTCTAAAGTAAGTTGCTGGCACTGAATCAAGGCAGAAAGGACGCGAGCTCTGAGTCTGGGCAGTGGTCTGCAGTAGCTCTGCAGTAGAAGCAATGCTTCATACAGAGAGCACAACAGCAAATATTAGTTTAGCTCTAGTGCATTTCTACAACTGCAATTCAACTTTCATTGCTTTTTAACCTCGACAGCTTTGTTTTCCTCATTCCTAATGCAGAGATCCATACAGACTGGCTTTGGATTTGATTGAAGGTGACCACAAGCTCTTTGAGAAGAGAAACATTTACTGTAGCTGTTTGTTTTATATTTTGTTGAATTTCTCCTTGTACAGTAGGTTTGACTCTCTTGGTAATTGGGATTGTGTTCATGTGCTCTGGTTGGTGTGTTCTTCCAGTAGGGAATTCATCTTTATGGTCATGCCATTTTTTGATCCTGCCATTTTAATAGAGATGACAGGTTGCTTGCTGCATAACAGACACTGCAGGCTTAAAATGCACATATTCTCTGGTCAAACCAAATAGGTATAAATACATGTACTCGCCAGGCTTTCATCACAGTCTTATTAGGATTTAAGGTCCTTCTTGCCAAGGTTCATTGAGGTCTATACTTGTTCTCAGCCAGGTTTTGAAGCAATACATCACATTGTCCTTGAGGACTTTCAAAGGGGAATTAATTATAAAGGCATAAAGCATAATCCTGGAAACTATACCTGAGTTAGTGACATTTACAATGCATTCTACACTACATAGCAGTGTGATTCACTGAGCTTCACCACATTTTCCTGAAGACCTTGATAATGTGACAAGGCTGGAGCACTTTTAGAATTATGTAGCAAAATAATGCTCTTAAATACTCTACATGTTTTACATTTCATCAATAAGGCAGTGGGAATTTTCTTTATGTTATAACCATTACAGTGTAGTTATTGCAATCAGTCAATCAATAAAATGAGATTTTCTTTTCATTTATGAGCAATTAGCAATTTAAAATTTTTCTTTCAGTGTGACATTAATATGGTACGGAGCCCCTAAAGGGACATGGGCAAAAAAAAAATGAAGGATAGGTTTCTCGTGCGCACGCGATACTCTATTGTGCGCACGAGAAAGTTTCTCGTGCGCTCGAGAAAGTTTCACGTGCGCACGAGAAACCTTAGGTAACTGGTGCGCACGTGATATTTTCTCGTGCGCACGCGATAGTTTCTCGTGCGCACGCGATAGTTTCTCGTGCGCACGAGAAACCCATCTTTTTTTTTTTTTTTTCCCCATGTCCCTTTAGGAGCTCCGTATATTTCTACATAGTATATACTAAAACTCTTTAAGAGAATTAAAGTGTCACTGTTACACAGTTCTTATGCTCCTCTTGGGGTTCGAAGCTCATGCATCTGTCATGATTTAAAAAATGTAAAAAATACACCATAACAATCTTGTTTTAATGTGCTTTTTTGCTTATGCTCCTGTGTAATATATACAATATATACAATTATTTAATAGTTCTGTATCAGGGACTATTCAGCAACATCCATCTCACCTCTGTAAATAATTGTTAATTAAAATAACTTTAAAATAATTTTTGGTTAGAGGAAAGCTTGGTAGATTAGTCTGTAGAATAATTATTTGAAAGGCTTTAACTAAAAGGAAAACAGACATTTGCTTTTGTGCTGTTATATGTTTTTGTGTTTCAAGAATCAGCTCTTTGTTCCATTTTTTTTTTTTTTTACTGAATTCAGCTGAATTCACACTAAACTGAATAATAAAGATGGGACTGACTGTAAATTGCCTTTAAACTATTTATTAGATGTAAATCCATATTTAGTGTAATATTTAGTTATGGAATACCTTCAGGTGTCAAATAAATATAAGATGCTATTATATGAGTTGTATAACCATAAACATGGATCGTGGATATGAAATGTAAAGGTAATAATTGTATCAGCACATTGTCAGGGTTTATGTAATCAGATAAGCAAAATTCATTGCCCCTGCCTTGCCTTTCATATCCCAGAACACAAATCTAACTGGAATCTTTTGATTTATTGCAAAATTCATTACAAGATGTAAGGTATGATATATGAAATTGATATGCACTAAAGATGAAGAATGTATATACATCCTACAGGCACAAACAGAGTGAGGTATGAATACACCCTGAATGAGAATACATCACGTGCTTCAGACGACACATACCTTCAAACATTCATTCACAACTAGGCGCAATCTAGTGTGGCCACTCCACATAATAACATGTCTGTGGGAGATGGGAAAAGACAAAAGTACCGAAATGAAACCCACATGCAGACACATGGAGACAAGGAGAACATTCCTTTGGCGATATAAAGGACTGGCGGAGGATGTTGAGGAGTAATTCAGGCAGGATATTCATGCATGTGAGTGTTTTTCTCTCCTATTTGACGAGTCAACTGATGTTGTGAATGTGGCTCAGCTGTGTGTTTTCACTGGAATTGTTTTTAGAGACATGCGTGCAAAAGCAGAGTGATGGATCATTTTGCCACTGACAGGACAAACGAGCAGAAGATATTTCCCGACTTAGATGGAATTTATCAAGAAAAGCCAACTGCCCCTCTTCAAACTCATCTCTATCACAAGTGACGGTGCTCTAGCGATGATACTACTTGGTTCAATGCATTGCGCAAACAATGTGAATCTTTTGCAGATTTCCCGATCTGCCAACACACACACACCACCATTCACACTCACACCTAAGGGCAAATTAGAACAGCCAATTAGCCTATTGTACATGTCCTTGGAATCTGGGAGGGAACTGGAAACCCACACTCAGCAAAAACACAAAAAAATGTCCTCATTGAGCTGGAACCCTATCCCAAGACCTTCTTGCTGTGAAGTGGACCTGCTAACCACTACACCACTGTGGTGCCCCACTTTCTTAATGATCATTGTATAATTCACCAACAAGCATTGAATGATGTTGCAATGCACATTTTGTGTTCAGGAGGCAGGAACCTAAAAAGAAGTTTATTCTGTGCGCATATGAAGAGACAGGGTGGAACAAACAGATCTATTGCCTCACACTGATGTTTGATGGGTTTCCCTTAGCCATTCTGTCATAGATGATTAGACTTTGATGTTTTGGATCATTGCCCTTCTTCATCTCTCAACTTCTACTGAGCCTGGGCAGACAGACACCCAGACATTATCCTGTGCGATACGTTAATAAACTTGGGAATTCATTTTCTCTTCAAAGATATCAAGCTGTCCAGAACCCTAAGCAACAAAGCAGACCCAAATCATGATGCTTTCTCAATTGTACTTCACTATTTCCACAAAACATTTACCCAGTAGCATTTTGGGGTGTCGTAGTGCTCCTTGGCAAACTTCAGACATGCAGCAATGTGTTCTGGTAATTAACTAGTTTAATTAATGAATTATCCTCTGAACAGGAATAATGTTTTGTGCACAGTAGACTCATAAACAGAAACATTAGACGGTTCCAATGATTATTTTTTTCTCTCCTTGAAGATTCTGTGTTAAGCCTTTGGAATAATCTCAGCGAGTTGCCCACTTCTAAGAAGACTAGCCTCGGAGCCAAAGCTCATCTCCTTTGTTTAACTGTTACCTGATATATATCTAAAGTCTTTAAGATTGCCTTACCACCCTTTCCAGCTTTATGTTAATCTGCAGTTCTTGATACTAGGACTTCTGATACAGTTGTGCTCAAAGGTTTACAGAATTTGTGCTATTTTGGCCATTTTTCAGAGAATATCAATAATAAGACAAAAACTTTTCTTTCACTCATGGTTAGTGCTTGGGTGAAGCCATTAATTTTCAAACAATTGTGTTTGCTCTTTTTCAATCACAATGACAACAGAAACTAACAAAATGATTCTGATCAAATGTGTAGATACCTTGAAGGTTTTGGCCTGATATCATACATACAAGTTTACACAAACGACTTTAAATGGCTACTGAAGGTAACCATCCTCACCTCTGACTTATTTGCTTGTGATCAGTGTGTGTATATAAAAAGTCAGTGAGTTTCTGGGCTCCTGGCAGAGCCCTGCATGTTTCACCATAAACACTGCATTTGGAGAGGACTCAACAAGGCCTATGGTGAAAAGTACACCATTCCTACTGTGAAACATGGAGGTGGATCACTGATATTTTGGGGCTGCAAAGGCAGCTTGGTCAAAATTGATGGCAAGATGAATGCATCATGTTATCAGAAAACACTGGAGAAAAATTGGCACTCATCGGCCTGGAAACTGTGCATGGGATGTACCTGGACGTTCCAACATGACAATGATTGTAAACTCAAGACCAAGTCTATCTGTAATTGGCTACAGCAGAACAAAATGAAGGTTCTGGAGTGTCCATCTCATTCTCCTAACCTCAATATCATTGAACCACTTTGGGGAGATCTCAAACATGCAGTTCATGCAAGACAGCCCAAGAATTTAGAGGAACTGGAGGCTTTTTGCCAAGAACTAGGGTATGTACACTATTGAGTAAAACAAAAGTTTTTGTAGCATCATTCATATTCTCTGAAAAATGGACAAAAAAAAATCACAAATTCTGCCAGGGTATGTAATCTTTTGAGCACAAGTGTATCTTTTTTTTCCCCAAGGTATGATGTGCATCATAAGATGCTTCTTGTGAATAGCACACTCACAATGTTTGTGTGTGTTTTTCAAATCAGGTTTCATTGATTGAACTCCCAATTTGCTAACTCCTGACTCCTGATTTTGTTGAGGACTGTAGCCGAGGATTTCACCTACAATTTCCAAAATACACTGTGAATGTTTGAATGAATTGAATGAATGAATGTTTTGAATATGAACAAGGACAAAGCAATAATGTACACGTTAATAGTTAAAACAGGTTAAGCTTTTGTTCGTTATTGTTGTGTACATAAAAGTTAGACAATATTTTAAGATAAATATATAGCATTGGTACATTAATATATATTCCAAAGGGCTCACTTTTCTTGTTTAATTTGTTGATCTTAATTTCTCTGTAAACACAGAAAAAGGTGAATTATACCTTAAGCGCTATACAGATAAAAGGGAACTGAATACTGTAATAATGTTTTATTAACAAAGACACTTCATGACCCTTAGCTTGACCCATCTAAGCATCTTTATCATTGTCAATTTCAAGTCATAATATCATTGCATTCTTTTATCTACTATATCACTGTATATCTATATGCTGTTGAATGCTGTTATAGTACTTTCACAAAACATTACAAGCACTCAAATCACTTAGTCTTGATGAAAATCTGTCCTCTCTGGTCACTACTGGGCTCCCTCGATAGCTTTAGTGATTAAAGAGAGTCTAATACACACAAACCAGCACACAATTCTCACTGTCTCAGTGTGTGTCACTGGCCTCACAGTAGAGCTCGGGTGCTGGTGTAAAGCCTTGCTGTGCTTGAAGACCCAGGGCTCATTTCACACCTCTGTGTGCTGTGGAGAGTCTAGGTTTCTGCGCCTGTCTTGTCATGGCTGTATCCCCATGCTATGGGCTTGTTACGCCTCTCAGATTGGTTTGGGTCGCTAAAGCTCCTCTCTGGAATAGCATTTTCTGCCCATTTCTTCACACCTGCTGGGTGACTGTTTGGTAATCCAATTTATAAAACTGTGCACAGGTTTCTGTCATGTTACATTCACTGCTACTGGAAAATGAGGAAACATGTTTAAATAATGCTTGTTTATGACATCGTAAGTGAATTCTAAAAATACTTACTGAATCCTGAAATAACTATAAATGTTAGCCATGACATGCTAAAATGAATATTTATTTAAACTCAATACAGAACTTCATCTAGGGCTCACTTAAATCTCACTTACTCACTCACTCTCTCATTTGCCAAACCGCTTAATTCTTATAGGGTCGTGGGGAGGCTGATGCCTATCTCAGTCGACTCTGGGCGAAGCAGTGTACACCCTGAACATCTAATGTACATGTCTTTGGACTGTGATGGGAGACCGGAGTACCTGGAGGAAACCCATGCAAGCACAAGGAGAACACGCAAACTTCACAGAAACCCCTGAACCCTGGAATCGAACCCAGGACCTTCTTCCTGTGAGGTAGATGTGCTAACCACTACGCCACCATGCTGCCCTATTTTAAATCTAAATTCTTGAAAGAAAAAATAATTGTTTTCAGAATTTTGCTACATTCACACAAAAGGTTAATCTCAGTCAATTACAATAAACCCAATTACAGTTTGACATGAAATTAATCAAGATGTGACTGAAGCATAGACATTCAGCTTTATATCAAAAGATTAAGCTAAAATATTGCATCAACAATTTGGGAATTACAGACTTATTTTTTTTACATAGCCCCTCTATTTTAAAAGGCTCATAAATTATTGAACAAAGTGATATAAATACTAGAAGCAGTGTGTAAAGCTCAGTGAGTGGGATGTCTCAGGGAGGGGGAAAAACAAAACAAAATCAGTAGGTGATATCACATAGTGTGTAGGTTGTGTGGCACACTGGTGAGACATCGTAACACACAGACGGACATGGAGTCTGGGTCACGAGTGGAGCATCAGTAAGTGGTCTGCCAATTACATGGGACATCCCACGATAAGCATCATTTGGATGCTTTCCACCTAGAGATCCTTTACTAGACATTTACTGCAGTATTCTTTATAAACTTTACTGCAAAAAAATAGCTGTAATTCCTAAACACTAAATGCAATATTTTTGTCTCTTAAACCAAAGTTAAAAATCTATATGTCAATCACATCATAAAGCGCTGTATAGAGACACTCACTCATCATCATTCTTTGCCAAATGGCTTAATCTTATTAAGGTCGTGGGAAGGCTGGGGCCTATCTCAGCCGACACTGGGGGAAGGCTGGGTACACCGTGAACTGCTTGCCAGGCCATTGCATGGCCAACTCAAACAACCATTCACACTCACACCTGGGGCAATTTCATACAGCCAGTTGGCCTAATGTGCATGTCTTTGGACTATAGGAAAAAAACGGAGTACCTGAAAGTAACTCACGCACGCACAGAGAGAACATGCATACTCCACACACAAACGCCTTCGACTGAGCCTGGGACTGTCAGGCGGACTTTCTAATGACAACGCCACCGTGCCGGTGCATAGAAGCAAAATTGTGAAAATTGTGGCCCCATCCAAATACCTATGTGCCTAACAGTGTATAACTGTACATGCTTGTTTCATGAGAAAGATGAGGACATTTATGGTTTGTGTCCTCAGTAAATGTAATAACCGTTTTCCTCGGGAATGTCACTGCCAATAAATTGTCTCATATGATGAGGAATGCTCCTCTAGTAAATGAAGACTAAATAAAAACTCATCATGCATTTTCAGAACATAATGATCCTCTGCCTGGCAGTGAAAGGAAAGAAAATCAGTTATGTGTGAATTGATGAAACTGAGAATAACAGTATGGTAATTGCTTCTGGATAATAGCAGTGTTCTATTATCTGTGATAAACCTCTTCAGGCAGTGTTAACCTCAGACACCTTAACTAGCAAATAATCAGATAAAATATATACCAAGATCTTTTACCCCTGTTAATATTACAGAGACACAGGTGCTCTAAATACAAGGATGGTCTAATAAAATGACTATATTATTCCAGCACAAACTCAGCCTCTTAATAATTGATGATCATTAGTGGAGGGACAATAGTGGGATATATAAGGAGCTCATCTTTATTCATCTAAATGGAGGTCATTCTCCCCATCTCTCTCTCTCTCTTTCTCTCTCTCTCTTTCCTCCCCTCTCTCCCTCTCCCTCTCAGATTATAAATTGCTGTGAGGCTCCTTTCGCTTCAATATTCTCTTTCCCACACAATGTGCAGGCTCCATCTGAAAAGTTGAATGAATTTAGATGGGATAAATCATAAATCTGATTAGTGAAATATTCCCTGTGATAGAGAAATGATTTGATCAAAATGAATTGGAAATGAGGAGAGGATACATTTGACACTTTATTCATGCCAGGGATTCATTCAGTCTTTTAAATTTAAAAAGTTGGAGATTCAATTTTGCTGGACTCTGAGCAGCTTGAAAAAATGCTACAGCATTAATTAAGGTTTGCTTTTACAGAGCTAACACATCATACAAATAGAGTTGAACAAATATTTACCCCATCGTGGACACTGGGAATCAGAATATCTAAAAATTACTTGCTGAAGGCAAGTTAAATATCTCTGAATAGTTGATATTCATCAAGGCTGAGGCAAAATAATTGTTTATATAGTACTTGGGAACATAAGAAAGCCCCCCAAAAAAGTGACAGTGGGAATGCATAGGGGGCAGCTGTAGCCTAATGGTTAGAGAAATGTCTTTGGGACCAAAAGGTCGCTGGTTTGATACCCGAACCAGCAGAAAAATGTGTGGCTGAGGTGTGAGGAGGTGGGGAGTGAGCTGCACCTTCCCTTCCTCCACATTCATGGCTGAAGTGCCCTTGAGCAAAGCACCTAACCCCCAACTGCTCTCCGGGCGCCGCAATGTGTGTGGCAGCCCATTGCTCCGAGTGTGTGTGTGCTCACTGTTTACGTATGTGTATGTGTACTTTGGATGGGTTAAATGCAAAGGCAGTAATTTCCCTTGTGGGATTAATACAATATAGCAAAATAATATACAGTAGTGTACAGTGAAGATTATACACCACCACTTTTGTCTAAAAGGGCTCCTGATAAAAAGAAGTAAAAAAATTACTTCTCTATTCTCTTTTTTTTTTGTTTAAAATGTATTGAACAATGCTATTGTAGGCAATGAGAACCAAAAAATCATTCCGACAAGTATATTGAGGTAAAGGTATGGCTAATAAACAAAAACACTGAAAATACCAAAATTCTCAGAAAAATTGAAAGGTGTCACAAATTTTGTTTTTTTGACTTTTGCATAGCATGAATGAACTTGCATAGCGAGTGAATAAATAAAGAAAATACAGTGATGCAGTGATGATTATACACTTAACAAAATGAAGATAAATCAGAAACCAAGTACTTTTCAAGTATTTATTTCATGTAATATTGGATCATATTGATGAGAATAAGTAAACAAACAACAATATATAGTAATAACAAAAATAACAGTCTCTGTTTTGAGAAAAAAAAGTCAATATTTATTGTGACCACCTTTAACTTTGATTACAGCATTTATCGTTTCAGGCGTAGTGTTCACGTATTTTTTTTTCTTCACTCGCTAAACCATTCCATATGGCTTGAAGTTCAAAAATGAGTTTTTTTGGTTTTCATTGCCTGCAATAGCATTGTTCAATACATTTTCACCAAAAAATTATAGCGAAGTAATTTTTTACTTCTTTTTATTAGGAGCCCTTTTAGACAAAAGTGGTGGTATATAATATTTTACTGTATATATAACTTACTGTGTATGAGCTTGGATTTGAAAATGTGCACGTTCAACACATGAGACCTAAATAATTAACCCATAAGGCATTTAATAAAGCCAGTGACATAAAAGCCATCTCTATGTTTATTACCTCCTGTTGCTTTGCATGCCATGGAGCACAGCTTCCTAATGGCCCACATACACATAGCTGTTTACTCCCTCTTTGTCTCGCTCTGATTCAGTGAATCTCATCAAGATCATTAGAGCTCTAATAACCCACAGACAGCAGTGGAGAGAAGATAATAGATATACTCTAAAGAGTGCATGCTAGCATGCATTGCAGGACTTAATGTGTTCTTCTCAGCTGCAGACAGACTGACTGCCGGTGGCTCTCTGTGAAATTTAAATGACATCATTAAGCCCCCCGAACAGGACCACCAGTAACAATGCCATAGCTAAGGACACACTGTTGAGCTGCACATCATCATCTGTCATTCATTCATACCATCTAACTCTCTTAACACACAGACAGACACAGCAGAACAAACGACACACACACACACACACACACACACACACACACACACACACACACACACACATATTGTTATTATTGCATTTCTGAGACACATCAACTGACTTATGTTGTATTATATCTCAGTAACTCTATGTCTTCATTTAACCCGGCCTTAACCCCAGCATCCAACAGGAAACATTGTGTCTCTTTTTACAAATAAAAGTTGCAAAAAAACAAAACAACACAGTTGCATTTTCAGTAATTTATAATGATCTATGAACAGATTCAGATCATGTTAAGGCAAGCATAGCTACTGTATTATACACCATGTTATTATGTTATTAATTATTCACCAAAGGCAGGGTGGATATTGTTGAATATCACTCACATTCTGTCTTGAGGACTATTCAGCGAGCCTGAGGTGAATGAGTGTTATAGTATATATTTTTCTCTTTTTAATTAATTCAAGCATTCTCCCAAATTTGCAGAGTGGATGTTTAGTAGTGTATACTAACAAGTATATTGGGGTAATATAAAAGTAATGGAAAGTAATGAAGCTTTAATACTGTGATACTTGAATTAGGTTATGGTGGCATGGTGGCATAGTGGTTAGCACATCTGCCTCACAGAAAGGAGGTCCTGGGTTTGAGTCAAGGACTCGGGTATTTTTGTGTGGAATTCCTCCCAAGCTTCTGTGGGTTTCCTCCAGGTACACTTGTTTCCTTCCACGTTCCAAAGACATGCACATTAGGTTAATTGGGTGTTTTAAATTGCTGCTAGGTGTGAATGTGAAAAGTGTGCATGTGTGTGTGTGTGTGTGTGTGTGTGTGTGTGTGTGTGTGTGTGTGTGTGCATGTTGCCCTGTGATGATCTAGCGAGATGTTCAGGGTGTATGCCGCCTTCACCCACTCTCGACTGAGATAGGCTCAGCCTCCATGTTACCCTAATAGTGGGATTAAGCAGTTCACCAAAAAAAAAAAAAAGAAAGAAAGATTAGGTTACTGATTTTTTAAAATGTCCCCCCCCCCCCCCCAATATATATTTTAAAAGTAAATGTTCCTACCCTGTATACAGATTTATGTCAAAAATACGTATCAACTCATTACACTGATAATATCAGTCTTATATCCCACACGACATTGCGATGACATCTTCACTCTCGCTCAGACACCTCCATTTGGTGGAATTGGGTTGAATTTCTCTATCTCATGAGATACCCACACACTCACCGTTACATTGTCTGATTTAATAGAGCTCTAAAGCATAAAATTGATTTGGAGAGTTATAATCGAGCCTTTCCAGGGCAAAGAGGTCTAAAGGTGCAAATGGTAGTCAGCTTCCTTCTGCTGATGCAGTCCTCTGGGGCACTTTTACCTTTTCCTACAGGAAACTTGCTATCTTTCTTGCAGGATTGTTAAGCTAAGCGAACTAAAAATATCGTGATTAAAAATAGTTAATTAATTTATTTTTCTTTATACTGTATTTCACCATTCTGTTATGTGGTCTAGCCAAAACAGGAAGTGGAATAACAAGCATGTCTTTTTTTTTTTTTTTTTACTTATTTATTTATTTATTTATTCATTTATTTATTTACATTGACAAAAACTTTCTTAATTTTTTTTTATTGACAAAACCTGAATAATTTACAGTGCTACAAAACAGCATCAGGAAACCTTTAAGCTTTTCATATTTGTTCAGAAATGTTGTGAGTGAAGACTTCCTGCAGGCTCTCTTTCACTGCACATTGACATAAATATCAACGTGATTGTCACTGTGAAAACAGATAGAAATGACTTGCTCACATACAGAGACACCATTTGTTATCCCAGCAGTCTTTAACAGTTAGATAACTTCTGATAAAGAATATACTTAACATTGTTTGGACATTTATCTCTACCTCTATATACACCTATAATATGTAATTACATTTTTAGCATGATGCTAATGATTTTTCATGCTTCCTTTTTGCATTTATATGATACTGATATAATGCATACTTTATCAGTCAAGCAAGGGTTTTGCCAGTAATACCAACTTTCACGCATTGAGCATGAGACAGATCACATCACACAACTGACACAGATCTCACACACTCACATGCCACACATCACACTAACTTTTCTCATCTTCCTTTTCTCTTTTGTAAAATTTGTCATTTCTAAGTGAAGGAACAATAATGAGTGCAACAACAAATTACAATGCACAGCCAATCAAGTGCAAATTTACAGATTGTCACTTTTATTTCTTAAGAAAATAAGCACACAAAAAGGAAAAAAAAATGTTGATTTTTTTTTCTTCTTCATGCTGAAGTAGGAAATGGGGTGCTGAGGCAACCCTGTTGGAAAAAAACACATCACAGCACTATTTGCCAGTTTAAAAACAAACAAACAAACAAAAAACAGTAAAAAAAAAAAATTGCAATATTTTTAATGATGCACCTGCTATTTACCTAAGAATTTGATGTTTGAGGAAGTTTTGAAGAAATGATTAAGGTTAGGGTTAGAGTTGGATGTTACTCCAAATGCACCAAACCATGGTTGGAGAAATATAAAAAGAGCAGTCAGTTTAAGCATTTGGTTTATTAGGTGATACATTTATGACATTTGGCAGAGACCCTTATCCAGAGAGACTTACAACTGAGCAATGTGGTGATACTGGGACTTGGACCCCCAACCTTATGATCAGTAACCCGGAGGCTTTACTACTGAGTCATCACTACCCATTTAGTAGGATAATGCTTTGCAGGTTTATATCATCCATAAGCAGAAAATTCACATACTTTTGCTTTAAAAATGCATTTAACCACATTGTAGTTTGTGCCAAGTCACAGCACCAGATATTTAAATAATATCATATAATGTATTTGTACTAAGGATTATTGCACGTATGAGCATGATGTATTATTTTCCCCTGTGTCTGACAGCCTTTTGAACCAACTTAACTCTCTCTTCACTGCTTGTATGAAACTGTTTGCTGTATGTAAAGCTGTTTGTTAGTTGCAAGACTGGTATATGTCTGATTCATAGTTGTCATATTAGAATGCAAACTTCATCCATTTTCCAGACCACTTTATCCTTCTAGGGTCATGGGGAGGCTGGAACCTATCTCAGCCGACTCTGGGCGAAGGCGGGATGAACCCTGAACAGCTCTTTTGTCCATTTCTGGGCCAATGCACACAAAAGCTTTCACTTAAACTAATGAAAACAAATTATTTATATGTATGAATTAGCCTACAGACTATTCAACATGAATGCTATGCACCTTCCACCACAGCACCCCCAGTTTATAGCCTGCTCTCACCGCTCTACTAGAGTGGAAAGATAACCAAATACAACTGAGTATGTTTTCCAGGTACAAGGCAAAATTACAGCTTTAAATTAATGTGATTGTTCAAATACAATGATGCATGAAAAATTGCAAACCCTTAAGATTTTTATACATTTCTTCATAAATATGAGACAAAACATCATCAGATTTTCACACAAGTCCTAAAAGTAGATAAAAAGAACCCAGCTAAATAAATTAAACAAAAATATTTTACTTAGTCATTTATTTACTGTGGAAAAGTATTCAATATTACACATCTGTGAGTGGCAAAAGCATGTGAAGCTCTAGGATTAGCAGGTAATTTGAAGGTGAAATTAGAGTCAGATGTATTCAATCAATGGGATGACAATCAGGTATGAGTGGGCACCCTGTTTGATTTACTAAACACCAATCTATTAAAGTGTCAACACATGTTTGTGGAAGTGTATCATGGCACGAACAATGGATATGTCTGAGGACGTCATAAAAAGAGTTGTTGATACTAATCAGACTGGAAAAGGTTACAAAACCCATTTATAAAGAGTTTTTACTCCACCAAGTAAGACAGATTGTGTACAAATGGAGGAAATTTGTACACAATCTGTACACAGTCGTCCAGCTAAGAGCATTGCCTGTAATAGTTGGTAAGGTCACAAAGGACCCCAGGATAACTTCTAGGCAACTGAAGGCCTCTCTTGCATTGGCTAATGTTAATGTTCATGGGTCCACCATCAGGAGAACACTGAAAAACAATAGCTTAACTTTAGTATAAAAGTAAATAACAACTTAGATAATACTAGTTGTAAATAACAACTAGTATTATACCAGCAAATACTAAAGGAAAATGTCAGCACATCTGTCCATGAACTGAATCTCAAGAGAAAGTGGGTCATGCAGCATGAGTTGAAGCTGAACCTGTACGACGGAATTTGCTAAAATTCCTCCAAACCGATGTGCATCATCAATTGATCAACAATTACTGTTGTAATTAACAAAAACAAGTTGCAGTTATTGCTGCAAAAGAAGGTCACACCAGATACTGAAATCAAAGGTACACATACTTTTGCCACTCACAGACATGTGATATTGGATCACTTTCCTCAATAAATAAATGACCAAGTAAAATATTTTTGTCTCAATTATCTAACTGGCTTCTCTTTATCTAATTTTAGGACTTGTGTGAAAATCTGATGGTGTTTAGGTCATATTTAAGCATACTAAAAAGCTAACAAACGCTAGCTTGTTTAGATAATTGCTAGATTAGTAGAAACCAGGCAGTCAGATCTAAAACACCATCCAAACTTGTACAAGAAACGGGCAGAGGTCAAGAGATCAGGCAAACCAAATATTATAGACAAAACTGTAAATGCAATGGAATGGTAAGGCTAGCAATGATCATGTATGAGGTAAAACCAGAGAACAACAGTAATGAGGGAAAATGTGTCATACACAGAAAATCAACAATAGAAACAAAGGCTCAGTAATAACTGGCAGGGAGACACAGAACAATAATTTGAACTGAACATATGCAGAGTCCCTATATAGGGTGGTGTGTGATTAGGTGTGAGTGAAGACGTGTGCTATTCAATTCAATTCAGTTTTATTTGTATAGCGCTTTTTACAGTTGATATTGTCACAAAGCAGCTTTACATAGTAAAATTAATTTAAGGAGGAATCTAAACATTTTTCTACAACCCCCTACACAA
>JBCNYH010000024.1:17423328-17437576 GCA_039654325.1 Tandanus tandanus
ATTATACAAAACCACTTTTGTCTAAAACGGCTCCTAATAAAAAGAAGTTAAAATTACTTCTCTATAATTTTTTGGTGAAAATGTATTGAACAATGCAATTGTAGGCAATGAGAACCAAAAAAAAAAATAATTCCAACAAGTATATTGAGGTAAGAGTATGGCTAATAAACAAAAACACTGAAAATCTCTCACGCAGACATCAGCGCTCTGTAAAAGGACATTGAATCCACAAACTCTATGACTGTCTTGCACTGCCGCACTTTACCTGATTTACATTTACACTTACACCCTAGTTTATATCCACTCAGCTGCTGCTATTTTTCTATTTATCTATTTCATCTCATAGTGCTTTCAATGTACATACTGCACATCCCAGTGCTCAGTTTTATTCACAGGTGTTTAGAGTTTATATTTCTATTTTATATTTCTATTGAAAACTTTATTTTTTGTGTATATAATTACTTGTGTTTATATTCTGCTCTTGATGGTGTTAATTGCAGTTTATGGCCTTGATTGTACCTTTTAAAGCTGAGAGTCTCATACAAAATTTCGTTATGTGTGAACATAATGACAATAAAGACTCTTGAATCCTAAATCTTGAATATATGTTTTATCTTCCTTTATCTGTTCATTTTGGCTGAATACAAAGGTTTAGTGGCAAATCCACCCCAGCTAATGAGCTTATTATCTTACCTGTTTTACATCTTGTTTTGGTTTTGTATAGGTTTTCCAATAACAGTAACAACCTAAGACTGCATGACTAGAGGATTGGTCTTGCGCATGCACAGTAACTTGGCAGTGCCACACCGATTAGTAGAAAGTGGAAAAGTCCGAGATCAAGTGTTGAGAAATAGAATAAGGCATAAAATTTCAAGATGTTTACTAATATAATTTCCATTGCAGGAGTCACTGACACTCATGTACAGGGGTAAACAAATGGTTTCAGAAAGACTTTGTGGTTGAATCCAATTAATTCAAAAGAGATAAAGAGGGGCAGTGGTGGCTCAGTGGTTAAGGTTATGGATTATTGGTCTGAAGGTCACGGGTTGAAGCCCCAGGACCACCAAGATGCCACTGTTGGGCCCATAAGCAAGGCCCTTAAACCTCAACTGCTCAGTTGTTTTAAAAAATAAAAAATAAATAAAAAAGATCAATGCAAGTCACTCTAGATAAGGGTGTCTGCTAAATGCCGTAAATGTAAATGAGATAACATATGTATTATGTCTGGGAAGTGATTAGACACGTCTAAAATATTAACGCTTGTAAAATAAAGATCAAAAGGAAGAAGGGGTGGCAGTTTTACCAGAAGCAACTTTAACGGATCTGTGCAACCATATGTGCACTAGTTATCCAGCTGGGTGACATCTTATAAAACAACTGCAGCTTTGTTTGGGCTCTGTTTCTGCTTGTGAAGCAAACACACATGTAGTCTTTGTCCGTTTTGTGACTGACTGAAAAATCTCTTATTAATGATATTCATTCATTTATTTATTTATTTATTTATTATTTTTTAAATAAAACTGTTGTATCACAACTCAAGGTTGTGCTGTTGTACTTGCATATCTGCGCAGCTGGGATTAGCTAAGGTTATTGAAACACAGTCATGCTCATTTTTAAGTACAACAGCACTTTCTTTCGTGTGATGTTGCTAAAGCAATGTCCAGAATAATCAACTTGTCTCCATACATAATATATTGCAGTTTGTTTCTTGAGACCTAGCAGGTAATCTTCAGTCAACAGCATTTAGTTTTTCTTCACTAACAGCAGATCATGAGCATATGGGATATGTGTTAACGCTACCCTCAAACACAATAAATATGTTTATATTCAAATAGTGTACTATTAAAATAAATAAAACGAAATAATTTATTTCTCCATTTTCAAATGGAAAAAACATAAATCGTAAACATAATATCCATTACAACAGTCTGGTTTGCTGGTAGACTGGTTTTCCCAGTCAACATTTTCCAGCAGACTTTGATGGCAAAAAAAATAAAAAACATAGCACATAGTGGAGAGCAATTAAATTTTGTAAATCACTAACTAGCTGACGAAAGCATTAATGGCGATACTAGCAAATAAAACTTCTCTGTTTGAGCAGAGTATACAGATGAGGACATGAGAAAGCTGGGCAGGTTAAAGGACACTGGAAGGGCTGAAGCACCATCTCCAGCCAAGAGAATGTCTCTGACCAGCAGGAAATTGCTGAGGTCTTTAGTCTGCTCTTTGAAAAAGACCTCAGTTGGGCTACAGTGGTATGACATAAAGAGGGGAGACCAATTGTTGTCTTAATACCGCTTCATTGAAGTTTTCCAGAGAGTGGTCGACCATACATACCCTGGAGGGCATGAAAAGAAGCTACCATACAGGGAAAGAGAAATGCAGCTGAATATGCCTTGGAGTTTCACCCGCTTGTTGTGGGTAGTGGATGGAACAAGCCTGTGTTCAAAGCTACTTTTCATCATGGTCTTAACCTGGAGGTGCTCGCAAAGAAAGCCTGCCAAGATGACAAAGTATCCCTGGAATCCCTCATTGACTTAACCATCCATCTGTATCACTTTATTCGTAACCGTCAAGCTTATCAGGGAATAGCTAGCCCCATGTCCAAGACTGACTGACCAAAACATATGCAGCTGCATCAGGCCAAACAACGCTTTGTAGAACACACAATGGAGAGAGCAGAAACTATCTTTCTACTTGAACACTCCTGTCATCTTGTGGTACAATGACTAAAAGCCGTGACCTCCTTCAGCCCTCTTGAGAGAACCACATAATCCACACTCACTCCCACTGTGAGTCCACCACACTGTGCCCCACCTGACTGTGCCACTATGCCAATCTCGCCAGCATCCAATGGAGTTCTCTTTGTGGAACTGGCTCTCTGTCCTCCTTTTAGCCAGCAGAGGATAGAAATTGGAAACACATACTACCCCCACTCCTGGTTTACAAGGGTGACAACCCGAGACATTGATTGGAGATTGCCGGCACCAAATTTACCACTATTACACTGCCATCAATTTCATCACAGGCCTCCCAGGAAACACTATAATCATGGAGGACTGGTTCTCGAAATCTCTGCATCTTGTTCATCTGCTTGGCCTGCCCACTTCCTAAGAAACTGTTAACCATACAAACCCTCAACCAGAAAAAATGGATTAGTATTTAAAATGCAAATAAAAATAATGAGTATGATATATGAGTAATGACTAAGCTCAAATGGGAGAATTTCGGCCAGTGCACATTTACCTGACTTAATGAATCGTACATCCTTGTTTAGATATTCTGAATTTTATTTCGCCTTACTGTTTCGCATTCCTGGACACAAACTCCATTTCTCAGAATTCCTCATGACCTCACTTCCCTTTTCCCCTTTTGCTGTTCATTAGTTCATTAGTTCCAGGTGTTTCTTGTTTAGGTTGCGCATTTATCTATTTAAAGGTCAGATATTATACATATTTTCAGACCTTTATTTTTTATTTCGGACACCAGTAGAGAACCAAAGTTCGATTCCCAACATAAAAAACTTCTTCAGGAAGCTGCTTCCCCACATCCATAACTGATACTGAAATGCTGATATTTGAATTCATACAAAGGCCTGTTTGGCTTCTTCCTCCCATTTATGTTTTTTTTGCTCTACGTGACTACTCTGCTCTGTATGGTCACCCGAAAGCTTCACGCTCAGTGCGCTGGGAAGGAAGACCGGGATGGGTGGAGATACCTCAATGCATATGTTTTTGGCCAGTTCAAACACCCAGAAGAAAAAACTTAAACTTGCATCAACCTCGTTATTTGACACTTTGGGGTTCTCTAAGATGGCTACTGAAAAGGGATAATATTTAAATCTTTAAATTCTTGAAATCTAAACCCTTTAAACCTTGTTTTCAACTAAGTACTTCAAAAAATTTCATTTATGTTTCCCAAGTTTTTTAATTGTGTTTGGTTTCCTGGTTTGACTATACTGCTCATTTAAAGTTTCCTGCCTTCTGAGACTGCCTTTGATATACCTGTTTGTTGCTGACCTTAAACTTTATTTATATAATATATATATAAATTATGGCAACACTTCATCATCATTGTCTAACACCAATTTAGTTAAAATTCAGGAATATCAATTAATCCATTTAGGATCACCTATGGGACATATCGGTACATCTGACACTGCCAAGTACCGCTACAGACTGTCTAGGAGCTAACTGATGTTCTGATTCACGTCTGTGTCAAGACACCATCCGCCAACTCATCAGGAGCATGCCCAGGCATTGACGGGAATACATACAGGCAGAGGCTGTACGCATTACTAAGTCACATTATGAGTTGCTGTGCTAAAATTTATGCAAGTTTGATAGGCCTGTTAATTACATTTTTCATGTACATTCTCGAGGTGATTTTGAATCCAACCCTAAATAGGTTGAGCATTTTGGTTTCCACTGATCGTTATGATCCAATGTACATCAGTAAATATTTTTTTAAATAATTTAAATAACTTTAATAATTTGTACACCAAGATCTGATCTGTGATTGGAGTGTATCTAGTTCATGGGCGGCACCATGGTGTAGTGGTTTACAATGTCCACCTCACAGCAAGAAGGTCCTGAGTTCTTGTCTGCTTGCGTGGGTTTCCTCCGGGTACTCCGTTTTGTACGGTGGCTGGGAAGTGCAACACAAAATTACAAAGTGTGAAACACTTTTATGAATGTGAAACAAATTTACATTTTAGAAAACATTTTTACATTTTAAGAAAACAAAATTACATTAGCAAAACACTCTTACCAAGGACAAAACAAATTTACATTTTAGAGAACAAATATACAAGACACGAAACACGTGAGAACTTTACAAATAGCGTAACACTTATTACAAGTTCTGAAACAAATTTACAAACAACTGAAGGCTAACGAAAAGGGAATGTACCAGATGGCAGAAGTGATTACATGAGGAGTCACCCAGTTTGTTCTGGTGGAAGCACTTGAATTAGTTTTATGTAGTTTCAATAGATTGCGGTGAAAGACTGAAGGATGTTTTGTCCGTTTTGTGGAACTCACATAGGCCAAGTAACGCGATTTTCTGGTCATTGTGTCTCGGCCACGTCGTTGAACAATTCCAGAGACCGTCCACATCAAGAGCAAAATCGTGGTATTTGGCTATTTTTAAATTTGTCTCAGAGTTCTTTAAAGTGTTTCGCGTCTTGTTAATTTGTTCTCTAAAATGAAATTTGTTTTGTCCTTGGTAAGAGTGTTTTCATGCTTGTGTTGCCCTGCAATGGTCTGGTGAGCTGTTCAGGGTGTACCCTGCCTTTGCCCAGTGTCGGCTGAGATAGGCTCCAGCCTCTCCATGGCCTTAATAGAGGATAAAGCGGTTTGGCAAATGAGTGAGTGATTAGTTCATATGCTATTCTGTTTTCTATGAAGAAAGTAAGGAGGTGTGTCTGTGCATAAGATGTAGAAACGACATTAGGTGTAAGCAACCACATAATTTATGCCTTGCATCATTATGGCCCCCTTTTATTGGGTAGGTGGATCATTCCTATAAGACAGC
Source organism: Tandanus tandanus (assembly GCA_039654325.1). NCBI lineage: Eukaryota > Metazoa > Chordata > Actinopteri > Siluriformes > Plotosidae > Tandanus > Tandanus tandanus. The sequence goes on from JBCNYH010000024.1 coordinate 17,428,864, forward strand.
CAGGCATTGTTGCTAAAAAAATTCCACCCACTCGAGTGTGATTTATAAAGGATTCGACTCAGCTGTGATGATGCTCACTATAAAGTATTGTGCATTCTTCATAAAAAGAGAGAGGTCTGATGCAGGGTTAAATCACTGGCTGACCAGAGGCCCTCAAGGCTGTGTCTCCCATGTCTTATCAATCTATCGACATGGCATGTGTGCCAGGAGGCCAATAAACACAATGTGCCAGCCAGGAATACTAATGCAGATGCAGATAGCTTGTTTGGCCACCTCAGCAGACATTGATCTCCTTGCAGGCCTTGGGAGGCCAGGATGGATGATGTGACATGTGTGAGTGGATAGATTTGGGCTCTGTCCCTCACCCTGAAGCACCACTTTCTTCCTGCAAACAATTTTGTACTAGCCTTCAATACACTCTTCTAATGTTTCTCAATCAACACACAATCCCACAAACCATCTACCCTTGGGTTACTGTGACATATAGGCTGGATCAGCTGTGGTTTAGCCTCCTGCGTTAATTACCAGGAGAGAAGCTCGGCCTCATTAGCCTACGAGGACCACTAATGAGCTGCCAGGTATTGAAAAGCCCATATGCAAATGAACAAGGAAGAAAGAGGAAATCTAATCTGGGATTCATTTTAATTAAAAGTGATTTACTTTCACACTGCTCTCCAAATAAATGGAATTGTTCTGGACGACACAGAGGAATGGAAAACTGGCTGAGAAAATGAGTCTTTGTGGTGTCTTGGACCTGCGTCAATTTTCACGACCACACTGCTAGTCCCCACCCGTGCACAGACTTCGCTTCATTTTTCTTTTAATTTCTATCCAGCTGTGTTATGCAGTTCGAATCAGTTCAACAGGTTGATATTTTATATTCTCAAATGATGTCATTTGTCAGTCAAATTGTCAAGTGGGAGTTTGAGACAGGATCATGTTGTGGCCTCCATGAGCATGTGCAAATGACTGTTGCAGATAAAGGGAGACGTGCTTCCTAGGAATAATTCATCTGCCTGCATACCCAGTATCCACTTGTGATAAAACGAAGTCTTCATGTTTTTTTTCCCCCCTAAACCACAGAAGTAACCATGATTTCTTGGTGTTAAAAAGAAACCCCTTTCCTGCTTATGTGTCACTCAGAGATTAGAAAAAGGGAAGAGAAAGGAAAGCAAAACACAGAGAAAAGCTGGCACTCCTATGAAGTAAGTTGCTGGGGGAGGAGAAGGAAAAAAAAGTAGTACCAAGAAGTTCCCAAATGTAATGAGCTCAATCTGAAGCATCTAAATGAGCCATTTATTTCCATGGGTGATAATGTTTAATGCTTATTACACTTTTGTGGCCCAAATGGAATGTGCTCGGCTTAGTTTTATGTGCTCCAGGAGATAGCAAGATTTTTCAATTACTCGTAGGAGACAACAGGTAATCTAAATAACCTCATCTTGCTTTGTCTGTGCTCCAAGCAAATGAATTACATCAAAGTATTACAGACATTGTGAATTGTGCCTTGGTTTTATTCGGGAACAGCTCCACTTAGGGCTGTCAGCTTGCCTTTTACCCCTGGTGGAATAAAGGTCAAGCAATCAGGCATCTGTAAGGACAGCTAATTTGTCATCACTTGACAAATGTGTCATTGTCTAATCTGGTCATTGGGATGATCCTGTCACACATCGAAAAGGTTAAAAGATTCAAAGTGCAGCCTGTATCACAACAAGTGAAAGAAGAGCAATGTGCAGAAAATTCAATTTCTCATTTAGTAGTTACTCCTGTTTCTGGGGATATTTGTTATTTGACCACTTTAATTGCATGCGTGATTTTCTTCTGGCTTCTCAGTAAATAATACCCCACTGAGGCCCGAGATTAGTTCTGTCAAAGCAATAAGTGAAACAGTTCACCTTTTCAACTTAAGATTTTCTGGAATATTTTGCTCCATGGGTGGTGGCCAGTGGTGCACATTCATGTAGCATATCTCCTGCTATGAAGCTTCCTTAAAATGCCTCACAGGCTTCTCGTCTACTTATCAGCTAGCTATAGAGGAAAGTTATTGCTATTTATCTTTGCAAACCTCAGAGACTTGTAGCACATTGTCTTATTTTCAAGCCGCTCCATCGCTTTCGATCTGTAGTAATAGAAAGTGTGTCTGACAGCAGGGCATTGGAGGTATTTAGATTACATCGGTGATAAATACTTGCTCTCCCTCCCCCCAACATTGCACAACCATCCCTATTGCCATCTTCTTTTCTTTTTTTTCCCCTGACAAGCTGCCAATCATATCCAACCCATTTCAGCTCTGAGACCAAAAAACTTTGCTTCTCTGATTATATTCTTTTTCTTTAGCAGGGGGCGGCTGGCATGCACTGAGATTGGCTGATGTGTCCCTGGGTATGTTTTTCCGTGTATCCACAAATGCCAAGCACCCCTGTATGTGCATGTGCTAATGTGTGTTAAATATTCTCCCCTGCTACATGTTTCCACTGCTGAAAATGAAGTGTTATGCACTCCTCAGGGAACTCTAAGATTCTGAGAGTACAGCAAAGTGTCAGGGCGAACCCATCCTGGTGAGCTAGAGACAGGAATAGGGAGGGACGAGAGAAGAGCCTGTCACACGCTTCCGCACTCAGACAGCACTCTTTCCCTTTCATGTTGGCCCTGTCTTTTTTTTTCGTACTATGGCACACATGCTAGACACGAACTATACAAGCTAAGCTGTGCTTGTCCCAGTTCTTACTGTGAGTATGACAGGCCATCACTGGCTGCTACTATACAATTGCATTAAATGCTTTCATCCCCATTGCATCTAGCATGAGCTGCAGCAAATCCCATGTGTGTTTGCTCAGACCAAAAGGGTCAAAAATAAGAAGGTGGAAATGTCCATGTTAATATGTGCAGCAGAGAACAAAGTGAAGTTTTTTTAAGCAGACTGTAAAATTGAGACTAAACCGGGGGAAAAAAGCAGAAAGTCCTTTAATGCTCTCAATAAATAATGTCAACCATCACTCCTTTGCCTTTAAGGCCTCACTGTCAGAGACATGAGGACTCCTTATATGATGTATGATGGGATATATGTTATAATTCTTCATGTATATAATATGGAATGAAGCAGACACCATTGTTCCCAAAGGAAATGCTTTTGGAGCTGGGTAAATTGCAATATTAATAAAGCTGTGTGTGTGTGTGTGTGTGTGTGTGTGTGTGTGTGTGTGTGTGTGTGTGTGAATGATGCAATAGTATGTCAAAAGAAAAGCAGTGAGCTGTATTCAGAGTCAGCGACTTTGTCCAAAATTTGCATCAATATTCATGTACAAAGCATACTCAGAGACTGCTGCTTAAGTTGATTTTCTGACTGCGCCATTCACATTATACAGAATCTCTTTGTGTAGTTCATGCCTTTGAGGGTGGCAGATTTTTTATTGGTAGATGTGTCAGAAAAGGCTTTTTTTCAAAAGTGTCCATACCATCATGAATAGAACATGCTGACTAAAGATGGTTATATTGAAAACATTTTTTTCCTTTGCTGTCACATGTAATATTCCTTCATTCATTTAATTGTTCATTCATTTATTCAAACCACTCCTACTACTAGGGGAGGCTGCAGTCTCTCTCATCTGACTCTGGGTGAAGGTGGGTACACCCTGAACAGCTCACCAGTCCATTGCAAGGCCAACACAACTATTCAGACTCACACTTAGGGCAATTTCTTACAACCAATTTGCCTAAAGTGCATGCCTTTGGACTGTGGGAGAAAAGAGGATTAACCAGAAGAAACCCATGCAGGCACGGGGAAAACATGAAAACTCCACACAGATACGCCCTCGCCAAGCCCAGGACTCGAACCCAGTACCTTCTTGCAGTTAGGCAGATGTGTTAACCACTACGTGACCGTATGATGTAACAAAAAGCAACACACAATTGATTTAAAAAAAATAAAAAATAAACAAATAATAATAAAAAACACTCATGATATATGACTGAGAAGATGAAAATCAGTGAAATGATAATATTAATAATAATAAAAAAATTGGAATATGGCACATATGACCTGACTTTTCCAGGCATTGTCCCAGTCTGCAAACTTGATGCATATACTAATTTGTTAAAGATAATGACTAGAATATTATGTTTAATATCTTATCTTAAGCCGAAAAAGAAAATCAATTGCTTATGTCTTTAAATAAACTGTGTTAGTAGTAAATTCAGGCCTTTACACTGTCATTTTAAACTCGCATAGAAAATTAAAGCTAATCCCATAATGCAGTGTTATATTTATCATAGTTTAATCAAGGCTCTGTGATTATCCCCTTCCCCCCATGAGTACACTGTCTGAAGACATTACCATGCGGCTGCTTCATTAGTTTCTTATTCATTTACACTGCAGTGGAGGTCCACCTACCTAACATGCAGCTTTATCATCTGTTTGCAATAAAATGACCCATTCTTCATGGGTACTTAACAAATATAAAATATAAAACATGGTGATGCAGTGGATAGAGGTTCAGCTGGGTTTCCTCAGGGTTCTCTGTTTTTCTTTAAGTTCCCAAAAACATGCTAGTAGATGGATTGAATACTCTAAAATGTCCATAGATGTAGAGTAAATGAGTGCTTCTGATTCTTACATATTTTATATCATACATGGGGGTAAATCTGGTTTATTTATAGTGCACTTGTTTATCACCTCGCTTTTCACAATTATACAAAGTTTCCACTTTATTAATAACTTATTCAATAACTGGTCCAAGCTGGCAGCTCAGAAACCAAAATTCATTTTCTTAGGTCCTTCAAACAGTTTTTAGGATGCCTCTGATCATGAAAATCATTCTTAGGCATATATTTTCTGAAGGCTTGCATGGAAAGCAATGCAAAACTGCACACATATTTTACTGTAAGTTTAAACAAGATTAATTGACGTCCAGGCTGTTCAGGGCGTACCCCGTCTTTGCCCAGTGTAGGCTGAGATAGGTTTCAGCCTTCCCACGACCCTAATAGTAGGATTAAGCAGTTTGGCAAATGAGTGAGAGTGATTTGGTAATTGGTGTCCAACTTTGAAACTTTCTCAAGTAATTTACTTCAAAAACTTTCCCTTTCTTTTAGTGTGGTACTCTGCTTTTACTTCCCATTTTAAGTTCAGTGGAATATTTGATTCATTATATGCTGTATAATTTACATATTCTTAACAGGCACAAAAGCCTCTGAAATAGGGCATTTTTTTGTGAATAATGCTAAAAAGTAGCAATCACTAAGACCCACATTTATGTTTTTGTAATTTAGCACCTGCTTGATTTTAAAGCTTTTTTTTTTTCCTGGACAGCAAAGGGGGAATAAAATATGATGAAAGACAAGCCAGAGTTTTAAAAAAATTATAGCAAGGGTGTCAATAGGAGGCAGTCATATTGTTGTATATAATATCTTACAGCAAGAAGGTTCCGGGTTCAGAGTCCCGGGCTCTGCCATTTCTGTGTGGAGTTTGCTCCCCGTGCTTGCATGGCTTTTCTCTGGGTACTCTGGTTTTCTCCCACAGCCCAAAGACATGCACATTAGGCTAACTGGCTGTTCCAAATTGACCCTAAGTGTGAGTGTGAATGATTGAGTGCTGAATGTGTGTGCTTGCCCTGCAATGGTCTGGCGAGCTATTTAGGGTGTACCATGGTTTTGCTCAGTGTCAGCTAAGATAGGCACCAGCCTCCTTGCAACCCTAGTTCAGAAAAATGAGTGAAGGTGAGTGATATATGAAACTCACTGGAGTCATGCAAATCTGTATTCAGAGATTAGAGCTAATTACAGATTAAAGCCTTTCTGAGTTTTATACAAGATATAAAACTCTTATTCAAATCTTTAAACACAGTGAGCCATATTTTAATGATGTAAACACATAGTCTCAAGTGCATGGCACAGATAAATTCATGCTGTGTTCAAATCAACTTTTGTTATGTTCCCATGTATATACTTAAACAAGTATTTGCTTCAGTCATGGTAGATATTGCTGAATAATCCCCTAATTAAAAAAAAATAAAAATAAATTAAATATACCAAATTTTCATTTATTCCAAATTGTCATCCATGTTATTATGAATGGCAGCATAAGATTCAAGATACTTTATTGTCATTATGTTCACACAACGAAATTTTGTATGAGACTCTCAGCTTTAAAAAGGTACAAGCAAGGCGGTAAACTGCAATTAACATCGTCAAGAGCAGAATATAAACACAAGTTAATTATATATACACAACTTTTATATAGAAATATAAAATAGAAATATAACTCTAAACACCTGTGAATAAAAACTGAACACTGGTATGTACATTGAAGGCACTATGAAATGAAATAAATAAATAGCAGCAGCAGAGTGGATATAAATTGGAGTGTAAATGTAAGTAAAGTGCGGCAGTGTAAGACAGTCATTGAGTTCAACGACTGTATTCTTGCAGCGCAATGGTTTGTTCCCCCCACTTTATCATGGGGGACAGGACAAAAGTGCAAAATGGCAGGGAAATGCCTAAAAATCCTACTTTGTCCGACAATTTTGTTTAAATCCGACAAAAGTCGGAATGCACCTGACCACACATTTTAAGTCCAACACACCCATGAGCAGTAAGGTGGGTGCTGGTTGGGAAAATGACAAATGTGTCAGTTTCAAACTATCAAGAACTTAAAAACTTGCACTTTGCACCACAGGTGTAACCCTGTAAGTTCATTCTAAGCTTTGATTTTGAAGACTTCATCAGTAATGAAAAAGATAAACATATTTCATATAATAAATTATTCTATGAAATGCTTTAATTCAGCTTTACCTTTTTTCAGAAGTTATCCTTATATTTATATATTCTACCAAAGGTAAAAAACAGGGGGAAAAAAAAGAAGAAAATCCCAGTATATTGGTCTTCTAATTAAAGGCTTTGCGGAGTATACGAGCATATCATTGATGTACAAAGAATGTTTATGCTTTGTGCCCACTTTGCCTTTAATGGTCTCATTATGTGGTGCTGCTGCTAGCAATTCAACTGCCAAAGTAAATGAAAACGCTGATAAGGGGCAGCCTGTCCAACACCCCTACCGAATATCACTGTATTTTCCTGGTAATCGGGAGAGCTACACACATGCATTCACAAGGTGATTATAAAGAAAGAAGACATCAGCAACAAAAAACAATGAAAAAAAACCCTTTTCCTTAGCTTACAGAATTTTAATGTAACGAAAGTGTATTCAAAATAATGTGTATACACACACACACACACACACACACACACACACACACACACACACGCGCACAATGCACTGCATATTTACAGAGATTTTGTCCAAATTATGAGGGCTTTTCATCATTTTCTCAAAACACTATTTGATTGACTTACTAGATTTTCACTAAACTCCCAAACCTAGCAAATGCAGTCTTTAGCTCTCACCTGAGAAATTGTTGCACATAAGTAAAATAAAAAGAATATTGCACAGGGAAAGAATATTGAACAGAGCAAGAAATCACACAGAATATTCAACACAAACATGATAGATGTTTATTTCCAGATATGCAGCTTAGATAACCAAGCAAGGAATTAAGTTCGGTACAATGTGATTTTAATATAATTTAGATCCTGAGTTGCACATTGCCAAACAACGGGAAAGTCGACAAAATTAGTGATGACTTGAACAGAAAATCCATTCATTCATTCATCTTCAGTAAGTGCTTTATCAAGTTTGCAGTGGATCTAGAGCCTGTCTTTGGAACATAGGATGTGTGACAGTAATACAACCTGGACAGGGCACCATGCACACACATTCACACCCGAGGGCAATTAGACAATTTAATCTACCACCCAGTAGGTATTTCTGAAGTGGGAGAAACCCAGACCAAACTCAAGAATTAACAACCCTCTGGAAAATAAATAATTAAATACATTCTCATAATCAGTTTGTTATTGTGAAGGGTATTTTGTGAAATTGTTGTCTATTTTGCTAAGCTAATTCTCTATTTAAAAAAATATATATATAAAAAAAGAAGTAAAATAAATATTGAATAGTCCTGTTCACACTGAATACTCTGACCAGTTATTGAATAGGTTATTTATTTTATACATTAATAGTTCAATAATGAAATGGTTATAACTGAAGATAATGAGCATAAAGTTTCATTCATTCATTCATTCATTCATTCATTCATTCATTTTTTGAAGCGCTTAATCCTAATTAGGGTCGGGGGGATGCTGGCGCCCATCTCAGCCGACTCCGGGTGAGGGCAGAGTACACTCTGGACAGCTCGCCAGGCCATCGCAGCGCAGAAACACACTGACGGCAATGCAGCCTACTCTTAACCAAAATCAACAGTGGTTCTTTTACATGCCTCTCACCACAGACAGTGAGAGACGTGGCCAGCCTTTGATAACCCAGTTAGCTGCACTGGGGGAACAGCAGTGACAACCCGGTAATAGTGGGGCTTGAACCCCCGACCTTGGAATCAGTAATCCAGCACCCCACCACCGGGTCACCACGAGCAAAAATTTAAGATACTGAAAGTAAATAAATATATGTAATAAATATGTTTAAATTTGCTTTATATACGAAAATATAATCTGTAATTCATCTCCAGTTCACTTCACACGATTGTAATTTAACATTATTCTGATTTCTTTCGTTTTAGACTGCTAACATTTTTCAGTTCAGCATGAACATTCATCAGGTACATATTTATAAACTCTCAGCATGGACTCCCAAATGAAGTAAAAA
>JBCNYH010000024.1:17473843-17484993 GCA_039654325.1 Tandanus tandanus
TCTCTCTCTCTCTCTCTCTCTCTCTCTGTCTCTCTCTCTCTCTCTCTCTCTCTCTCTCTCTCTCTCTCTCTCTCTCTTTCTCTCTCCGTGTGTGTGTGTGTGTTATAAAATGGTGAGCAGTTTGTTTACTTACAGAATGAGTAGTTTAATATTTTGGATGTATAGTGGATTGTAAAAATGTTCACAATACACAGAGAAAGCTATTTCTGATGATATGGTTTAATAAATGTGTAATTAATGTGTGCATCTTGGACTGAGTGATTTTACAGAATTCTAAAATGTGCTTATGTGTAAATATTTCCACCCATTTTCCTTTCCTCTGATGCAAATTAAATATTTATCGTCCCAAATCATCTTCCTTTAATTTTTATCAAATTAAAGTTTATTAAGATGATAGCGTTTGAGTTACAGTGTAGTAGTACTTGTGTTCACCCCACTTAACAGATATATAATAGTGTCCATAAAAAGAAATAGCAGCCCAATGAAAGTGACACAAATGGTTTAGTGGCATCATGTGTGGAACTCAATCCATATGTGATAGTGGCATTGCCTGCAGAGATACTGCACATCCCTCGATCAGTAATGCAGTGGTAAGCGCTTGGGAGATAGTAGCATTAAGGTTCATCACATTGCTGATAGTGTGCCAAGGAAAAGTAGAGGGTGAGATAGAGAAAGTGTGAGGTAGACTATAAGTGGCAGACTTTATTAATGTTTGGTGATATTATGGAATGAGTTGAATGGAAATGTGGGATAGATTCAGTGATATGTCTCACATTCTAATGCCTCTAAGGGGGCACTTTAATCCTGAGTTAATGCATGGTATGTATTTTTCTATGAGTTTCATCATTTATAACTTGGTGCATACTCAAATTGATAGGAGGTGATATATAATTACATGAATGAAAGATGGTGTCCATAATATAGTAATGCACATGTCACATTCATTATTTCAGTTAAATTAGGAACCCTACCATTGTGAAGTGAGATGTAAACATAGCACCTGTCCACTTGTTAAGCATATCCATTAAACCTTGGCCATGGTTTCTTTGAAAAATAACACAAATTAACAAAGATGTCAGCACATTAAATTAATAAATGAAATGAAAGGATAATTGTTTCCATGGCCGGTTTTGATGAATGGGGAAATTTACTTTGACGTGTGAAGTACATGATTATCGCAGGCTTCTGCTTCCTGTTCAGCTGTAATATTGATAGAATTTTTCAGACATGTTCTATGAAACTTGAATAAGTATTTAAATCATTGCCTGCTTGACATTTGTAAACTTATCTTATTATTCTATTTATGTTGCAACTCATAGTTAGACTATATTTTATATCCCCTAAATGTTATGTCTTGTCTTTAAATGGTTTAGCAACAAGAGAAATTTAAAGGGCAGCATGATAGCATAGTGGCTAACATGTCCACCTCACAGCAAGAAGATCCTGGGTTTGATTCCTGGGCTCGGGTGTTCACATATACATTTACATTTATACAGGGTGTTTCTGTATGGAGTTTGCATGTTCTCGCTATGTTCGTGTGGATTTCCTCCCATAGTCCAAAGGCATGAACATTAGGCTAATTGCCTGTTCCAAATTGACAATAGGTGTGAGTGTGAGTGTGAATGTTTGTGCGTGCGTTCTCATGCTATGGTCTGGCGAGCTGTTTAGTGTCGGCTGAGGTAGGCACCAGCTTCCCCGCAACCCTAGTAGAAATAAGGGGTATCTATAAGTAGGTAGCTGTGTGAGCCAATTCTGAATCCCAACATAAATATTAATATAAATCTTAAAGTTGCCAACCTCAATCTCCATCTCTAAATACAGCCTTAAATCAATAGTTAAACAAGTTTGTTGTTCTTGACTGAAAGCATTAAGCGTAATGAATAATGCATATAGATCCATATTAAGTATTAATTTGATGTGTTATTTATAAAATGCAGCAAAGAAAACGTTAGGAATGGAGAATAAACAAGATACTCAAAAGAATTTTATGTTTTTCTGTGAAATTCACAGTCCGGAGTAGTGGTAGTGTACTTATAAATCCTCCTGTACTTACATAAACTCAGAAGACAATTGTTGCTAATTTCTGTAATGAACAGGTGGAATCATGTTAGTAAGGTTAAATCAATTAAATTGCATCTGGATGTTATGCAGTGGAATAAACGACAAGCGGTAACAGACACCGGCATCAGAGAGCTGGGTCATTAGGATGCTGTGCTACTTGTGTTTGTAGTTGTTATTTTTTCTCACCTCTTTTCTCTGAAGTGTATGACCCTCACTCCATAGCGACACTAATTGCTGGTTAAATTGGCTACAGATGAGCGAGATGTTTAGTTTGTTTATGCAGCTTGTAACCGCTCTGCTCTGTTTCTCCTCCTGTTTTGTCTGATAGGCTGTGAGAGGGCCAGGTCTATGTGGGATACTTACAAACCATGGTGTTGTTTGTAGAAAGGTTCAGCTCTGTTTGAAGGGTCAGCTCTAAGGGTCTTAGTGTTGACATTTTCACTCTGGGCTTGATGTGCCGACTTTCCTTCAATTAGTCTGGAAAATGTTCACTTTCACAAGCAGTGCTGGCATTTATGTGTCAGCAGATATTAACTTTTTTGTGAACAAAACTGCTCTCTCTTAGGAATGCACCCTCCAAATTGCTCACATACACACATAAGGCCATGTTCAGAGTAGAGTTAAGGACATGCAGTGAGGATTTTCAGACATTAAAACTATAGATTTAAGCAGTATGTAGAGTTTGACAAGACAGACACACCTAGGACTGAGATTAGGCAGAATACAGAATCATGTCTTGGTTACATATGAAACTAATGCTGAACTAAAGCATAATTTTCTGAATTTAATTGAATTCCACACTCAAGCGCTCCATATGTTATTGATATTACAGGAGACTTTTTGTATTCTGAATTAAACTAAATATTGTCACATAATTACTGATGTAACTTTAGGAGTTAATTTCTCAGTTGATAATTTGCCAGACATGATCCATGGTGAAGATATTACTACTTGTGCTAGTCAGTAGGGGTTATAGATATGTGTGTAAGCTTGTTACTGTGTGTCACTCCTTTGCAGAAGGCTACAATTGCCGTGGTGCATCAAGGGATCAGATGACTAATTAAAGCCATCCAACCTTTTACTCTTGATTTTAATTTAGTCTGAAGTTGTCCATTTCAGAGATTATTTTTTAATGGGTACCTTTTTTTATTATTAATATTTTCAATTTTGAATTGAATCTTTTGCTAGTTTTAGTAAATTTCTCTTAATATTCTTCTTGAATATTTTGAATTATAAATTTACCTTATATGCTTTATGCATATATACAAATAAAACTGACTTGACCTGACGCTTTAAAAACATCCAAGTAGACATAGTCATGCTAATCATGGACGTCACAGCCATTGAACAAGTTGGGACAAGCAGATTTCACTTGATCATTGAGAGAATGGCCAAATCAGCATTGGTGCTAATTGACCTTCTGGAGGCAGTGTAATGATCCTGGGTTGCTTCTCTTGGTCAGGTTGAGGCTCAGCAACATTATGTTGCAATAAAATCAAGTTAGCTGACAACCTGAATTTACTGAATGGCCAGGTTATACCATATCCCTGATGGCATGAAAAATAGGTGCTTGAACAGTGAAAGTGTGGTTCAGGGAGCATGAGGAATCAGTTTCACACATGTACTGGCACCATATAGTCCTGACCTTAACCCCATCAAAAGTGTCTGGGATGTGCTAGAGATGACTTTATGTAGTGGTTCAAGTCTTCCATCATCAACACAAGATATTAGTGAAAATATTAATACAACTCTAGGCTGAAGTAATTGTTGTGACATTGTATAAGTTTATCACCGAAAAGTTCTGCTCTTGCTATACCAGTGTTCTTAAAGGAGCTCTGTCATGGATGTTGTGCCTTTGCAAGCTGTGAACTCATCGAATGATTGTACAACAAGGATGCCATTTTTTTTTTCTATTTTTTGATGCAATTTTTAAAAATATTTTACTTTATATTTCATGTTCGTTTCACACTGTGACTATCAATATTGTCTTGAGTGAAATTATAAACTCATTTAGTAGTGATGAAGAAATAGACATTCTCATAGTCAGTGTGATGTCACACACATGTTACTAGCCTGGAAACTTCTGGTGCCATATCTAACGAGGTGAAATGGGGAGAAAGAGTGAGAGAGGTTTTCCCCTAGCACCTAACGCTGCAATGCACAGCCCTAATTCAATTTCTCTGGCCTCTGTTCCGCTCTAATTTGTAGAATGAAAAGGGCTTTGTTGGCTGCAAATAAAAATAACAGTTGTAACCCAGATTCAACCACTACACACCTGTAAAATGGTCAAAACAGGCTTGCAATACACAAGCACTTTTTACCATATAGTCAAACACGGCGACCGCTGCTGTGAGATTAGACATGTGACCAGTACCTGGATGTCCAGCTTCGAGAATGATCCAAAAAAAAAAAAACATTGTTGAGACAACAGCAGAGACAGTTTCATAATCTTGTTCAAGAGCTGAAGCTGAGAAACAGGACACTGGGCCTCAAGAAAAAAAGCAGCACTCATGGTGTTATGTACCATTTCCCACTTCCATAACCCTTGCCACCTCTACTCAACATTAAGAACAAGCTCCACAAGGGCACCAAAATTTTGTGTTAAAATAATACAAATTTAAATAAATAAATAAATAAATAAATAAATAAATAAATAAATAAATAAACTTTCAGTGAAGCGTATCACCGATTCAGTCACCTAACTATTGGCACTCGCGTCACATGACTCTTTCACATGCTCTGCACACCTGACTCGAATGCCACTAATTACACACACTGTGTAAAGAATTTGTTTACAAATGTTCAGTGTGAAGTATTGCTCTTGTGTCTCATTACCAGTGGATACAAAGCCATTGTATTTTGTGTTTACTCTCAGTGTTTTGACATTACCTGCTTTCTCGTTTTAGATTACTGTTTTGGTTACTGATTATCTGCCTGATCAATTGAACTCTGCCCAATTTTGACTTTTTGATTTTGGGTTGTGTTTTTGGTTTGTCTGCTTGCGCTTTATTAAAGACACGTTTAATCTGCATTTGCATATGTCATCATCTCTGCAACAAAGCAGTGTGACATTAAGTTTTTGAAAAAAGAACAAAGTAATTGGCTGATGGACACAGATATTTCTTGAGGTTTGCAATGCTGCTCTGCTTTTGATTTATTGTTAGGTGAACAGAAAATTCAAACCTTGCACATGGGTTTCATTGGGAACAACAGTCACCCAGCTCTTTTAAAGAATTATGTCTGTGATTTCTGAGGGAGAGGGACAGCCTGAAGCCTGAATGTTTTCATTAATTATTATTATTATTATTATTATTATTATTATTATTATTATTATTATTATTATTATTGTTGTTATTATTATTGTTATTGCTGTTGTTGTTTTGAATGGATCATAACTAAAATTCCTTATTAAAATATAGCACAGTAATCAACAAATTATATAACTTCCACAGACTCTAATTATTGCAGTTAATTACAGTAGTAATGGGATATTGTTGACATTAATTTTCAAAATAAGAACATAATTTTCTTTCTTTTTCCTTTTTTTCTTTCTAAAGTGTTTTGAAAGGAAGCAGGGGCACCAAGCAGTAAACATGTTTTAGAAGTGGTCATCGTATCGCTTTATATCTAAAATTTGAGATGAATCAGGAAGTCATTTCAATTAACTAGTCCTTGTCTGCAGCATTGTTACATACTGTCAAAATTTAGTGATAATTTTTGTCTTATTTTTTTCTTAATTGAGTCAATGCCTTTTCCAACCATACTGAGAGCTAGAAAATATCTTAACCACTAAATCACTAATCACACACCTGCTGCTTATACATGAGCTCAGAAAAAGGCATAATTGGTAAGTGCCATTTGGTTTAACAGAGGAGAGAGAAAGCCGATATTTCCCACTCAGAGTAGAGCCCATCTTTGACTGACAGTGTTCCAGTGACCAAGTGAAAATGTCACTCTTGCACCAGTCTGAAAACTGTGAGTCAACTGAATACCAGATCGGCTACTGTATTAAACTATTAAACTGTATTAATTTATCAACCTGGGTGAATACTCTGTTTTATTGTAGAGACAATTGTGGAAATTCTTAACAGTGTTGGGTCAAAAAAGTAAAAGCATTCTTTTAAGTGCTTTTGTAAATCTTGCAATCCTAACAGTAATACCTCTGCTGTAACAGCGCGGAAATCTGCTTGTAGATTTGCCTGACACCTGTCTCATCCTGCAGCAGGGGGGCAGCTGGAGGAGAGAGGAGGACAAGAGGGAAAGCAGTTGACGTGTGATGGATATAATGCATGTTCACTACAAGGGCAAAGTTACTTCTGCTGTACAGCTTTAGATGTCCTCTGTGCCATGTAAAATTGGACTCAGTGGGACCTTCAGAACTGCCATGGCAACAATGCCAATGGCAAATCCCAACAGCAATAACTCCATTCTGCAAACCGTGTTGGTGAGAGGTAACCAGGCAGCAGAGCTTTGGAAAAAAAAAAAAATTAAAAGCAAGAGTAAATCCAGACTTGGGTAAGCCATTATTTAGCCAGTGTCATCAGAACCCACTACCACCTAGCTTTCTCTCCTATTATATCGCAATTACCCACTGGGGTATGTTCTGTCTAAGTCTGGGCCAGAGATGGCTCTTGCATCATCACAATTCACTCATCAAAACTCACTCATAATCTACTAGGACTGGGCTTATCTCTAGATTCTCTGATTTATCCCAGATTTATATACACCAATTTAGCCATAACATTGACAACATGATGACCACTGACAGGTAAAGTGAATAACATTATTTATCTGATTATCATTGCACACACCAAGGAGTTGGATGGATTGGGTAGAAAGTATCAGTCGGTTCTCAATAGTGATGTGTAGGAAGCAGGAAAAATAAGCAATTCTCTGAGTGACTCTGGCAAGGGCCCCATTGTGATGGCTACAAAACTGGGTCTATTCATCTCCAAAACAGCAGGTTTTTGGGATGTTTCTGGTATGCAGTTGGAAGTACCTATTAAAGTTGCTCCAATGAAGGAAACAAGAGAACTGGTAAGAGTGTCATGGGTGCCCAAGGCTCATTGAACTGCATGGGGAGTAAGGGCTAGTACCTCTGGTCTGATCCTACAGAAGAGCTCTGCCCTACAATGTCAAAAGGAAGTAAGTGACAATCTGATGATTTTGAGATATAGAACAAAAACGAACTTCATCCTTGTGGTGAATAATAGTAACCCAAACTATATGTGTTGATCGAATGCATAATAAATCAGATGTCTAAAAGACATCATAAGGAATCTCAAATTCCTGTCATCCGGGACTTTAATGTTGCTTACTTCTTTTTTGCATTGTAAAAGATGCAACTTGTTTATTGAAAAACAACAGCAAAAGGAAGCGACTTAGTTTGTGCATGAACATATTATTAATTTATGGGTTTTTACAGCAGCCATGTAAAATATATCACAATCTAATAATATAGGCATGCATATTATAATTTAGGTTGCCAAATGGTGCCCAATAATATGTTTTATTAAAAAGGCAGCATTCAATTTATCAA
The DNA here is from genome assembly GCA_039654325.1 of Tandanus tandanus. NCBI lineage: Eukaryota > Metazoa > Chordata > Actinopteri > Siluriformes > Plotosidae > Tandanus > Tandanus tandanus. The sequence goes on from JBCNYH010000024.1 coordinate 17,481,444, forward strand.
AATGCTTGATGCATTTGTGACTTTTCCAAAAATGTCAATTTGCACAAAACAGTTGGATTATATAAATCTTAAGAAACAAATTACATACTTTTTAGAAGTTTATTATTAATATCCCACAAACAAATAACAAGGCAAAATAACAAAACAACACCATAACAATGAGTAAAATACAATTTAATAGTTTAATAGTGACAGTGTATCTTGTACACGTATAAAAGTGCTAAATCATTTTTAAATTACTCAGTGTCTAGCAGATCTGGTGAACTGTCACATACTGGCAACTGCCGTCGACTCACTGGCATCAAATTACAAAGCTTCCCTGCTGTAAGCCATAATCATCAAAATTATAGCAAATAAAGGCTTGAAATATTTCACTTTGCATGATAATGAGTCTCTATAATATATTAGTTTCACCTTTTAAATTTGCACGATATTCTCATTTTTCGAGTTTCACCTGTATTAACAGTGGTCAGTACAAGGCTACCAACACTTGTGAAAACATTGACAGTCAAGTGACCATGGGGCTACGGGCATAAAATTTGTTGAACAAGTTGCCAATAATTAAAAAATAATTTATCATTGTTTTATTTTCACAAAATTTGCATCATTTGGACTTAAAATAACATGTCTTTGTTACTTGCTTCTATTTGCTATTGTTTTTGCTTCTCAAAAATACTAAAATACCACAGAACCCATTCATAAAGATGTAATTTACTTCCAGTGCACTTGCTTCCTTTTTTGCATTTTAATACTAACAAACTGTGTCACTTACTTCTTTTTTTCAAATTTCATTCTGCACTGCTGGTTTTTATTGTCACACAAACACACTTTTAAAAGGTGTAAACAGCTACCCAGAGCCCATTTATTTCGAAATCTCATTTTTGACCAAAATGTCACTTACTTCCTTTTGGCGTAGTAGGGCAGAGCTACTGTAGTAGAAGCAGGGAGCGTTCGCTAATTTGCTGAACTCCTTAATCTTATTAGGGTTGCGGGGTTATATCAGCTGACACTGGGCGATGGCAGGATATATCCTCAACAGTGTGCCGGACCATCACAGGGTCAATACACACGAACTTTCACACTTGCCTTGGGCCAATTTGGAACAGACAATTAGCCTTACGTGCATTTTTTTGGACTGTGAAGCGGCTTTGGGACCGAAAGTTCACTGGTTCGATTCCCAAACCAAAAAATGTGTGGCGGTGGGGGAGTGGGCTGTGCCTTCCCTTCCTTAAATGCAGAGGCAGTAATCTCCCTTCTGAGATTAATATAGTATAGCAAAATCAAAAAATAATAATAATATTAATAAACTGGAGACCTGAAGGAAATCCGTGCAACACAGGGAAACGTGCAAACTCCACACAGAAAGCCATAGTCCAAGACTCAATCCCAAATATATTGTTTAAATGCATCTACTAATAATTTGCACATATATTCATTTATATTCATTCAAATGTTGATAGTTTGGGTTTTAAGTTCATGCAGTGGGAGTATCCATTAAAAATTGGTCTCTTAATTTTTTCTTTGGCTTGGATGTGTGTGTGTGTGTGTGTGTGTGTGTGTGTGTGTGTGTGTGTGTGTGTGTGTGTGTGCATGCAGTACCAGTCAAAAGTTTGAACACAATTACTTGCGTGTCGAAACTTTTGACTGGTATTGATGTTTATAAGAATAAGGGAAGTCACTATACCAGATATTCCAGATTATTTCAGGTTTTTTTTTTTGTTATTTATAAATATCTATTATTTTATATCTGTACATGTAGTATTTAATTTATATTAGATAGGTTTAAATTAGTGTAATAGCATCAGACAAGTTGGATGCTGCCCAAGATTTCCCAAATTCCAAACTACTTTGACTGCAGAAAGTTTTCCAGAGTTATGGGTACAGTGGACTGCAGCATAACTGCTTATAACAGGTTCTATAACATATTGTACCAGTCAAAAAATCTTGACACAACTACTCATTCTAACTGGTACTAACTAACTTTTGACTGGTAGTGTACTGTATATATATATATACATATATAACAGTAAATGGTTGTGTATGTGTTGGCCCTGCAATGGTCTGGTAAGCTGTTCAGGGTGTACCCCGCCCTCGCCCAGAGTAGGCTGAGATGGGCGCCAGCCTCCCTGTGACCCTAATTAGGATTAAACGGCTTAGAAAATTAATTAATGTAGGTACAACTTGCAACTGACTGACACGGCAAGTGTTTGTCTCAGGCAGCAGTCACAGACTTAATGTGACTGGTAGATACAGCAAAATCTTCCCTGACGTCTGTCTCCGTCTTTGGTGCTCTGCAGAGATTGTTCAGTCTTTTCAATTGGTGGGTAGTACCAAAGCACTTCACTCTGCACTCTTCATCAATGACAAAATGGGAGGCTAGGGTTAACAGCAGGAAATTAGTTCATTATCAATTGCCATAGACTGTGCCAGCACTGTTTGCCCTCTAAATGATTGTGTTTGAGAAGGAGAACTGGGAAATAATGTCCACAGAAAAAGCTCAGACAGTAAGAGCTAATGATCTGGTATATTGTGATTTATATATTATCCTGTAATTTGGTACAAAATCAACAATGTAAGCAAAATTTATGAAATCCCCAGTGTTTCACTTATAATACTTTAAATGACATTCACTGAAATCCTGGGTTTGAGTCCTGAACTTGGGCATTTCTGTGTGGAGTTTGCATGTGAAGAGTTTGAAAACTCTTCACAAACAGGTAAGTGCCATTGTTTAATTATGAGAAAAAGTTTTTTTTAAGTAGCTTTACAAAAAAAAAGAAAAAGAAAAAAAAAAAAAATCCAGCAGCTTTAAAAAAAATCTTTTCCAGTAGCTTTCAAAAACTTTTTTTCTGTAGCTTTAAAGTAAAGCTACTGAAAAAGTAGTTTTTTCATAATTAAAACAATGGCACTTATCTGTTTTTGAATGCACACTCTTCATGTTCTCCCCATGCTTACATGGGTTTCCTCTGGGTAGTCTCATTTTCTCCAACAGTCCAAAGACATGCACGTTAGACTAAATGGCTGTTCTAAATCACCTCTAGATGTGGATACAAATACAAATGGTTGTGTGTGTTTGCCCTGCAATGGTCTGGCGAGCTGTTCAGGGTGTATCCAGTGTCGGCTGAGATAGGCTCCAGCCTCCTCACGACCCTAGTAGGATTAAGCGGTTCGGCAAATGAATGATCGAATATGAACCATACATGAAATCAAATGTGTAAGGAAAGGTTTTCAAGGCCGGCTTTAATCATTCAATCATTCATTTATTATTTATTAGATTAAAAAATATAAGACTTAATCTTATGAGGACCCTTGAAGAAGATTTAAATAAAATTGTTTATGTATTTTCTGACAAGGATAATTGCATGGATAAAAGTTGACCTGTTTATTATTTTAAATACAGGGTAGGCTAATTAAGTTATTTTATCTCAATTTTGCATATGCTCTCAATATGCAGCTGAGATGAGCAGGATCATGCACAAACACACACACACACACACACACACACACACACACACACACACACACACACACACCCGCTGTTCTCCTACCACAC
>JBCNYH010000024.1:17516572-17527477 GCA_039654325.1 Tandanus tandanus
CAGCTTTTTACAAGTTTTTGGGTTTGGTTTGGGTGTGCGTTGGTTGTGGGGTCGGTGGGGAAAAGGGGGGAAAAGAAAGAAAGAAAAAAAAACAACCCCCCCCCCCCCCCCCCAAAAAAAAATAAAAATAAAAAATAAATAAATAAATAAACAAAAAAAACAAAACAACAACAACAAACCATCACGTTGGCAGCATGGCTAAAAGTAGTGGCGTGCATGTTAAATAATATTTACTATGCAGTTTTAAGTCAGATTTATTTATATACTTAGTTACTTGCTTACGCACTAATGCATCATTATAATTATTACGTTATGGTCAAACATCATTAAAGAAGAAGATTCAAGACCATGGCAGTATTTCTGACATGCTGTACTTACTAGTTTATTAGAATAATCACTCCTCTACATGCTGAATCTTCTTCACGAGTCTGAGATCTCCTGATGGAAGAAAATTTGGCCTGAAAGAATCGTAAAGACTGAAAACCTTGCCAAAGCGCTAGTTAATATTCCCATCTGAAGATCTTTTAAAAGCATGATGAATGAATCTGAAACATGTATCTGACGGTGTATATTAGCCAACATTCAGCAGGGTCCCAAGCAGTCCTGCACTGGGATAAAAGAATGAACTCTGAGACATTTAAAAGTACATACTAAATCCCCTTGTTATGAGCATATCCATTATTTTGAAGAGGTTTATATAAAAGATATCAAATAAAATGGTTCACCATCCTTGTGTAGGTACAGAATAATACTAAAAAATGCTTTTATTTACACAGACTGATTTTTGGTGAATGAATGTGAAGTCTGGCCAGATTCATGGGAATTCACATGAAATACACTTATGAGAAGAGCATGGTTCATTATGAATGTAAGATGAAGTTTAGCAGAATTAGTCTTTTTATAAAATCATCACTGTAATGGAATGAAATCCCAGGAGGTTATATAATTACTCTTACAGTATATAATTTACACATGCAGTCCATGCTGCTGACTTTAATAAAGAGTAGGCTGCATTGCCATCAGCGTTCACTGTGGTCAGCAGTTAATTCTTATCCATACAGTAAACTTAAACTCATGAATGTATGTTTATTAAACTAGCTAACTCTTAATTTTTGGAGGAAAAAAAATAACGAATGAATGATATAATAATAATAATAATAATAATAAAACTGCCCTGCGATGGCCTGGCGAGCAGTCCAGGTTGTACTCTGCCTTCGGCTATACAGTCGGCTGAGATGGGCACCAGCCTCCTCGCGACCCTAATTAGGATTAAGTGGTTCAGAAAATGAACAATGATGAACATGCAGTTAATTATATTTTGAGCGTTAACATATTTGACAGTTATTTATGGAAGGTGGGGAGTATCATTGTTTAGTATATGCTACATAGGAACATAAGAAAAGAATGTGAAGGATATGCTGTGTAGCTTTTTTGTTGAATTATTTGGATTTTAAAATCAGTGACTGTATCAAACAGTGAATCTGTCACTTTGCTTCAAACATTTTGAGTTTGCAAGATGGATACATCCATTCATTCATTTCATTTTTTAAGCCGCTTAATCCTAATTAGGGTTGCGGGGAGGCTGGCGCCCATCTCAGACGACACTGGGCGAGGGTGGGGTACACCCTGGATAGCTCGCCAGGCCATCGTAGGGCCAACACTCACACAACCATTCACACTCACACCTAGGGGCGATTTGGAACAGCCAATAAGCCTAATGTGCATGTTTTTTTGGACTGTGGGAGGAAACTGGATTATCCGGAGGAAACCCACGCAAGCACGGGGAGAACATGAAAACTCCACACAGAAACACCCGGGTTGGAAATCGAACTCAGGTCTTCTTGCTGTGAGGCGGACGTGCTAACTACGCCACCGTGCCGTGTTTGTTTTTGTTATACTGTATTAATCCCAGAAGGGAAATTACTGCCTCTGCATTTAACCCATCCAAAATGAGCACACCCACGCTCGGAGCAGTGGGCTGCCACACACTGGGACGCCTGGAGAGCAGTTGGGGGATAGATGCCTTGCTCAAGGGCACTTCAGCCATGAAGGTAGAGGAAGAGAAGGTGCAGCTCACTCCCCTCGCCGCCACACACATTGCTCCTGCTGGTTCAGTAATCGAACCAGCGACCTTTAGATCCCAAACCCGCTTCTCCAACCATTAGGCCACAGCTACCCTCAAATAGAGAGATAGCAAACCAATCTGATCATGCCATTAACATGTACACTAAAGAAACAGATTCATAGTTGAGTTTGGGTGCTTTTACATTAGGCATTTTATATAGGCTACAGAAAATAAATCTGTCCAGAGTGCCAAAAAATACATACAGACTAGCAGTGCTTTTTCCGTTAAATTCTTTAATAGAGCTTAATAAAACAGCTACTAGAGGTATAGCAAAAGAAAATATATGCCCCTCAGAGTTTTATCTGTGAAACTCATTTAATCAAACGGCTTGATATACATTTTGATATAGAGTGTGCATTGTGGGTCTGTCTGAGGGTGGACTTAGATTGAACAAAACCTTGGGATTCCTCTTGCACCAGCAAAAGCAAAGAATCAACAGCATCCCGCTCAGGTCAATCTGAACCCTCTGACAGGTGCCTTCGAACTGTCAAGCGGACTGTTGAAAATAATCCCCCGTTGTAAGGCAAATGGTGTTATAGAGAAACTCCAAATGAGTCGGAGAACTGCTGTTAGTACTGTGATATGTCCCTGTACGCATATTTGTTTATTGACCTCAATTGTATTATCCCAGATAGAGTAGTGATATGTAGCATTTGGACCAGCTTTTAGTTTTAGAACTTTTTATTTCTACATCATATCCATACAGTGGGAACAATAAATCTTTCCAGACACTGGACCAAAAATATGTCACTATGGGAAAATCAGCACTTGACATTTTTAAAAAAATCATAATTTTAGCTTTGGCATAATGTTAAAATGTCTCTTCTGTTGTTATTACTATTATTATTGTACCTGCCTGTCTTTTGTCCATTTTCCTTTAAATTATAGTTTTTTATTGTGTTGCATGGCTGGTTTTTGACAGAAGAAAGCCTCCTGTAGTGCACGCCTGGTGTTACTAGCTGATAACAGAAGGGAAACTTTTTTCCTTTTTTTTTTTTTAAGAAATTGCTGGCATGACTTTGACTTAATCAGGGAAAGTCATTTTACATGTTACCATTTCAGATATGAACAGAGAAGCAACACTAAAAAGCCATTTCTGTCACGTTGTTTTGGGTAAGGAACAGCAAATTGGATGCAGAGCAAAAATTCAGCATTACACTTTTAGTTTACCTGCAGTGAACTTTTCCTATAACTCCATCATACTGCTGCCTTTGGCATGAGCACAAAAGCACATCACTGTAATTAGTGTAGCAGCTGGCCTGTAGGATACAGTAGATTGTACAGGGTGACCTAATAAAACTTCCCACATTTCAGTGGTAAATGAAAAAAAAAGTTAAAGATAATAAAACTATTATTTGCACACATGACACTTCATTCAGTGCAGTTTTTATACATCATGTTTTAAAGATCCTGTAAATCGTGGCCGTCATTTTGTATATACGTTTGATTTCTGAAGGCTGCCATCGCTCGATGGGTCATGTCGGGTGAAACAGCAGCTATCTCCTGCTGAATAGCAACCTTAAGGGCTTTAAGGGTTTGGGGTTGATGAGTAAAAGGATTGCCCACAGGAAGAAAAAAAAATCACTAGGGGCAAGGTCAGGGTATTGTCCACCTGGCCACCAACATTGCCACACAACGAGATCACCCGATCTGGAAACAATTTCCTAAGCACTTCCAGTGATCTTTGGGCTGTGTGTGCCATAGCTCCATCTTGCTATGTGCTCAGTTGGGCTTAGGCTACCAACAGACCTTAGCACTGCCTCTCCTGCCTCGCTAAGTTTCATGTATTAATAAATAAATAATTTCAGGAATTATATGAAATTCCAAGAGTGCAAATAATAATTTGATCATCTTTAAAAATATATTTACATTTGAAATGTGGAAGGTTTTTTAATGTTTATTTTTAATTATTTTTGTTTATTTTTTACATTAAAAAGCAGTCACATGACCATGAATAAAGTTTGCCTGGCTATTAAGCCAATCACTGATAAACTCAGAATGGTAATGTGAAAAGATTGTTCACTGTGGTCAGCAGTTAATTCTTATCCATACAGTAAACTTAAACTCATGAATGTATGTTTATTAAACTAGCTAACTCTTAATTTTTGGAGGAAAAAAAATAACGAATGAATGATATAATAATAATAATAATAATGATAAAACTGCCCTGCGATGGCCTGGCAAGCTGTCCAGGGTGTACTCTGCCCTCACCCACTCTGCCTGTCGGCTGAGATGGACGCCAGCCTCCCCGCGACCCTAATTAGGATGAATCAGTTCAGAAAATGAATGAATTCTATTTGGAGAAGCAGGAGTGAGATTTAAAACAACATCAACAAAAGCACACACTTTTTATAATTAACCATAAAAGCATTGGTTCCTTTAAAGCAATAATAATAATAATAATGATAGTAATAATAATGATAATCCTATCAAAGTTTTAGAACCAGATTCATCTAGTCAGAAACATAATAATATGTAACTAAATCCATTTATATAGTAGGATTGGCCTTCATACTTTTTTCCATCACCACAACTAATTCACAGCTCCCCACAAATAGTAAATGCATTAGTTGACTATTGAATTAAACCTTTGCAATAAAATACAAGTTACACTTCAGCAGATGATTGCATGGCTGTTGCATAAGAAAATTTTACAGCTTTGTTTACTTCATTCTTTTAAAAGGCTCAATGTCTTTATGCTTTTATTATCTTTCCATTTAAGAGACCTTTCTTTTTAATTATGTATAAGATAATTTAATATTACGTGCTGCGTAGTCAGCATTTTCCACATAAAACTTTCAAACACATCTTATTATGAAGTGTAGCTAGTTTGGTTCTCGCTCCATACTGGAGTTATAAACCTCCCACATATCTGCAGTTATAAACTTCCACCACATTCATTCTATGCCAGAACAACAACAACAACAAAAAAAAAGCGATCTTCAGATTCATGTAACGATCTTCAGTTTGTGCTTCATTACTTATGATGACCTGGTAGATGTGAAGGATTGCCCTTATTTCTTCTCAGAAAAATACTGAACTTCAACAGCAACTCTGCAGCATTGTTTGGGCTGATGTAACTACAAGCTGTGCTGGTGGCTGTTGGATTAATCCTTTTTGTCAGGACAGTGTCTCTGCGAGGAGCATAATGCCCTTCTAAGGCAGAGTTTGCTGTGTAGCTGGTGCTTTCCTTGCTGTGAGTGCCTGCTCATGTTTATACAGTGAAATGCCATCCGTCCACCATACAAGCCCACCAACTGATCAGAGATGCCAAGTTATGATGTCTCAAAAAGGGCTCTACAAGCTAAGTCACTTATCTGCTTAATAATTAATCTAAAAAAGAAAAAGAAAAAAAAAACCAACCCTTGTAACTCATGGAGAAATGACAATATCACACAGCTCAGACTTTTAGCTCCAGCAGTGAAAGTTTCAGTAATAGATCAGGGTAGGGACTTATGAAAAATTCATGCAGGATGCATTGGCAAATTTATATGGAAATTCTTTGAGTTAGAATTAGGCTGTTTATGTACAATGAGTACATATTTGAGAGATGCCCTTGCAAATACATAACATATTTCACTAACTTTTTATTTATTTTACTTATATATATATAATATTTAACTATTTTATTCACTAACTATTTGTATCTTGTGTTTTTTTTTTTAACATTCACCCACATGAAACTTACCCATACACTAGTGTATATAGCATATAGAAGAATATAACATAAAAGTAAACAAAAAGAAACAAACGTTTTACTTTGGAAGGAAAATGGACTATCAGTGAAATCCATGTGGATAACCCAACTCTTGTTCATTTACTTAATGATGGCTTGTTTTCAACCTTCCCAAGTTCTAGACCACTCCACTGCTATGCTTTCTCCATTGGCTTCCTGTAGCTGATCGCATTAGATTCAAAATACTAATGCTAGTCTACAAAGCCAAAAATGGACCCGCACCCTCCTACCTCACAGCACCTATCACACCCCGCACTGCAATGCGTTCTATCCGATCCTCTAGCACTGCTAGACTGGTCCCTCCTTCTGTCAAGGTACAAGGAAAACATGCATCTAAACTCTTCTTTGTTCTGGCACCGAGGTGGTGAATTAAACTACTCTAGATGTCCGGACAGCTGAGTTACTGGATGTCTTCAAATGATGACTGAAAACTTGCCTTTGTTGGAAGTACTTTGATTAGCACTGTTACACACACACACACACACACACACACACATACACACACACACAAACACAACCATTCCCACTCATATAAATAAAAAAACAAAACAAAACAAAAAACCCTTAGTAGCCTTTGTCCTAGTGAACCAGTATCAAAATGTATTCACTGACAGTGACTTTCAACCACTTCTGTAAGTCACTCTGGATAGGAGTGTCTGCCAAATTCTGTAAATGTAAATGGATATGCTGAAGAGTATGTGAAGGTATCTCTACTTGTATATCAGCCATTCCATCACGGTGTCTGTGGAATTCCAACAAAAACACACCTCATTGTACTTAATGAGGTACTGATTAGGTGACCAAATTAAGGAACCAAATCTTACCTAATGAGGAAAAGTATAAAAAACACTGCTGTGGCCATGACTATTTTCTTGCAATAGGACCAGCTGGATAGCAAAAACAATGCTAGTAGTACCTCCAAAGTAATTGGAATTAAAAAAAGGTATTGCCCATGCCAAAAGAAATGAAAAGAAAAGCTTTGAGTGAGGGAAAGAAGAGTTCAGTTCTGGCTTTACTGGCAGAGCGATACCGTGAGCGGCAGGTTGCTTACATTAAAATTTCTAAGACGGCAGTTCACAAGAAGAGGGTCAAGCAGCAGACAATGAGGACAACAAAACTACAGACCGAAAACGACTCTCCACTGAACGGGATGACTGTCAACTCATTTGAATGTCACTCAGCAACCGTTGGATGACATCAAGTGACCTACAAAAAGAATGACAAACAGCAGCTAGGGTGAAGTGCACGGCAAGAACAGTCCGACAGAGGCTCCTAGGGGAAGGCCTCAAGCCGTGTAAAGCTAGAAAAAAGCCCTTCATCAATGAAAAGGAAAGAATAGCCAGACTTAGGTTTACAAAAGACCATAAGGATTGGACCATAGAGGACTGGAGTAAGGTCATCTCTTCTGATGAGTCCAATTTTCAACTTTACCCAACACTGCATCGTCTAATGGTTAGATAGAGACCCGGAGAGGCCTACAAGCCACAGTATCGGTGATGGTCTGGGGGTGCTTCAGCAAGGCTAGAATCACGCAGCTTTGACTTTGTGAAGGACGCATGAATCAAGCGGACAGTCTGGTATATCAAAACGTTACATCTCAATAAACTACAGTGCACTGCAAAACCCCAGTCCTCTCAAACATTTTCAGTGCAGTCGTGAGCTCTTATGCACACTGTTGCTGTGATAAAGGCAATGCTAAATATTCAAATATAAAGAACTTATCATTCCTTCTTTGATGTTAAATGTGATCTGAAATATGTTCCTCTTATATTTATGTTTTTAGGTGTTTTATGTGGTTTTCATATTAATTTGCATGATTAATTTTAATCTTTAAATTAAAAAGTCACCTATCAGGATTATAATCTTATTTATGGTAATGCACTTGAAAAGCTTGAGAATCCTTTAACTATATGGCTCACTGGATTACAATACTTAGACAATCTATGTAGATTCATCCAGTGTTTGTGTTTCATAGCTGTGTGCTAGACGCTTTTAGCAGAGTGACTGTGAGGGTTGTAATATCAATACCCAAGTCTCACAATAGTAGGAAAATGCACATAAGGAATGTCTATTGCATGTTTATGCAAAATCGGGAGCACTGGCAGCATCTTTCCTGAGGGACAAACAGAAACAAAAAGAGTATTATCACCTTCCTTAGGAAGCACAAAAATGCAAAGAATTATTTACCCTCACTGGGCAGGCCCCAGGATAGAGAGATTTGTAGTGCGATGCTGATTGTGTGTCCTGAAAGGCTTCTGGGATTCACATGATCCCTGGGTTACCAGAAAAGGGGAAATAAAATAAGAGGGCTGAAAATGAAATTGTAGGTAGGATGGGCACACACACACACACACACACACATACTTTCAGGAAACCCCTTTGTATCATCAATCTCAACCTTCAGTGCAGGACCCCCATGAGTCTCTGCTTCTGTTTCTGGCTCTCTCTGTCTCTCTGTACCTAGACAAGGTCTCCAGACACTTCCCTCCAACCAGGCCACTGAACCGGCCTGCATTAAAACAGCACACACTCCTATTATATATTGCTGCAACTCTTCAGTCAGAGCTGCATAAAGCCTGTAATGAAGAACAGAAGGAGTTACAGAAGTAATTGAAATCACACTCTCTGATTCAGGATAAAGCAAATAAAGTGTGGATGAGCAGAACATGTAGAACAGCCCCTGAGGAGGAAGCGAAGGAGTGCTGGGCTGCATTTTATCTCCACAGTGAACCGGAATGCTTTTGATGTCTAGATGCGAGTTTACAATGGGACACGACACTTCACACTGAGTTCTTATTGATTACTGGTTTTATCTCCCTCAAAGCTACCTGACACAGATACACTCACTCCACAGCCCCTTCTCAACCCACATCAAAAAAGGAACCACGCCATCTTTTGTCTGTTACATCAAAGATGAACAAATTACAACAGACTTTTATTAGAGGAAAAAAACCCACAGTGTTTTGAGCTTGGTCTAAAGCCATTAAGTGTGTTCGGCTTTAAAATGATAGCTGATGCCAGAGCTTTTTAATGGCTTTTGACTAACAGAGGCCCTAAAATCATTAGAACTTTAAGTAATTATTTACATATAAAAAAGGGTAGGTGCAGTTCATGAGAGGTGGTAATTAACCTGTTAGCTTAGTCCATATTTTTAAGAAAAAGGCTACTTCCGGAGTACATTCCACTGCTCTTTTAGCTGACATTTAATGAATGTAAGCAAACTTTTAAAAAGCTATTCATACTAAAACAGTTTTCCCTACACCTCTGATGCCAAGCCCGACAGTTGTAGCTTCAGGGTCAGAACAAGATATATCATAAAATTAGTTGTGCACAATCAAAATCTAATGTGAAAGAAACCAATTGATTTGATGACCACTTGACCTTTCCAGCATCAGAGCATCATTACCCTGTACTTTATTTTCCATTTCTATGTGAACATTTGATTATGTATGTGAGCGCCATGTCACTGCCGCTGTTAGACCTTTTGGAAAGGCCCTATACCCTATCAACTTAACCTAACAAGATCATAAATCACAGCCCTAATTTATTGTAATTGAAAGGGGTAAATGTATACTTAGATTATTTATTTTAAGTTATTGATGCATAGACAAAGTTTACTCTGTAGTATCTAGCAAAGAGAATTTTTTCCCATGTGGCACAACGACAAGGTGCGTGATTATCACTCTGGAAATTGCAAGTTCAAATCCAGTTTGATGCTGCAGCCATCCACGACCGGAAGTCCATGGGAGCTAATTGGCCAAGCTCTCACAGGAAGCAGGGATGGCATACACTCCCCTGTCACTCACAGCGATCACCATCCAATTGATGGGCATCTGTGAGCTCAGTCGTACGAAAGGGGCGGATAGCGCTTTCCCTCCGAGGTCTGTTAGATCGCCTCTAAATGCGCATACACAGCAGTTCGTAAAGAGGCGGGTGGCAGCATCGCATGTCACGGAGGGGGCATGTGCATGCTTATGTCCCTCCCTTGTTGGTGGTTGTATGTGATAGGGAAGCAACACTTGCCGGGTGGGAATTGGATAAGACTAAAATTAGTGGAGAAAAAAAAGGGGGGAAATTAAAAAAAAAAGAAAAAGAAATTGTTGTTTCTGAATATAGTGGGAAATAAATTTAAGGTCAGTTTTGAAAATACAACCTGGTGCGTTATGTTGAAGAGAGGGCTGAGCCCAAAGGCAATACTTTTGATTTATAAGTTCATCTACATTCATAAGATTTGAGTAGTGATCAAAAGAACAGATCGTAGATACAAGTGGCCGATATGAGTTTCCTTCGGAGGGTATCTGGGCTCAGCCTTAAAGATAGGTGCTCAAACATCCAGGAAAAGCTCAGACTAAAGCCGCTGCTGGTGGTTCGGGCATCTGATTAGAATGCCTCCTGGTCACCTTCCTTTTGAGGTGTTCCTGGCATATCCAACTGAGTAGGCCCCAGAACTCGCTGGAGGGATTGTATGTCCTGTCTGGCCTAGGAATGCCTCAGGATTCTCCAGGACAAGCTAGAGAGTGTCGCTGGAGAGAGAGACGCCTGCATTTCTCTCCTAGACCTACTGCCTCCGCGACCCGACATTGGATATATGTTAGAAAATGGAACAATCGATGGAAAATGATATCATGTGCCTTGACTCTAGTTAGCCAGTTTAATAAAGTTTATAATGTAAACTGACAGGGATACCATAATGACATATACATTGAAATATCTTATATATTGAAAACAAACTTTTCAGAGCCATGTGACCTTACATGATTTTGGTAAGAGCTCAAGGCCTTTTTTTTTTACTCTGAGAACATATTTTAATTAAAATTGACATCAGATTTAAAGGATATTAATTCAGCTATTTAGGCTTGGATAAAACCATTCAATTCAAGTGACCTGTCAAACAGATTAATGAGGATAAGGACTCAGTAATGAATATATGTTCAGCGTTAATAATTACTATAATAATTATGAAAAGTATTCATTCATTCATCCATTTTCTGAACCGCTTATTCCTAATTAGGGTCGCGGGGAGGCTGGCGCCCATCTCAGCCGA
>JBCNYH010000024.1:17545194-17553624 GCA_039654325.1 Tandanus tandanus
TGACACCCTCAAATAGAACGAGAATAAAAAGAGAAGACTACCTACAGGATTTGGTTTAGAATAAAATAGTGACTGGTCATGAAGAAGCAGCCCTTCCAGTACATTCGAAATATGTGTTGGAGAGCATATCGCACCCTAACTGTCACTTGTAGATAGGTGTATATATAAGTTGAACCTTTTAAAAAAATCTCATTTTGATCTCATCTGTAGCCTATTTCCAGCATGGCAGTTTTCCTTTCTGTGGCCAGACATTGTTGTTCAGCTGGGAGGGCAGTAAGCAAGAAGAAGTATTTTTTTTCCAAATGGACATGCAGCTGGCCTCTGCCATTGATGAATGGCCAAAACTTCAGAATTTTGAGCTGGAAGTTGTGCACTAAGCCGCAGACTTAACCAGGCTTTTTCATGTAGCCAAACTAAAATCTCATAGAGAGGCCCAAGTGGCACTATCCAATTTTGCTAAATAGTTGAAACGGTTTTATTAGGTAATATGGAATTTTACTGTTCAAATGTATTTATTTATTTATTTATTTATTAATTAATGAATTAATTAATTAATTTCTCTGCCTCAGAATATGCACATATCATGAAAAGGTGTGCACTATTACATCTATCCATTCATTTTCTGTACCACTTCTCCATCAGTGTCTCAGGGAAGATGCAGCCAATCCTAACTGAATTTTTGGTGAGAGGCAGGGTACACCTTGAACAGATCACTAGTCTATTGCAAGGCTAACACAGCCCCAATCAATCATTCACACTTGCGTTCACATCTGTGGTCAATTTAGAGAAACCCACAGGAGTACAGGGAGAGCATGCAAAGGTACCAAGATTTGAACCCTATACCTTCTTGTCATTGAGTGTCAGTACTAAATACTGACCCTTCATGCCACTGCCACCATTCCAGACACACACACACACACACACACACACACACACACACACACACACACACACACACATATATATTCATTCTCAGGGCTAGACTTACCATGTCATGCCCATGTCTGGAACTCTTATGGTCATTAGCCAGTGGCTTCATCACATAACCTCCATTCACCCTATCCTTGCTTGAAGTCACCTCATTATTAATGACACTCTCTTGTTTGCCATTACTGCGACTTTGTGAAGCAGGACCTGTGACAATTTCAAGTATTCACCTCTTAATTAGTGTTTAACTATACCCTGCTTTGCATTTACTAATTTAGTCTTATCTCATTTATTCCTTTTGCTGATGGCCTGACCTTTAATGTACCTCAGGTTTCAAAATATTTCCTAGTCTTTTGTTTGTCTTCTATATTTGTCTAAATTAAACCCGAAACTTACACTTGCATTAATTTGTCTGCTACATGGCACTTATTCAGATTTGCATACAGCATATAAAAGTGAAACAGTCTACCTAATCCATTTTTTCAGAGTGAGTGTAAAGGATTGTCAAACGTGTAATGATGTTTTATGGCACAAATAGGTACAGTGTGCACTTGCTTGTAACCTATCAGCAGTACTTTTGTCTGACTCCTTTTGCATTTAAATTTGTGTCTTGCTCTTATTTAATGGTTGCTTTTGTTCATTTTATTCAAAGACCAAAGTGGCCAAACACAATCGCAGTTATACACCACTTACACATAGAGCAGGAACGTCCTCCGCTCACCCTCAGCATCGTGCCACTGTCCCCTGGGAGGAGGATGTGCGGCCCTGGGATCTAGTGCTTCCCATTGCCCTCCATGATGGATGTGTAGTATGAGGAATGGGCCTGTCCCCGGGGCCCTTCTTACGTCTTTTTCTGGGTTAAACAGCATCCTACATCACACCCTTCTATATGTTCCTGAGCGAGAGTGTGTTTACCAGGCTGTGAAAGCACTGCAATCCATTTCCTGTCAACATCTCAGGATATGATGAAAGGAAACTTTAGGCAGCACTTTGCAGGTACCTTAACGGGATGTCACAACATTTCTATTGCATAGATTTGATGTTCGAACTGCAGTGATTTTAACACACTTTATTTATGTTTTCACAGCCGCAATAGCAACAATAGATTTCAAAAATTGACAAGACTTCTTTTATGGCCATCAAGGAAGAAGAATAGGGATTACTCATGATATGAAAGCTAGGTCTTGACTACTAAACAAAAAAGTTGTGCCTTGACTCAGTAATGAGTTACATAGCTAACTATATGAAGCCTTGGTTGAGCTGGGATTATTCTATAGGGGGCTGCCATAACCAAAGTCCAATAGTATATATTTATTTAAAAAATAATATTAAATAAATAAAATTACTAAAGTAGTGGCCAGAGAAAAAGCTGATCATGTAATACATAGAAAATCTACAATAATAAAGTAAAATGAAAGACAAGTCTTCCAAACTCTCCTGTTACACATGAACATATGTATATTTTTATTATCAGATGGTTTTTAACCTACATTTTCAAAGTTGCAATCTGCTAAAATCCGTTTGCTAGTTTGCATTAGCCAGTTTAAAAAGGTTGCCGTTTCACTCTCGTGAGTGCATGAAATCGCGAGAATAGGACATACACTGAAACAGTTCAAACACTGAAAAAAGTAAAATGTTGGTTTACCTTTAAAAAAATTGAAGTAATCAATCACACAAAACATTTGACATTGACTAAATGAAAGTTGTGTTTCAGCTGAATCTGAAACACATCACTTTAATTTAGTCAGTGTCAAATGTTTTGTGTAGTTAATTACTTCATTTTTTTAAGTTAACAATTTTACTTTTTTTCAGTGATTTAAGCAAATTAATGGCAATAATAACAATATACAGACATTAAACTTGCTAATCAGATATATACTAGTAAACTTCTGAATGAAATAAAAATAGGTACGAATGCATATCACACATGCTTCCATTCACATACATCAAACAAGAGTCAGCTTCTATGCAAAGTTGTTACAGACTGCTGATGAAAACATATGATAATTACGTGGTGTTTGCCACTTTTCACAGGTTGCCACCCTGTGTGCGGCTTTAGTACTGTTTTTATTGTTTTTGTTTGGTACGACGAAATTTGTAATTTGTAATAGCTGCAAGCTTTTATTAAGTTTGGGTTTAAGTTTGGGTTTCCCTTTAAGTCTACACTCTTAAAAATGGAGCTACCAGTGTGTACCTAAAAGGGTTAAATGCTTTTTAGTGGGCGGGTACCCTTTTTAGAGACAATTGTTTACCTTTCATTGTTAGAAAACTTTTTTACCTTATCAAATTAAATCATCATCATCTTCTTCCGCTTGATTCAGGGTCAGGTTGCAGGGGCAGCAGCCTAAGCAGTGAGGTCCAGACATCCCTCTCCCCAGCCACTTTCTTCAGCTCTTCCAGGGGGACACTGAGGCGTTCCCAGACTAGCCGAGATAAGAGACCCCGTGGTCGATCAAATGAAATACTAACTAATAACAAAGTAACTAATAGGATATGCATCTTTGTTCACTTTTCTCTTGAAACCCGCTAGATAGCTGCAGGGATCCTTAGGGCTGAAACAGCACAAATTTGTACCTTCTTTTGTTTTGCATCACTTTGTGTCATTTCTGCTCCTCAGAAGGTGCACGTCTGGTTTCTTAAAGAACAACATGGTACTTCTGGGGAAACATTTCTCAAAAGTGTACCTGAAAGTACAAATTTGTTCTTGTATCTTACGTTCATATTTGAGATTGTATAGTGACCAAAACCAAGAAATACAACCTATTGCAGATAAATTAAATATATATATATATATATATATATATATAAGTGTGAGAGCCAGGAACCCACAAACATTTGGCAATATAGCGTATTTAGAAATAATTGTATATAAGATTAAACAAACTAACAGCACATAGTGATTATTGGCTTGCTACAATGATTAATATTGTTAGACTACTTTTTAATATTTTGTAATTAATTTTAATATTAATTTACTGCTGTTCAGTGAAATTTATGTTCATAAAGACAGGTTGAATAACAGATGGATTGCAGAGCATTCCCACTGGACAGCATGTCGCAAACAAAATTATTAAAACCTACAAGAGTTTAATGAACAATATTTGGAAGACCACCCAATAAATTTCCCTCTCAGATTCGTCCCTCAAAAGACAATCCCATGTGATTTTGCACCCAGCATGGTACTACCATATGCCTCAATACAAAATATACTACTCTATCGACACTGCATAATTTGGACAGTCTATCTATCTATCAATCTATCTATCTATCTTTATTTATTTATTTATTTATATATACATAAAGCCTCCATTAACACTGACACACTATCAAAACATTAATAATCACCTGGTCTTTCCTATGTGCGTTCAGCATTAAGCAGCCTATGCTTGAGGTAGAGTTTCTATTTTCCAATGGAGGAAATGCAGTAAAAATCAGTCATTTGAAGAGTTTCTAAAGTGAGATTTTATTCCCATGTTGATAATATTCCAACCCTGGTTATAATACCGCAAATCTGCAGAACTGTCACATTCCTCAGAGCTCATTCGCAGCATTGATGTATGCCTCTGAAAGATCATTCCCTCACACTGTTAAGATTAAATAGAAACTTGCAGGCGGTGACACAGGAATCGCTATCTGTGCCTTCGTTTATGCATTACCACTCCTGTTGCTTAATTAGCCGCCATTAATTATGGAAATGGTGTGAGTCCAGCTTCTGCAGAATCAACACGATAGTCGACAGAATCTAGATCATTCTGTTGTGTCGGCTGATAGGGAATACAGCACTGGCATTTGGGGTGTTCATCATTCTTTTCACAATGGCATAAAAGCTCCCACGAGTGCTGTTTCATATGTGGAGATATAATGTTCCTGTCTCTGCTCTTCCCTTTGTACCATCCTGTTATCACAGACAGGCAGTGCTATCTGCACGAACACTCTGGACAACTTTGACTCTGTCTATATATCTGTGTTATTAAACCACTGCATGATAAAACATTTGGCTGATTATCTTGGCTGTGATGCTAACACTTAGCAATTCACTTATTTGTGTAGGACATGTACATTAACAAGATGAGTAGAAATGGCTGTTTCGAACATGACCAATGAACAAAATGGAACTTTGTTGTTTAAGAATATCCACTTTTTATGTGGATATTACTTTTTCATGCAGATCCAGATTGAGAAATAGCCCAAGGCATGCTTATCCTTCTCACTAGGACATCCTGCTGTGCTTCATAGTTTTCCTCACTCTCCATTTTCTTATGGTGCATATTTAAATCTCCATTTTCTCCTAGCTTGACTGATTGAATCAAACATTCTGCGGACTGATAAAACATTCATGAGTGGCTCTTTTCCCCCTTGTCCCCGGTTGTCTTAGGGGAGAAAGGTTATGGTGCTGCCCCACATATTTGATGAGATTAAGAGAGAGGGGGAGTGAGAAAACGCGGTGCAGCAAAGGTGTCACCCAAGCTGCAGGCAACATTAAGAGGCAATTAGGGGCTCGGTGTGGTCAGCAGCAGCCGTGTGCTCTGTCTAAATCATGGGAGGATGGGGGGTCCTAATGAAATGCTAATACAGGCCAGGCAGTGTCAGGAGTTTGTAATTGGAGCACAGCTGCTGCTGGGACTGTGGAGTGGCGAGGAGGCAGCAGGCAGGTCAGAGCCATCCGCTCCTTTTTGTCGCGTCTAGAGCCGAGGTCTATTAATGCAGGAACAAGCCGATCCAGGTTTACTTTTATAGACTGTGTAGTGCATGCTACACAGAAACATTGTCTTCACAGACTAATGAACTGACTTTGAGAGCACCGTTTTAAAGCCTGTGCATGGCATTTGTTAAGTCCTGTGATTATTACTATGAACTAGGATTAAAAATGTGCAAAAATACTTTATGATAAAATCATTTTGATTACATAATTAAAGGGTGTCAAGGACGCATGTCCATCTTACAGCAAGAAGGTCCTGGGTTTGAGTACCAGCCTCGGTGAAGTTGTTTTTGAGTGGAGTTTGCATGTTCCCCCTGTGCTTGTATGGGTTTTTTCCAGGTACTCTGGGTTTCCTCCAACAGTGCAAAGACATGCACATTAGGCTACCTGGCTGTTCCAGATTTCCCCTAGGTGTGAGTGTGAATGTACATGGTTGCGTGTGTTGGCCGTGTGATAGACTGACAAGTTTTTAAGGGTGTATCCCTCCTTCGCCCAGAGTCGGCTGACCCTAAAAGGATAAAGCAGTTTGGGAAATGATAAAATGAAGCCACAAAATTAAAATTACATTTTCTTAAATCCTTACTCCAGTAAGCTGAAATGAAGGACAGCTTCCTTCGGTTTTGATGCTGAACTGACACAATATTTGAGTGACAGATTTTGTTAATATAAGCTTGTCATACTTTTTCTGATACTAAATTGCACAGCACTCAAGCACTGCCAAAATCTTCTACAAACATTTGCAAAGTTTTATTTCTGAAAAAGCATTTTCTGATAGAAAGTAGAAGAGGAACATAATGCCATTAATTTTACCTATTTAGTGCTGCACATGATCAAATACCTACATCTGTACTTGGACAAATATTTTTTATAAATATTTGTATAACCCCATTACTATTGCCCTGTACTTAAACACTGGAAATACAGAAGAATAAATTCTAGATTAGTCACCATGGTCATGATTACTTGAGTTCATAATTGCTCTGAACTAACGATGTACTGCTTGCATGATTGTCTTTGTATTTGCCTGCTATACTTTCTAATGAATTGAGTTCTATTTCCCAAAATATAAAGAAACTAGTAGCCTTATCTAAGTCACTTAACACACTCACTCACACCCACCTGAAAGTAAAACATCAGCTCATCTTACTTTTTTGCATCTAACAGGGTCTGATTCACTTAAACAGACATGTTTTTTTTTAGGATAGAAGCAAACATCTGTATCTCTTCATTTCAAATAATGCATTTGTTTTTAATTACATTCCTCATAAAAAGATCTGTCACACACAGTGCACCTTCTCAGGTCAATTACTTGGGTTTTGGCTTTTTTTCTCACAGAAGTTTCAGGTAGAAAAGAACAGGTCAGAAGTCAGTGTGAAAGTACAAATACTGGTTACGATGTGGTGAGTATGCGCCAAATGTCAGTGAATCTCATTATTAAACCCCACTGTGAAATACATATAGCTTAATAAGCTCATCCATGTCTTCCATTTTGACAAAACTGACTTTAAACTCAGATTGTCTTTGTCTTTTTTTCTTTAGAAATGATTTCTGACTTCTTTCTCAGACATTCTGACTTTAAACTGGGTGCTCTCGAACTAAAAATGTTGATCTATAAATGCATGTTTAAGAAAGATTTCAGCAAGTAGTAGTTTTGCACATTCTTTTTTTCCAAGAAAAAAATAAACAAATCTCTTTTAAATAAATCAGCTTGTGTGTGTGGACTGTTTTATCAAATACCTAAGATCCACCTAAGTTCCAACAACCTTTCCTCCTTTTGGAGTGTCTTTCTAGGTTACTACTGTTCTCTTTGGTTACAACCTTTGATTCAGAGGATTCACACAATTCACACAAAACTAATTGCAATGTAGTAAAGCCACAAATGTTTCATGCTGTTTCTGATAAAATTATCAGCTAGTGTATTTTTATTGTATATTTTTGTATTGTTTACTAATGTATGAAATTGTGTATTTACTGATTTTCTGTTTTAAATTGTACTGTTGACAAACAAAGACCTTGAAAATATTGGATATTTTTTATTTTGTTTTTACCATTATCATTTCTAACAAATGAAACACCTTGATCCTCTTACTTTACACTTTAAAATCGTTGCATTTAAAAGCATTCCTAATTTATTATTTCTTTCCAACCTGCTGCTAACTTTAGTACAGGAACTAATCATTTATCAATTTCCAAAAAAAAAGAAAAAAGAAAAAGGTTGAAATAATCTCGAAATAGTCTGTCATGCTACAGAAACAGTAATGAAAATGAATGTATTAGAGGCATCTCTCCAAAATTATGTCCTCTTTTTTGCTGTCCATTAGGAAGAATTGTTTGCAAAGAGCTTATTCAACACTCCTGAAGAGTTTACTCAACTACATGAATAATTTGTACTCGTGCTACAGTTTGGATAAAAGCTAGTGAGTCTGTATTGCATTTTGGGATACATCCCGGGGCAGATGCATTGTGGATTCAGATGTTGGTAGAGGAACATTCATTCCTCTGGCGTTTTCTGTGTCGGCCTTCATCTGCATCTGTCTATCCTGTTTTATTTAGTCTGATAGTTTTCATATGCAATATGACATGATATGACATGGCATCACTTCAAATTACCATATGCTCTGCTGAGAGGAACATATTTTAGCTCTTAATGTGGGACAGTGACACCAGCTTACATTAGAAGAACCTTCTTTGCTATCATGCTCCTTCAGGGAAATTGTGTGTGCGTGTGTGTGTGTGTGTGTGTGTGTGTGTGTGTGTGTGCGCGTGCGTGCGTGCGTGCATGTGTGTGTGTGTGTGGGTGGGTG
>JBCNYH010000024.1:17597848-17622732 GCA_039654325.1 Tandanus tandanus
AATATAAAAAATACGCATACAAGGATAATAAGAAAGCCAGGGAAAGAGACTGTTAATAAATACAATATGTGTGCGTGTGTGTGTGCTTGCTCTGAGTCATCTTTGTCTAGAGGCATTAATTGTGATCAGAGATTTACAGCAGGATAGTGTGTGTATGCCTCAGGCTTCATTCATAGTCTGATTGTGTGAAGTGACCCTCACAATTATATAATGTAACACTATGTCCTGGTTTAAGATCTGCTGGTGATGAATCAGGGTGAAAAGTTACTGAGCTGCTCACTGTCTAAGTTCTATTAGTGCAAATGCACTGAGCTGTGTGTATTCATGTGTTTGTGCAACTGCATAATAATAATTTTGCCATGGTGGTGTAGTAGTAGGCACATACGCCTCACAGCAAGAAGTTCCTGGGTTCAAGTCCCGAGCTCGAGCATTTCTATGTGGAGTTTGCATGTTCTCTCCATCTCACCCGCTCGGTGTGGATGTGAGTGTGAATGGATGTGTGCATGTGGGTGTTGCCCTGCGATGGTCTGTCGAGCTGCTCAGGGTGTATCCCGCCTTCACCCAGTGTCAGCTGAGATAGGCACCAGCCTCCCCACCACCCTAGTAGTAGGATTAAGAGGTAAATGAGTGAGTTAGCTGCTAAAAAAGTGTTATAACTTGTAAAGAGTACAATTTCCAGACATCTATTGAACAAATTCACATGGTGGCCATTTTGTTTTTTACTTCACACTCAAGGTGAGAAGTCCTACTGATACTGTAGTATTACAGTCTTGTATTTGTGAAATCCTTGTCATTTCAGTGCTTCCCAGCTAATCGGCATACTTAACTCTATGGTTTGAAATGTCCAGGAATTTGCAGAGTCTATACGTTTATACAAGTTTCAGCCAGGAAAAGAGCAGCAAGACTTTATCTTTTTATTTGTGTATTCCTCCCTGAGTGTAACAGAGGCAAAAAGGGCCACCATAAGAATAAGGTCAATAAGAGCCACTCTTTATTCGTTGAGTATTTGGATTATTGTGTGTTTTGATCCGGCGCTGATGATGAACTCCATGGGTGATCTTCATCTGAAACTGTGTTCATAAATTGTATGCTAACATCACACACATGAACGCATACCAGCTCTTCTTCATCCACATATGGACACGACTGGAAAGACAGGATTTTTTCTCCTTTCAGTATAAGAAACAAAAGGATATTAGTTTCAAACATAACATATCTATCTATTTTAGCAACTCACTTCTTCTTTCACATATTTAATTTATTCTTAAAATATTTCAGAATAAAAAAGTATTTTCATGTAAATGATTCTAAGACTCTCTTAACTCTCTCTGAATGTGTCAGCACTCTGATGGTGGCACTGTGCAAACAAACACAAGCACAAAAATAAATTAGATAAAATCCATAGAGAAATGACTCAGGTTTTTTTTTTTTTTTTTTCTACACCTTTACAATACGATAGCAAATAGTGATTTTCATGGTCCCGCATACTAAAGTGGGATATAAAGTTCAGTTCTTTGTGAACAATCATTTCTTTTTTTCCCCCTCTGTGTACTGTCCTTTTTCCATTCATCAGTTTAGTACAGAAGTTGTCATGTGTGTGAAATGGGTGTAAAATGAGAGCTGCTACTGCTGCAGGAGAAAGAGCAGGCTGCTGCACATCAGCATGAAACACAGCTTATTATCCACATTCTATCACTGCCATTCCCACCACATTATTCATGTTAAATAAGGTTCTCTACAAAGATACAACATAGAAAACTGGTAAATATATAATTGTAGGCCTTTCAAAATACATTTAATGACTTCTGACTCCTCTTCCGGCAATTTGAAATGATGGTGCGTATATATCTATATATTTAGTTTTTTCATATATTCACTTTTTTGTCCAATGAGGATCAACGTTTGTACTCTTTAACTGTGACCAACCATGCTTATTGCAAATTGTCCCAAAAATTGCTACTGGAAAAAAAAAAATAAAAAAAAAAAATGCAAATTTCATTTTCTTTATACACATAATGTATGTATACAGTGCCTATATTTCCAGTTTCAAAATACAGTGGGTTCAGTTCAAGAGAAAAAGAAAACGTATGCAAAGTATTAAAGGTACTACTGGAATTTAGTTCATTTTCATCAGTGCATTTGGACAAATAAATTCTTCAATGCCAGTGCTTTAAATTGGTGGACATTGGTGTGATAACAGGGCTTGGTGTTTTAATTTCTTCTTGCTCAGCCCTTCCTCTCTGAACTCCATTTGTTAAGGTATTGTTTGTTGAGCTGTTTGTTTGTTACTTTTCCTCTTTGGTCAGTAAAAGTTGTTTGAGTGTGTGCCAAAGGTGGACTCCAGCAGAAGGCCTATTCACAGAGTCAGCAGGTCAGAACCTTAGATCTGGCCTTGAAAAGGTTGTAGACATCCAGTGAGCTTTAAAGAATGCAAGGCCCCTCATAAGCAGCAGTTCTGCAGGCTCTCTGGTGCTCTGTGTGAGGTGCTGTGTGGACATACGTCCTCCGTGGCACTAGGGGGCGCTGCCCATTTACAAAGCGGAGCTACAGACAGGCAGTTGGAGGCGGATGTTTAGCTGATGACAGACAGCAAGTTATCTACAGCAGGTGGGCTGGAGCAAAGAGCTCAGCAGGCTTCTACAGAGTCCACATGGAGCTCTCCACACCATTAGAACTTCGGCCAGTGTTAGGAGACCTGAGGACATACAAACACAGAAAACACTTAGACAAATGCATCCAGGTGTATGTACTTGGCAATAGCTTTTCCACTGACTAATTGTTAAATATATTTAATTAAAGATAAACTGCAAGCTTTTCAAAATGAAAACCCCTTTTGGGCCCTTAGCTGAAAATCTGCAGTCATTTTTATTTATTTATTTATTTATTTTAATCAGTGTATTTACTTTTCTCTGCATGATCAGTGGTTGTATAACTGCAACCAACCATAATTACTGTAAACTATTCCAAAGGTAGCTGACCTCAAGTTGTTTTGTAATATGTGATTTGACACACACACACACATATGTAAATGTACATGAATGTGTTTTTATACATTCTACCTTAGGTAAAAGTTAATGTCTGTTGGGCTTTCACAGCGAGCCTACTGGCTCATCAGGCCAGGGCCCTAATTTTCGTGGTGTGAGGCAACTAGGAATTTAACTTTTCCTGGATGGGTGCTACTACATCGCAGATTACCTTCCCAGTATTTTACTGGGAAGTATTATACTGCTGCGTATACAGAGATACACTTGTGGGGGAGACCTTTCCCAAGGTTCTTAGGGGTCTGACGTGAAGTCATGAGCCCAGCATCCTAATCATTACACCACTGGCCTCATGTTCTATCCTAGTAATTTTGCACTCTGATTGGCTACTCTACTTCTAGCATATCAGCTCAGTGTCAGTGTCAGCATAGAAAAAAAAATTAAAACCCTGAAATGGTCATGACTGGTTTTAAGCTAAAGTATTTCATGAACTCCCACCCCAAAAGTGACACTGACACCGTTTTTCGGTCTAGACTGATTCCATGAAAAGCAACAAAAAAATAAAAGTAAAATAATAGATAGTAAGTCTTAGGGGCTAAAATCACTTCTTTCGTTTCTGTGACCTCTTGTGGGTTGCAATATGCAGCAAAATCTGTCCCATCTGATGCTTTATTGTAATGAAACTAGCTAAATTAAAATTTTAACTATTGTAAGATTTAGCCTCAATAATGATGCTGATAAAAACACATTCATGTACTCATTTACATATGCATTCATGTTCCTACATCAGTCTCAGTGAGTCAGAGCAGCTTAGCAAGTGAATGCAAACTAGTGAGTGAAAGTGAATATTGAATAGATTTGTATATGTGATATTAAACAATGCTGATTCTGCCTACGATCAACCTTGTGTATAGTAATATTTGAGTGGCATAGCTGGATGGGAAATTAAAACTTTAATTAAAACATTGCTGGTTTATAAAACAAGTTTGTTTTCATACATTTTACATTGTCTAAAATTTTAGTAAAGCTTCTGAGCGGAGCACCATAGTCATGGAATATGCATTGACCTTGCATGACAACAGGCAGCAATAAAAAATAAATAAATAAATAAAATAAAAAGAGGAGCAAACGCTGCAATCAGAAGCTGGAACTCATTTAAACGGATAATTAACCTAAAAAAAATTGTGTTAAAATAAAATCGGAAATCAGCTAGTGAAAGGAAAGGCAAATCCAGTGTTAATTTTTACATTTTCGGCATTTTGGCAGAAGCCCTTATCCAGAGCGACTTACATTTTTATACAATCTTCCTGCTTCCACTCAAGACCATCCATCCATCTTACTAGGGTCACGGGGAGGCTGAGCCTATCTAAGTTGAACCTGGACATTTGCTCTAGACCGTAGTAATTAAATGGAGTGGGGACTTATTTATTTGTTTCTTACAGGGGCGAAGTTAATGCTAACTCCCTGGCAGCAGTGGAAAGCACAACACTGGGACTGAGCTGCAGGATTTATTAATAAGCAACCTGTAACTTCACTGTACATTCACTTCTGCAAAAACTTTTCTGCCACACTTTCTCTCTCTCTCTTGATTAAGCACACACTCACCATGCATGCTCACACACAAGCTGAAGAATCCCTGAAAAGAGTCATGCTACTCTTGGCTTGGGTATCTCTCAATAGAGACCTCTATCAGGAGCTCCACTTTTAGCCAACGCTTAAATCTATATATTTACATTTCTATGTGCTCTCAGATAATATGATTTGAATATAATCCCTGTCATAAACTGTGATTTTCTAGTTAATTTATACAAGGCACATTTAGAAGTTTGATATTGTATTTTATTTTACTACTTATTAAAACCCTTTTCACCTGAACAGATGGTTTTCAGGTGCAACTACCTTGCAGATAGATAAGTGTTGCATTGCCAGAGGTCGAATGAAGCTCATGCCTTACGTCAGTTTAACTGCCACTTGTTTCTTCATTGAACTGTCAAGTGATTTTGCTACCAGGGGAAATATTGACAAATCTCTAAGCCATCTGGATGGTGTCTGGTCCTCTGCCAATGAGATAAGGCCACCGAATGGTTGAATGATGGCACATGTCTTTAATAACAATGAACTCTTGACAACTGCATAGGGACCAAACTGGCAAGGCAGGTGTTGGCTAAAAAATGAGCATGTATAACTGTAAAGCAGCAGGGATGAAGCAATCAAGATTGAAAATGAACCCCATTATAATTGTCAAATGACACATGCTCAGGGAGAAAAGTAATCAAGTAATTTTGGAGGACTGAAGGAAAAGACAAGGCCACGTTTCTAATACACTACTGCAACTTTTCGGTAATTAAATCCACCATAAAACCATTGTCAGTACACAGGTGTACATTAATTCTATCCATGTGAGTCCTGCTACCCTTTGGTGATTTAAGACGAGCAATTTCCATATCTGTGAATTTTCATTAGCACAGAAGCTGATTTATTTATTTATTTTTAACTTATGTGAATGGATGTTTCCTTAAATTGTGCATTACAGCTATTCTGTAAGCTGGTGAATGAGGTTTCTTGCATTATATAAGTTATATTATCCTTCTGCAACCCAAACCAAACTTTCTGCAACGTTCATGGATTTTAGGTATGTTAATCGGCCGTTGATACTGTGCTTGAGCATCGGACATTAATGTACAAGCGATAATCGAGCAATATCGAGCAAAATAGCACAAAAATCTTAAAGAAAATGTGAAAACAAACCATCACTTTCAGTGGCCGCTTCTCTCACCCAACATATTTGCGATTTGTGTTGAATTGGGTAACATGGTATGAGAGATCCTTTATTGCATTAACGGGATAATTTTTTTCCCCTTTATATCTGGTTACTCTGATGTACAAGTTTATTTCTCCAAATTCGAATACTGGAACACCAACTTCGTCTGCAAAACTCATTCAGAAATAATTACACTCATTTAAACCAAAATGGCGCTGTAACAAATTCAAGGCGAATGCCGATTCTGAGCAGAAAATGCGTGAAAAGTGCCATAAAATTGGACAGAATCGCACCAAATCTACGGGAATCATTACTGGAAATTATCGGTAAATAAGATTTCATTATCGATACGAGCTGTCACAGGTCCAGTCGAGCGATTATTCAATAGTTTTATCAATCGTTATAAACCTAATGGTTTATAAAACAGAAGCGATTTCCAGGCTTCCCATTAAACAACTGAGCACCCAACATCCAGCAGTAAGAGGTGAGAGATTGTGTGAGGCTGGTTTCTCTTTAAACAAAGGTGGCCAGTATCCAGTGGGTGTGTGGTTCAAAGTGTATTTGGGTTTTGATTTCCATCTCCAATTTGTTTTCTAGGGTGTCATGGCAGACAGTGGGGTGGGAAAAGAAAAGTTTTGCTTGATCTTCCATGGTCTCTTAGACAGGTAGGCACAATGGTGTCAAAACCCAGTTGTGCATGGAGAACAAAGTAACATGGACTTGGAACAGAGTACTCTAGCTCGGAACCTAATGTCACTTCAGTTTGCAGGAACAGCAATATCAGGCTCTGTTTGTCTGGCAGCAAAAGAAGCAATAAAGAAACAGTGTAACTAGACAAGCAGATGTAAAGATTGAGTCCATTTGAAGAGCTACATAACCCTACCTCTTCTCCTGTGTCTTCAACAAATAAACCCTTCACCAAGGCCAGGCCTCATTCAGACTTTGAAGAAGCCCAGCAAGTTCCCTACAGTGTATCATCCAAGAACCATCTAAGTATATCACCTGACAGTGAAAAGAGCAGTGCTGGAGCAACTTGACTACACTAGACGTTCATTACTGATTTTTCTGAGAGATGACTTTACCACAGGCCCTTTGCCTTTGCCTAGAAGCTTCTAAACTCTTGCAGGAAGTGACCAATCCTGATATTCATTCATTCATTCATTCATTCTTTTGCCAGACTGCTTAACACTACCAGGGTCATGGGGAGGCAGGAGCTGAATCTGGGCGAGGGCAGAGTACACCTTAAACAGCTCACTAGTCCATCGCAGGGCCAGCATACACAACCATTCACACTCACACCTGGGGCAATTTGGAACAGCCAATTAGCCTAATGTGCATGTCTTTGAACTGTTGGAGGAAACAGGTATACCCAGAGGAAACCCATGCAAACATGGGGAGAACATGCAAACTCCACACAGAAGCCATGGGACTCGAGCCCAAGACCTTCTTAGTGTAAGACAGACGTGCTAACCACTACGCCATCATGCCACCCCAAAATCAACATCTGTGATGTGGTAATTCATGTGAAGCTTTATTTACCTGACAAAAGTACAAAGAAAAGATTTTTTAAATGAATAAAGATTTTCAGGTAAATTATTTATTTATTATTATTATTATTATTATTATTATTTATTTATTTATTTATTTATATTATTATTATTATTATTTTTTTTACATATAGTTAATAGACAGATTTTTGTATTGGAGAGGAAGTTCCTCACAACCATCTTTCTGACCTTTTGTTTGGAGAGTAGAATAAACCAAATTTAACTCACAAATTCCTGCATGGATTAATGTATAAATATAAAATCTTTAATTTTTTTAGTTCAGCTTCTACACACACTGCCTGGGCAAAAAAAAAAGTCACACACACAAATTCCACCTTTAGCCTTGCTTACAGCACGTAATCGTCATGCTGTTGTTTCAACAAACTTAAGCAACATAACATTTATTTTCATCCAGTGTTGGGTTCATTTGTCACCGACGTCTTGAATTGATAAAGAAAAAAATCTAACCACTCCATAAAGTCTTCTACAGCACATCCCGGAAGCTTTCTATAGGATTAAGGTCAGGACTCTGGGGTGCCAATACATATGTGACAATGATTCCTCATGCTCCCTGAACCACTCTTTCATTATTTGAGTCCCCATTTTATATCCATGCCATCAGGGAAGAAAAAGTCCATTGATGTGACAACCTGCTCATTCAGTACATTCAGCTCATCAGCTCATTTTATTGCCATATTAATGTTGTTGAGCCTCGACCTGACCAACTGGAGCAACAATGCCATGGAGATTATATGTTGTGATCAAGACTAAATGCTCTCCATGAAAATATTAGAGTGTGTGACTTTTTTCAAGGCCGGGCAGTGTATATGGCTACGAAATAGTATTTAGTTCACTAAGACGCACTGCAAATGCCTATAGAGCAATGTGTCCAAGCAGTTATGAAAGTAAACCAGACTTAATATAGACATACAATATGTGAAAGCTTTATTTATTGCTCAGGTAGAGATGTTGGATGTCCTCTTGTCTTCGTAAACAGAGACATCGTTAATACTTTAGCAGGTTTGATATCCAGGCAAAAGTATAAGCAGTTTCCAGAAACTACAATATCCTGACAATAAACAAATTTAGTTTATCCCAAATGCTACATATGGTCCCACTGCTGGGGAATTTCAAGCACAAGGATGAATAACCAATGATCATTACCAAAACACATACTCACATGAGCCAACAAAACATCCAACGGAAAAGAGGGGGTTCTAAATTTTGCAGTGTGCGTGGGACATTGTGGAAGCAGGAAACAGATTCATGGGTGAAGTGTGTGAGTGGGAAAGATGTGAAGCCAAAATGGGAAAGAGACTGTTATCCACAACGCATATGGACGTTTTCACCTGGGTGTTCCATACTGTAATCAAGGCCAGTGGAGAATATGGCCTCGAGCTGACATTTTACCTGAATGACTTCACATCCTCAAATGTCACAGAGAGGCAAACAATCAAACTACCACAACCACTCATTTATTGGGAATACCTTTGTTTTTGGAATGAGTGTCATCCTTTCCCTAACTGAATGGATTTTGTGCTTGATTTTCGATATCTTTAAGTAACACTTGCAGATTTAAATAAATCCGGTGGAAAGCATAATGCAGGACCTCGAGTGAGTTTTAATTCCTATATTTGGATATGGAAGACTCTGGGTAAGGTAGATAGTTCTGAACCAGAGGTAACGTTTTGGTAGTCAATCTTACCATGTTGCTGCTTAATATTATGTTTAATAATTATCTAAAACATATAAATAATAGTAACACACCACTCATTCTTGTTACGCATAGAAAAAATGACAGGTAATTTTATTTTTCAGATGCCATGTCTATATTTTTATCTCTTCAGCCCTGCTAAAATTTCAACCTAAGTTTCTATGGGTTTTGTTTAAACAATCTTAAATCTCTCATTTTAAATATCTCGAATTCTTGCATTCAGAATGAAAAAGTATTTAGTTAGCTGGTTCCTGCTTTGTTGTAATTTTTGTGCATGTATCCAGACATAAAATGATGTATGCTTTGGAGTTAT
This sequence comes from Tandanus tandanus, assembly GCA_039654325.1. Classification (NCBI taxonomy): domain Eukaryota; kingdom Metazoa; phylum Chordata; class Actinopteri; order Siluriformes; family Plotosidae; genus Tandanus; species Tandanus tandanus. The sequence continues at coordinate 17,607,165 of JBCNYH010000024.1, forward strand.
GTCTCAAAAAGTCAATATAACTTTGTTTCCTTACTGCCTTTCATGAAAAGGAAACGGACTAGCTAAAGAATGCTAGGAAACTGATTCAACTGGTGTATTGATTCACTGTATTTATGGATGAGACAAAAGGCAGTAATTGCAGTGTTCTGTAAAAGCATTTAAATAGAAAGAAATAAAAGACAACAGACTTAACCTACCTTACCTATGTATGGGGTAAAAAAAATTCTAAATGCAGCTGATTTGTTGAATGACTTTTCTTTATTATTATTATTATTATTATTATTATTATTATTATTATTATTATTATTCATTCATTCATTTTCTGAACCGCTTAAACTTAATTCGGGTTGCGGGGAGGATGGCGCCCATCTCAGCTGACTCTGGGCTACGGCGGGGTACACCCTGGACAGCTTGCCAGGCCATTGCAGGGCACACTGATGGCAACCCAATAGCCTACTCTTTTTGAACGACAGCAATGGTTCTTTTACATGCCTCTCACCACAGACAGTGAGAGACATGGCTGGCCTTTGATAACCCAGTTAGCTGCACTGGGGGGACAGCAATGACAACTTGGTGATAGTGACCTTCGGATCAGTACGCCCCTGGGCCACCACTGCCCCTATTATTATTATTATTATTATTATTATTATTATTATCATTATTATTATTGTTGTTGTTGTTGTTGTTATTCTTTTTGCTGTTGTTGTTGTTGTTTTTGGTTGTCGATGTTGTTCTTGTTGTTAACAAATAACAAATTCTTTTACTAATACTTACTCGTATGATAGCGGTGTAATTTCTCTCTCTCTCTCTCTCTCTCTCTCTCTCTCTTTCTTTAATTCCTTTATGTTTTCTAACAAGGGAAATACGGGATAGTTTATTGGCAAAACCTGTGTTACTAGGCCAGATGATGACAGTATCACATGGCTATATGTGCATCCAGAATCGTTAGTGTTGTCACATTGTCAGCAATAATGGTGTAATGAACCACATCCTGTTGGTCTAACATTCATGCTTGATCTTTTAGGACTTTGAGGACATATGAACATACAACACATTAATGGTTCCAAAATCAATGGGCTGCCATAATGCAGTTCACATGGATCTATTTTTTCCCCATTTTCTCCTGAAGTATACACCTGGGGCTCTAGCTCTAAGGACAAATAGGACATCTTTTATCATCACACAATCCATTATAGTACCACCTCACATTCTTAAATAGATCAGTTTGTCTTGGTGCATTTGTCTTAATTAGAGTTTTAAACCTGAGGAGGGCTGTGCCTTGCTATGCTCACAAGGCTGTGTGCTTTGCCATCTTTTGTGAGGAATGAGCAAGGAGATTCCCACTGCATCATCGTTTCTCACATGACAATCATGAGCGCTGACTATCTCTGGAGCAGAAGAGCTTTTCTGGCTAAATCTGAGCTACAGAGTGTTGTTTACCTGGGAGAACATTACCTGATATAGAGTTGTGACTGTTTCAAAAATGAATAAATAAACGGCAATTCTCTTTCAGCTCTGCTTTCTTAATTTTTTTTATTCTTGGATGAAGCTCACTTGGTGGCAAAGAATGAGAGATGAGAAACTGGCTGAGCAATTATATACACCGTTTTTTCAAGCTAAGACTGCAAGGTGGTCAGAAATAAAAGTGAAACAGAATAAAGAGTGAAATCCATTCACAGGCACTCAACAAGCATTCTTTTTTTTTTTCTTTTTTTTGCAGTCTTTCTCAAAGTTGTACTGCCTTGATAATCATATCCGTTCAACTTTATTAAGCATGACCCAAAATGTCCTAAATATAACTTGGAGGAAGCCTTGCCTGAAATTAACTCTCCAGTGTATCCTTTACTTCCCAGTGAGACTCAAAATGGAGGCAGTGGGCCTGGACTGCTGACTTGGCGGATAAGGACTGGCAGAACAAACTAATGGTCTGCAGCGGCCGAGAGAGCATTTGCATGGAAAAGCATCTGTCGTCTCAACGGCCATTCTGTTCAACCCGAGGTTTAGGATGTGTCCTGAGGTGCCAAGCAGGCCCAATGGGATCAATTACGCAGGCCCCAGCATGCGCCCCAGCACTGCCATGGCAGCCATTTTCTGCACTCTGATCTCTACCGGACTCCGGGGGGGGGTGGTGGTGGTGGAGTCCACTCATTTTTATCACACACTAATGAACTGGTTGCATGAACACATCCAGAATTTCACTGACCTTCCCGTATTATTCATTACTTTAGTATGGTACCTGTTAGATGAGGCTTAGAGAACAGCTTGTTTAGTTCCATGCCAAAAAAGACCAAAGAAGACTATAAACAACCTAAATATAGATAAACGCTATTAATACACTGTAAACTCCAATCAGTTAATCCTTCTTAAAAAAACAAAAAAAACATTGGGACTGATTGCTCTAAAAAATAATGAAGTAAAGTGGAACAGGAATTGTATTTTGTACTTACAAATGCATATTTATAACTTTAGCCCTCGCTTTCTGTGAATGTTCCAGGCATGTTTTCTGTAATTAATTAGAGACTTAAAAAAAAGGGAATGACTTACAAAAGGTCATGCTAAGGATCATGCATAATAATTTGAGGAATAACATCAGATTACATTAGAACACATCTTTTAACTTAATTTAAAATAGTTTTTGATATCAATATTTAAGATATACGAAGGAAAAGGTGGGCAGCACGGTGGCCTAGTGGCTAGCACATCCGCCTCAAAGCAAGAAGGCCTTAGTTCAAGACCCTGGCTTGGCGAGAGCGTTTCTGTGTGGAGTTTGCTTTCATGGGTTTTCCTCTGGGTACTCCGGTTTCCTCCAACAGTCCAATGACATGCACATTAGGCTAATTGGCTGTTCCAAATTGCCCCTAGGTTTGAGTATGAATGGTTGTGCATGTGTTAGCCCTGCAATGGTGTGTGCCACGCCTTTGCCTAGAATTGGCTAAAATAGGCTCCAGCCTCCCTGTGCCCCAGTAGGATTAAAGCAAATGGCAAATGAATGAATGAATGAATATATGCATGACTGAATGAATAAATGAAAAAATAAAGTATGCACTATTGTACTATATCATTTCATTTCCAGTTACTGCTACATCCTGGCTAGAGCTGTGGTGTTTCTGGAGCTTGTCCTAATAACTCTGACAGGAATACACCTAGATGGTATGCCAGTGAATCTCAAGGCACCATGCACACACATTCATGTGAATGTGGAAAGCATGTGAAACACAGAGGCCTGACCTCAACCCACTGAACACCCTTAAGGCTGACTGTTCACCAGACCTCCTTGCTCGATATCAGTGCCTGACCTCACTAATGCTCTTCTGTTTGCAGGGTAAAAATCCCAAGGGCAGAAAAGCCTTTCCAGAAAAATGGAGGTTACTCTAGCAGCAAAGGGGACCAACTTTCGAATGGAATGTTCAACAAGTATATATGGGCATGGCAGTCTGGTGTCCACATACTTTTGGCTACATTGTGTAAAAAAAAGAAAGAAGTAAATTTAGTCCAATGCATGCTAATGGTATTTATGAGCCATTTCTATCCTTCTTATTCCCATCCAAAAATCTGAATTTTTTCACATTTGTTTTCATATATATATATATATATATATATATATATATATATATAACTGTGTCAAGATCTTTGTGGAAGTTACAATGTCTGTGTGATGCTGTACACTTAATGTCAGCTCAGAGCACAATGCCTATGAGTACAATACACTTTTACACATATTTGTTGCCCCCACCCCCAGCTCAAGGGCTTAACATTAGTAATAATAGTATTTCAAACTAAGTATTAATCAATGTACCATTCTGAAAATAAAATAAAATAATGTACAGTTCTGCACAAGAACCTCTTTAACATTCATTCATTCATCATTTATTTTCTGAACCGCTCAATCCTAATAAGGGTCGCAGGGAGGCTGGCACACCTTGGACAGCTCGCCGGGCCATCACAGGGCCCCTCTTTGACCTATACTAAATAACTAACAATTACAAGTGCGGTGTATTATTTCCCATATGCCATGTTGTGGTGTCTGAGTAGAAAAGCTAAATACGACTTTATTTAATTTATACTCAATAATACTGTAATTGGCTATATTTCTGATAATCTTTTTTTTAACTGTTTTTGGTAATTATCATCTAAAGAAATACATATTTCATATTATGTACTATTTTTTTATTTATTTTTTGGTTGTCTTTCATCATTAACCCTGCAGACATGTTTACAAGGAGAATTATAATACTGTTGTTCCCCCATCTTTAGAAAAATGTAGTAACACATTTAAACTATGCGAAAACCTCTAGCCATGTTGCACTTCTCCTCCATGTGCATGCGCTCTCAGTCATGCCTTTTTCTGGCAGGCTGTCAAATGTGATAAAATTACCATTTCCAAGGATAACTCTGTGGAAAATCAGAGCCTCTCACCATCATCTCCTCTGAAAAGCAGCATGGAAGAGATCCGGCGCTCCTGAAGCGATTCTGATTTGGAAATGACTTGAATAAGTTAAATGGACCTCATGCTTATAAAGGGTGATGCTCTCTCTCTCTCTCTCTCTCTCTCTCTCTCTCTGTCATTCTCTTTTTCACTAGCTCTGTCTCCCCCACACACAAAATCTTATTACTCCATCTCTCCCATCTATCAATTTATTCATAAACCCTTTTCTGTCTGTAGCTCATGCTCCGGTTCATTTCAATTGTTTTACACACTAAGCTGTGCGTGGGAATTCTTTGACTGTGAGGGTCTAGTTACATAACATTCATTGATCACAAATATCCAGCTAACTGAGGACTAAACAGTGAATGCAGTTACATTTTTATTACATTTTTGCCTATTAGTTTATTATTAGTTCATGAATATACATGAGACAGTATAAAATGGTTTTATAGCAGTGCTTCACTTTACCACTTTTTAATCCATGAGGAATCTGAAGCTGGGGAATAAACACTTCTTGACCTATTTGGTTTTTATAATTTGTTACATGCCTAATGTAAGATCAGTAATCACTCTTTCCCTCTCACTCACTCATTAAAACTCACAGCTATGGATCATTTGGAACTGCCAATTAGCCTAATGTGCATATTTATGAACTGTGGGTGCAAGCCATAGTACCTGGATGAAACCCACACATGCACAGGGAGAACATACAGACTCCACACAGAAAGACCCAAACCTGGGAATCAAACCCAGGACCTTCTGGCTGTAAAGCGGACGTGCCTACAACTATGCGACCATGACGCCAATAATTGCCCGTTTCATTCCCCGGCTCAATGAGGGCATTTCTGTGTGGAGTTTGCATGTTCTCCCCGTGCTTGCATGGGTTTCCTCTGGTTAATCTAGTTTCCTCCCACAGTTGAAAGATAAGCACCTTACCCTGGGTTTACACTGGGGCATGATGTCCGCAATCTCAGTGATTCAAAAAAGTGTGGAGCGCCATGATTTATGAGCACAATTGGAGCATGACTGGCGTATAAAAAGGAGGCAGGGTGCATCCAAGAGATGAAATTTGAAGGAATCGTGTTTCCAAGTTCATCAAGATCCCCTACGATTATGCATCAAGGTCTGTTACACTCTGCTAAGGTCTGTTACGGTCTGTTAAGTTCTGTTAAGCTATACTGCGATTCCCATGTTCTATCACAATTGGTGTCAAATCGTAATACATCGTAATAATCGCTGCAAAATTTTTGACAATCAAAATTTTTGCCATGATCAGTGCGATCATCACAAATCCACCAAATTCCCTCAAGATCAGCACGATTCGGTCCCATGACCCCCCACGCTCCTTATAATTCCATCAAATCGCAGACATTGCGGACTTCGTGCCCCAGTATAAGCCCAGCATTAGGCTAACTGGCTTACCCAGATTGCCCAAGGTGTGAGTATGAGTGTGGATGGTTGTGTGTGCACTGGGCTGGCAAGCTGTTCAGAGTGTACCCCATTTTCGCCCACAGTTGGCTGAGAGAGGGTCCAGCCTGCCCACAACCCTTGTAGGATTAAGCGGTTTGGCAAATAAACAAATGAATAAATTAGTGAAACATCACTGAATATCTGGTAAAATGTTTAATGTATCTCTTTCTGCTAGTCTCTGATCCATTGAACATCATCTTAATCATTTGCATAATAGCATATGACTGAAAAAACCCACAAAAGAAAGGTCTGAAACATTAAAAAAATGTGATGTCCATTATGTAACTGAGCTGAGTTTTAAAGAGTCCACTTGTTACTGAAGTTTCCCTGAGCCTGTCGTACTCAAACCTGTCTATTAAAACTTGGCATGGATCAGGCAGTAATGTTCCTACCTGGCAGCTGCTTCCACATTATCTCAAGCAAAGGAAACAAGGGGATCTAGGGTGGATCTATGCCAAGGAACAGGCACCCTGACAGACTATAAATACATACTTACACACTCTCACTTTCTCTTTTGCTTACTCAGATTCACCTAAGCCAAGAATAACCAATGGAAATGTTAACTGCCTTATTCTCTACACTTGAGCTCACAGATGCCCATGAATGGCTAAGACTGATATGATTAGCAAGTCAGACAGCAATGTCAGCATGTACATTTAATTAAGCTGTCTTGGACTTCTGGTCCTGGAGAGTCGTGACTAGGCTTTCATGGAAATAGCTCAAAATAGCTCAATGTGACACATGCGATTCAAATAACAAACTCCTGATGACACAAAATGTAAGATTGTAGCACCACATGGAAGCCCTTTAAAGGGGGCAGTGGAGGCTCAGTGGATAAGGCTCTGGGCTACAGATCAGATGGGTCGGCGGTTCAAGCCCTGTTACTACCAAGCTGCCACCATTGGGCACTTGAGCAATGCCCTTAAGCCTCAACTGCTCAGCTGTGAAAATGAGACTTAAAAAATGTAAGTCACGCTTGATAAGGGTGTCTGCACATGCCATAAATGTAAATCTTTTAAAATGTATGTTATAGTTAAATCGTAATCCATTAAATGGTTTCAAAAAAGGCCCTTTTGTGGACTGAGCCAAAAGAAAGAGCAAGTGTCACTGATGGATTCATATGTACCTCGTATTTTTAATTGGTGATGCATTCTGGAACGATTAAACCTTACAATATAATACAATAAGTAATAAAAATTTGACCAATGGTGAATAATAAATGTCTTATTATACACAATTAACCACTATAAGAACATTCATAAATGTGCAAACTAGAAATGGTTCACATGTTCCTAGAAATGGTTCACACATTTCTTTCCCTAGTTCTAGTTACATGACACAGATTGCTACACATACTGAAGTTACTGTACTGTACACAAAGTTACTGTACTGTACACGTACTGAAAACATGGCCATAGCCTAATTTGAGTCGAATTTGAGGTGCTCTCTGTTCAGCAAAATCAAAAAATGTTATTAGTAAAAGAGCTAATAAAATATTTTCAATATTGGATGTGATAGAGTCCAACAGTTAGCACAGTAATATATTTAACCTTAGTTAAAACTAGTTGCATTAGCACAGAAACTAAGTGGAAATAGGCAGTCATCTGCTGGCTAAAGTGTTTCAAGTGACCTACTGTACTTTAAGTGAATTCTGAATTTGAAAACAGAGTGGATAAACATATGGAAAACTTATTAGCAACTTTCACTTTTCCAAAACAAGATTTTTAGGATTGTTTTTCCCTTCATCTTAAAGTTGGACGGTGATGACGTAATTTACACCAAGTGAAAGTGACAATGCATGTGTGTCCGTCATGGCAGTAATTTTGATTAATGTATTATGCACGTGGGATAATGGTTTTAAATCTCCTGATAGCAGACCAGTCAAGTCGCACAATTCCCTTGAAGTACATACTAATTGGACTTAAATACCATATTTTCAAGTGCAGATATAATGGGATCATTCTTATTGTATTTTTCAAACTGATGTAAAAACAAATCTTCCTTTAAGAGACATTACCCCATTTTGAAAACTTTTTAAGAGACCCCTTGATCATTTTATTTAATTTGACCACATTACTATAGCATTATGTTTTAATATAAATACCTCACATTTCCTTCTCATAGTATACAATCATATATATCTTATGACATACTGTAATATTACCTATGTATTATGTTTTCTTCTCCGTCTCTATCTTGATCTGCCTCCCTGTCCACCTGTTCATTTCCTGTGCTATATCAATCTAATAGTAAGTAATAGTAATAGTAATAGACAAGTAGCCAGCAAATGAATAAAATGTGATGGCTAAGCTCCTGAAGCCCTCAGTTTGGTAAAGTCCACTGCCTGATATTAAAAGACCTGGAGAGATGTAAATGAGCTATGCAGAACGAACGAGCACAAATTAAACTTTTTAATTGCAGATGACAGTACAGACAGGCCCTGCAGAGCTTTACCTCTCCCTCTATTTCTCTCTCACACTTCCACTCACACATATCATCCGTGATCATCCATCTGCTCCTGTAATTAATGTTAAGTGGCCTTATGCAATTACAGCTAATTAGAAGAAACTCCAAACTCAGAGTTCCTAAGCAAATAAATTCCATCAGTTCTGTGCTCGCTTTTAAGAAGAGCGTTGGAGTTTATTGAGTAAGGCACACATAGTACGCCTATATTTCAAAGAAAAAAATATATCCAGAGACCATTCAAGTGTGGATGCAGTCGGATGCTTTTTATTCAATCAGGCAAACAAAACAAAACAAAAACATCCATTTTCCTTTATTTGTATTTTTTTTTGGACTTGTGTTAAGTGATGTCACCTAATATAACTGAATTAATATTACTCATTACCTATTAATCTCAGTCAATAAGGGAAAAAGATAACCAGTGTTTATTCTGTCAAATAGGTTATGAAAATTTGCCAAATTCATTATATTTAATTATCCACTTATCCATTAGGTGTAAGGGTTGCAGAGGAAGCTGACTTCAAGTGACAGGTGACAAAAAAATAAATAAATAACTGTCACTCCTATGGTCAATTTAGACTAGCTAGTTAACTGAATCTCATTTTTTAAGAGTGTGGGAGGAAACCAGAGAACCAATCTTGGGAAATGCATAATTAATAACCTTATTTAATAATATTATTTAAATTATGCATATTTAATTGTGTAAATACTTATTATATATTATCACTGTCAATAAAAAAGAAGGGGATAAAATGTTACCTGTGTGTATCCTGTACAAGATGTAATAAATTGAGGTCGAACTATACACTTAAATTTTTAATATCTAATTAAGAGCTGAGCCATCAATTAATTATTAATTCATTCAAATTTTTGGTTTAGGGACACGTGTAAAATGAAAATCAAGAGCCCACACAATTCCCAAAATATTTTTTATATGCATCTTTTTTTTCTTTCTAAACTTCAGTGGCTCTATAAATTCTGCTGGCGCCCAGCACAGGGTTCCCACAAAATGGTTTAATTTAGGAATTTTTTTGCTTGCTGTTGTTCTCTGTGTTTATATTGTTAAAATTAAATTTCCTAAAAAAATGTCTTTGCTTTAAAAAATAAGCTTTTTAGTTAAATAGCTGATGGGTATATTCAGCGATATACATTGTTAGCCTATTAGCTTTTTTCAAATTATTACTTCTGAATAAAAAAAAAAATGTCTGACTGTAGAGGGAGATGGTGTGATAGAAAAAACTCACCGTGGTAGTTTTGACCCGGCCGCCAGGCTGTGTGCAAGTCCAGCCTGATCTATTTACCAAAAGGTCACAGCCTTCATCGTCCAGACATGGCACCATGTCACACCACTGCTTGGTCCTAACAATACGGGCTGAGGAGCAAGACAAGAGGGACGTTATCAACCATGTACACACACATACACACACAAAACAGTGATCCAGTCTATTTCATTTGTCTGAAAAGAAAAGACTGCTCACACTGAACAGTCTGAAGTATGCTCAGTACGGCAGCAGGAACACACAGTATCAGCTGTTAACATTGATCGCGTCTCGTGTACTGTAGTGTATTCATGTGAAATAGCTCAGCTGCGATCTGTCTTGCTTTCTTGTCCCATCTAATGCACCCCTGAATGTCACACAGGAAGAACACTGACAACAAAGAAGACATTCACAGTGAGCACAAAGACCTTTAAAGGACATGCAGAACATGTTCATCTGATATGTAACTTTTACCCAGATTGAACCCCCATCACCCCCCACTCCTCACACCCCCCACCCCGAGAGCACAGTAAAGACAACTGGTCCCAATTACAATTTATTTATTTATTTATTTATTTATTTATGTATTTTATTTTTTTAGTGAGGGCTGCTGCCCCCGCAACCCGACCCCGGAAGAAGCGGAAGAAGATGAATAAATGAATGAATTTTTTCTTTTTTTTGGGCCAAGCCAAACAGTAAATATCCATTAATGTCTCTGGTCAGGGTGTACTCATTGGATTTACTCTCTGCACTAAAACGCTTATTAATATGATTTTATTTACACACTGTAATTTCAGTATTTAGTGAAACAAAAATCTGCACCTCAACCTTGTAATTCAATTTTAAAGAGTTTAAAAGTGCCATACTCATTGTAAATGCTAATGTCACAAAAAAACAATGGTCTGAACACATGAAACCCTTTTCTTACTTTCAGTGCTACTGGAAATTGTGTGCTTTTCCTAAATATATGAGTAATTCTTTTTAATTTTAAATATTCTAAAATTGAGCGTACTGTGCAGATATAATTGTTAACATGCATGCATCAGAGAACACTAATTTTCCAAGTCCTGCATTACCCTAGCAACAGGCTGTACATTGGTGATTTCACTAATTAAAAATAAATGAGAAGCTCTTGAAAAACATTTTCCAGGAATAGACATTTTATTTTCCCTCCACTAATATTTAGCAAAAGCAACATCCTCTTTCAGTAACATCTTACTTCACTTTCCTCCTTTCTTTGTACCATAAACAGTAATATACACTATTAAACTTTTTTCTACTCAATATTTAACTGCTGTCTCATAGCGTGAATATGAAACTGCCCCTGGGTGTGAATATGTGTGCATGGTTATAAAAGACAAAAGTTAAAAAAGTGGTCACAAAACACAACTCACTGAAAATGAAACTCAAATGTTGTTATTTTCGATGCACCCGATATGCCACGGTGTGCTTTTATATTATATATGACCTAGATCACTTTAGTAGGAAAACCTCTACCCCTGGTCATTCATGCAATTATCTAAACAGAGGGTCATGTGACAACAGCACAAAGCATAAAATCACACAGTTACATGTCTGGAGCATCAGTAAATGTTCACAACAAACATTGCACTTGTCTATAGAGGGTACACATGATGCTGCAGAAACCAAAACAGGTTCTCGTGTAATACATTCATTCATTTATTCATTTGCCAAACTGATTGATCCTATTAGGGTCTCGGGGAGGCTGGAGCTTATCTCAGCCGACTCTGGGTGAAGTCGGACTACATCCTGAACAGCATCTTAGTCCATCACAGGACCAACACACACAACCATTCACACTCATACCTAGAGGCAATTTGGAGCAGCCAATTAGCCTAATGTGCATGTACCTGGAGGAAACCACCACAAGCATGAGGAGAACATGCAAACGCCAAACAAAAACATCCTTGCCGAGCCCAGGACTCAAACCCAGGACCTTCTTGCCGTAAGGTGGACATGCTAACCACTGCGCCACCGTGCTGCCCTGTGTATTTATTCATTCATTCATTCTTTCATTCTCTAAGCCGCTTATTCCTAATAAGGGTCGCAGGGAGGGTGGCGCCCATCTCAGCCAACTGTCGGCAAACGGCGGGGCACACCCTGGACAGCTCGCCACACTCACACCTAGGGGCGATTTGGAACGGCTGATTAGTCTACTGTGCATGTTTTTGGACTGTGGGAGAAAACCGGAGTACCCGGTGGAAACCCACGCAAGCACGGGGAAAACATGCAAACTCCACACAGAAACGCCCGAGCCCAGGAATCAAACCCAGGCCTTCTTGCTGTGAGGCGAACATGCTAACCATTGCACCACCGTGCTGCCTATATACTAATTAGATTTTTTTTTTTTAATGTAGCTAATTGCCAAAATGTAATTATTAACAAGGATGCACCACAGAGTACTAATTTAGCAAGTCCTGCATTACCCAGGCAACATGCTTTGATGATTTCACTAATTAAAAATAAATGAGCAGCTCTTAAATGATACAAAGCATTTACCATACAGAATATTTATCTTCTCAAGACTATTTTCTCCACTGATATTCTATAAGTCGTTAGCTTATTACAGAAAATAATATATTCAGACATGGACAACTGTAGCAATGTGAATCTAATCTATCCCACTTTTCAAATCATTAGAACTTTCTCAGGCATTTCTGTTTTGAGTTTGCATGTTCTACATCTTTTGCGTGGGTTTTCTCCGGGTACTCCAGTTTCCTCCCACAGTCCAAAGACATGCACATTAGGCTAACCCATTTCACTATAACACCAATTCCCTGAACATTGTATAACAGTAATACTGACTTATTAGGGCACCCTTGCAAGCACACAGAAATGCCAGTCCAGGAGTCGTGCCCAAGAACTTCTTGCTGTGAAACAGATGTGCTAACTACTACGCCACCGTGCCGACCAATAGGTATGGGATTTGAAATTATTTCTACCCAAAAATCATCTGAGTGTTTTCTGCCTTGTTCATGTCCATGTGTAGGTTTGTGGAAATCCATCACACAATACCTATCCCAGATTTAGTCCCCCTTTGTCATTTTTCTCCACTTCTTTGAAGGCTTTGTACTAGATGTTGAAAGGTGGCTGTGGGGATTCGTGCTCATTCGACCATAAGGACATTGTGCTTAGGCACTTATGTCAGGTAAAGATGCATGGCCCGCAGTCATTCCAGTTCATCACAAAGGTGTTCATTGGGGTTGAGGTAAGGGCCCTGTGCAGGCCACTCAAATTCTTTAACGTCAACCTTGGAAAACTGTCTTCATGGAACTTGTTTTGTGCACGGTTCATTGTCATGCTGGAACAGGCTTAACCTCTTACTTTGAGTGAAGGAAAACTGTAAAATTTGAGCATACAAAGACCTTTGTGGAAACAGTTTGGAGTCAGAACCACATATGTCCTCCACATCTTCATTGAAAAAAAACAAAGTACTCTATCATTGATTTTCACATATTTTTGTTATCAAGACTTTTATACAATAATTAAGAATTTTTTTTTAGTTTTTGGCTTTTGTATTCAAGTTTTCTGCAGTGACATTTTTGAAATTCTCATAAAAGAATGAAGGGAAACCCCACACAGTCATTGTCTCATCTTCAGACATGTCAAGTCCTCAGTGGAAAGACTGAATTGGCAATTGAGGATACAAATAGACATTCAATTTTAGCCTGCATGGGAGGACATTGCGGCACCAACACCACCAATTTTCTTCTGCTTCACCACCATCCCATAGAGCTCTCTCTCTCTCTCTCTCTCTTTCTCTCAATCTCATCAATACCCTCATACTATTTTTAATTATTTTATAATACATTTATAATTAGTAAATAGTAAGCATGTATACAATGTTTTAAAAAACGGGTAGAATAGTGGCATGCTTTCTGCGTTGACCTGGTGTACACCATGCAATAACTTTTTAGTGTTTTCCCCTTCTGCTTCTTCTTCTTCTTCTTCTGCCTATGTTTTGCATACTAATAAAATAAGAAAAATCAAGCTACACTGTAAGCACCACATCCTATGCAAGGCCACTAAACTTACTACAAATTGGATGTTTTTATTCGTGGTGACTTTAAGATGTTTGGCCATTTTAACTACAAATCACACATTTTCCTATGTTTAAAAAATAATATTTTTAAATAATGCATTAAAAATGCCTTCATAGTTCTTTGCTATCTAGTAGTGTCATTATAGAATGAGCGTTTTCTTTAACGTCAACCTTGGAAAACGAGGTGGAAACCATTGGAAATTAGCTTTAAATACTGTTTACTCTTCATCTATTTATAGAACAGCAAAAAACAAGAACACTAACACACACACACACACACACACACACACACACACACACACACATACACACACTTGAGCATATTAAACAGTAGCATAACGAGTATCACGATAGGCTAGAAGCTGTTACTGCTGTGAAGCGAGCGCAGCGAGTCGAACAGCAACACTAATTTTGTTTTCCCGCCAGTGATAAAGCCAGTATTTGGTTGGGCTCAGTTGCCCTGTCAGAATTCATGGGCGACTCGATTTATGTGTTAGCGCATGCGCAGCACGATTGTACTGTAACGGTTGAACTGTTGAGAGAGCCACTTTTGGAATGATAATTCATAATAGGGCTCAAGAACTGTCACCATCCCTCACTCCACATCACTTTATATTTACATACTGCTCATTTAACAGTGACACGGAAAAATGGAAGTAACAACTGAATATAGCTTTGAAAAAAAATAAATAAATAAAAAGTATCGAACAAAAACAACAACAAAAAATACTGATAATCAGTGTCTGAAGCATCACAGACAAAGCTGTAACTACTTCCTATAATAACTTGATACAGCATAGAGACTTTAGAGGCTTTAAACAATTTGGATGCTTGTTTCCTTTTAGTGATGTTTTCATCTGAAAAATTTAAAGGACTTTGTTTACTTCTCAACAAGCCTATCATGCTAAGATGTGAAAAATCTCTGAATTTTCCCTTTCTATGTCTCTACACATTCTTGCCAACTGCACGCACGCGCACACACACACACACACACACACACACACACACACACACACACACACACACACACACATGGCTTCAACCACAAACCAGACAGACAGATAAATCAATTTTACACAATCCCATAAATCCCAGGATACACATTTTACATGGCAGAACATAAAATAATACGGAGGAGATAAAATCAGGCTCCAACAGCATGAGAAAATTAATCACATCATCCTGAAAATGTATTACAAGTTTCTTCATTTTAATAATTAATGAGTACTGTATTCACTCAAGTCATGCTAAAATTAAAGTATCTAGCACTTTCCCATTTGATTTCATTTCATTCGAACCACTTTATTCTTTATCAGGGTCGAGCAGAAGCCATCCCAGCCGAATTCAGGTGAAGGTGGGGTACAACCTGAACAGCTAACCAGAGCGTCACAGGGCCAGCGAAGACACACAACCATTCACAGTCACACTCACACCTAGGGGCAATCAAGAATATTCAGTTAGCCTTAGACAGCCTTTTACTGTAGGAAGAACCCAGAGCACCTGGAGAAAACCTACGCAAGCACGGGGAGAACACGCAAACTCCACACAGAAACGCCCTCACTTGGAATGGGGCTTGAACCCAGGACCTTCTTGCTAATCACTACACCACCATGCTGCCAACATCTACCACATTTCCTTCTCTATTTCCTCTTGATAAAGCCATGAAGTCTCCTCATTTATATGAATGATGAATTACCACACAAAGAGGAGTGATAAAGAAAAAAGAAGGGTGTGTATAATTAGATAATGTCCTTCCTGAGGGCTTCTTGTGTGTGTGAACTGGATTTTGATAGCCTGTTAGCCCCAATTATTAATCCAATTGACTACAAAACAAGTGCAGGGTGCTTATAAACTAAAAGCCCCAGAACATACATACATACATACACA
>JBCNYH010000024.1:17664243-17681682 GCA_039654325.1 Tandanus tandanus
TGTGTGTGTGTGTGTGTGTGTGTGTGTGTGTGTGTGTGTGTGTGTGTGTGTGTGCGCGCGTGTGTGTGTGTGTGTGTGTGCGTGTGTGTGTGTTGGCGATGCAATAGACTAGTTTAGGGAATATCTTTCCTTTCTCAACGAGTCAGCTAGGATGGGTTTCAGCTTCCCACGACCCTGAACATTATAAGCGGTATGGATAATGAATGTATAAATGATAAATAAATTCCATTCAGACTGCAGATTCCAAATGGACTGTTAATATACCCCTTAAACTGGGCAATTTGTAAAGTAGTGCCTCGGTGTCTGCAAGCAGAAGGCTTCATAACCTCCTGCAGATAGCCAAAACACTGAATAGTAGCAAGCAGCACCATATATCACTTGATATGATAAAGTTTCATTTATTAAATAACACACATTAGCACATCAACAACTAAAATTTTAAATAAAATAAGACAATTCTATCACTATAGAGTGATTAGCAATAAACTCTAACTTATAAAAAGGGAGTATGACTTTCCGCCAGCATGATAAAAAATAAATAAATTAATTAATTATTTAATTAATTAAAAAAAATAATAATAGGACTGTGTTCCAAAATCTACAATCACACTAACTGTATTCATGTTTGCCGATTACTCCTACTAGGGTTGGGAGGAGGCTGGAGCCTATCTCAGCCAACTCTGAACGAAGTCGAGGTACACCCTGAACAGCTTCCCAGACCATTGCAGGGCCAACACTCACAAAACCATTCACACCCACACCTAGGGGCAATTTGGAACAGCCAGTTAGCCTAATGTGCATGTCTTTGGACCGTGGAAGGAAACCGGAGTACCCGGACGAAATCCACACAAGCACAGGGAGAGCATGCAAACTCCACACATAAATACCTGAGCACAGGACTTGAACCCTGCTGTGAGACACATGTGCTAACCACAATGCCACAGTGCCACCCTAATTGTACTGTTATTGCTGTCCACTTGTGTGTGTGTGTGTGTGTGTGTGTGTGTGTGTGTGTGTGTGTGTGTGTGTGTGTGTGTGTGTGTGTGTGTGTGAGTTTGTGACTGCAGTAAAGGTGCTCAGTGTCATCTGGCCCCATAGCCTCACCTGACTCCCTTATATTATAATTCCCTTGTAACTACAACAATGGACTCCATGGACTACAATTCCCATGCACCCTTACTCCCATATCCATCATCACTACAGTTGCAATGCAGTATTTGTTACCTCTGAGAATAACAGTAAATACAGTGGCCCCAGTGTTATTTACCACTGGTGAACTGGGACTTGCTGGAATAACTCCATTTGTCCCACTTGGTGACCTTTCACCTTCATCTATGGCAATGTCGGCATCCAGCAAGTAAAAAATTGGTTTCTATTTTACTCGTGATAATAACAGTTTAACAGATAATATGTGAAAATATATATATTTTTTTATATCAAACATGTATGATAAAACAGCTCCTGCTTTTTTGATGCAACATATGCAGTCACATGGAAAAACCGAATGCATCTTTCTGCCAAAATGTTCTTCTCTTATAGAGCCCACAAATATATCAGTTTTAAATGTGCGATCGTGGACATGACCAATCATTCAACACGATCATCTCTTTCAATGTCATTTTGATTACTCTGACAGCCCTGACCTGACCGCCTGATATCTGGTAATCACCATAAATCCCAGAGCTAACAAATACAGCATAATCATCCCTAGGTGCACCTCATTACGAATCAGTTCCTCTATTTAAGCTCTCGGATTGTACTTGTGTCTTTGTAAAGCAATATTCATGTTTATATCCTGTCCATGTCAAGCCTTGTTATCTGTTTGCTCTGCTGGCTTTAACTCAGCTTCTTCTGATGGCCTGACTTTGTATTTGGACTCTGATTTTCATTTGTTTGCCTGGTTTCTAATAAAGTCTAGATCTGCACATGTATCTTTGTCTGTCTGGTCATGACACTTGTTTTTTTTTTTCTTTTTCTGGTTATTATTTATGTAATTTTTGTTATATTAGCAACATTAAAGGTCATTGTCTGTTAATAATAAAAAATGAAGATTTGATCAATGTTTTCACCCCTTCTTTATGAAAGGTTCTGAATTCTCATTAAATGTCTGGTAAATAATATAAAACATTAGAATATACAGTGGTGTGAAAAAGTGTTTGCTCCCTTCCTGATTTCTTTTTTTTTCATGTTTGTCACACTTAAATGTTTTAGATCATCAAACAAATTTCAATATTAGTCAAAAACAACACAAGTAAACACAAAATGCAGTTTTTAAATGAAGGTGTTTGTTATTAAGGCAGAAAAAAAATCTAAACCTATATGGCCCTGTGTGAAAAAGTGACCCCCCCCCCATCCCTAAAATATAACTTAACTGTGGTTTATCACACCCGAGTTCAATTTCTCTAGCCACACCCAGGCCGGATTACTGCCACACCTGTTCTCAATCAAGAAATCACTTAAATAGAACCTGCCTGACAAAGTGAAGTAGACCAAAAGATCCTCAAAAGCTAGACATCATGTCGAGATCCAAAGAAATTCAGGAACAAATGAGAAAGAAAGTAATTAAGATCTATCAGTCTGGAAAAGGTTATAAAGCTTTGGGACTCCAGCGAACCACAGTGAGAGCCATTATCCACAAATGGCAAAAACATTGAACAGTGGTGAACCTTCCCAGGAGTGGCCGGCTGACCAAAATTACCCCAAGAGCGCAGCAACGACTCATCCAAGAGGTCAAAAAAGACCCCACGACAACATCCAAAGAAATGCAGGCCTCACTTGCCTCAGTTAAGGTTAGTGTTCATGACTCCACCATAAGAAAGAGACTGGGCAAGAATGGCCTGCATGGCAGAGTTCCAAGACGAGAACCACTGCTGAGCAAAAAGAACATTAAGGCTCGTCTCAATTTTGCCAGAAAACATCTTGAGGATCCCCAAGACTTTTGGCAAAATACTCTGTGGACTGAAGAGACAAAAGTTGAACTTTTTGGAAGGTGTGTTTCCTATTACATCTGACATAAAAGTAACACTGCATTTCAGAAAAGGAACATCATACCAACAGTAAAATATGGTGGTGGTAGTGTGATGGTCTGGGACTGTTTTGCTGCTTCAGGACCTGGAAGACATGCTGTGATAAATGGAACCATGAATTCTGCTCTCTACCAAAAAATCCTGAAGGAGAATGACCGGCCATCTGTTCGTGACTTTAAGCTAAAACGAACTCGGATTCTGCAGCAGGACAATGACCTAAAACACACCAGCAAGTCCACCTCTGAATGGCTAAAGAAAAATAAAATGAAGACTTTGGAGTGGCCAAGTCAAAATCCTGACCTGAATCCTATTGAGATGCTGTGGCATGACCTTAAAAAGGCGGTTCATTCTTGAAAACCCTCCAATATGACTGAATTACAACAATTCTGCAAAGATGAGTGGGCCAAAATTCCTCCACAGCGCTGTAAAAGACTCAATAAAAGTTATTGCAAACTCTTGATTGCAGTTGTTGCTGCTAAGAGTGTCCCAACCAGTTATTAGGTTTAGGGGCAATCACTTTTTCACACAGGGCCATGTCGGTTTGGATTTTTTTTCTCCCTTAATAATAAAAACCTTCATCAAACATTTAAGTGTGACAAACATGCAAAAAAATAAGAAATCAGGAAGAGGGCAAACACTTTTTCACACCACTGTAGAACGATGAACTTTACTGAAATCAATTCACATCCTGAATTTTCCTCAAAAAGTGATGCCACCACCCAACCAACCTCGCAACTATTCGAAATCAATTTAACCATGTACCATGAAATATAGACCGTGTTCTTGCACCAGGAACACATTGTGACCTAAATACGATTTCTCAAAATGCAAGCACTGATTCTGGTAGTGATGATGAATAATGTGGACTGGTCTCTCCTCTGATTGAGGTGTTTACACAAATGTGTTTTATTCCAACTGTGCTCTGAGTTGAGCTATTACCAGATTATTAGACTAGTGGGTCTCTTTCTCTAGGGGTCCAAAGCAATGACCATTTAGAATTCTCTTCAAACTAAACCCTCACCTAACCACAGACAAGCAACAAGAATCACAATTTAATACTGCAGAATTGAGCTATGCAATCAATAACCTTCTCAACATTTTCATTTAGCCACTTCAGTTTAGGAGTTTATATTCATTGCGTTTATACGTATGGGCTACTTACTGACAGATAAAAATATTAAAGTTATATAAGAGATCTTATCTGCTACAGTACTGCTCTTGGCTCTTTAACTTCTTTTCCTCACTCACTCTTTTGCAGACAGACATTTGCTGAACTGCTGAATCCTATTAGGGTCACAGGGAGGCTGTGCCTATCTCAGCTGACACTGGGCTAAAGCAGGGTACACCCTGAATAACTCACCAGACTATTGCACACACACAACTATTCACAATCACATCCACACCTACTGGCAATTTGCAACAGCCAGTTAGCCTAATGTGCATGTATTTGGACTGTGGGAGGAAACTGGAGTACCCAGTGGAAACCAAAGCAAGCACGGGAGAAACATGCAAACTCTACACAGAAACGCCCGGGCCAGCAACTTAAACCTTCTAGCTGTGAGGTGCACGGGATAACCACTACACCACCGTGCAGCCCTGCTTCTCCTAATAATGTTTTGTAATGTCTTGAACTTGACTACATTTACAGACCAGATCAACATTTGTTTCTGTTTGAGAATCGCAAAAGCATAGTGAGGTTTCAGTGGCAAGTCCATCAATGCTTCATGTCTTTACATTGTTTCAGTTATTATTTAGATATAAGTTTAGAAATGGCTTTCTCTTCAAAGTGCCCTGCATATGCTGTTTCTGCAGACTTAGATTCTAATCACCATTTCTAGTCCCACCATCTGTTCTGCATGATAATGAGATGGTGTCTTGTTAACTTTTTAAAAGATTATGTAAATTTTTATTTATTTATTTATTTGTTTGTTTGTTTGTGTGTGTGTGTGTGTGTGTGTGTGTGTGTGTGTGTGTGTGTGTGTGTGTGTGACATTTTTAATCTACATTTGTGCTCTGTTTGGTTTCTACTAAATGTCCTAACTAATGAGTAGGTTTAATTTATGACTGTAATAATTTTCAGTTTTATTTGTTGCATCGCAAATATTTTTGTCCATTACTGTATTCTGAATTGTTCACTCGATATCAATCCAATGTCAATCTTAACACAGCATATACAGGTTCAAAAAGTGCTGGAGTCACCATTTCTCTAGCACAATATCAAAAAAGTATCAATTGGTGTTGGGCCAAAGACTTATACTGTAATTAAAGGACCATTTTGTGAAGCATAGTGATGAGGAGACTCACGGATAGCGGGAGCCATGATATTATTCATTTTCCATTTTATTTTAACTACATGGTTTATGATTGGCTGACTATAGAAAATCCATTCATTCATTTATTTGCCATACTGCTTTATTCTACTAGGTTCGCAAAGAGACTGGAGCCTATCCCAGTCAGACTCTGGGCGAAGGCGGGGTACACCGTGAACATTTCAACAATAGTTCATCCCAGGACCAACACATACACACAACCACTCACACCTAGAGACAATTAGTGTAATGTGCATGTCTTTGGACTGTGAGAGGAAACCGGAGTACCCACAGGAAACCCACACAAGCACAGAGAGAACAAGCAGACTCCACTCAGAAATGCCCCTCATCGAGCCTGGGACTCGAACCCAGGACTTCCTTGCTATGTGGCAGACGCACTAACCACTACACCACCCAGCCTCCTGACTATACAAAATCAGATGAGACCTTTGTAATGTGTTGTTTAAAGAATAATTAATGCACTACATTAATTCTAAAATTTCGGGGCAATGTATTGCCGGTTTATATTAATGTTGCAAACCTGGGTCTCACAGGTGAAAATTAATGACACCGAATGTAAAAAAAAAAAAATAAGAAGATGAAAACATCCTCTTATAGATGTTGCCTCCATTTTTCTGGCCTTGTTACAAGTTTATTACATGGTATCTTGGTGGAAATGTGCTTTCCTGGAATGTAATCCATGTAGCGCAGTTTAGATGTTTAGCAAAGGAGCAATATAATATACGAATCAGCCATAACAGCTCTTAAGCAAGTAAGCCAAGCCTTTTTCTCTCATAGGCAGTCCAGAATTTACTGAACCTAATAAAGTGCTAAAGTCATTTGTAAAAATATTAACCAAGTCTGGGGAAATTTGGCCAATAGTTCATGAAAATCCGAAGTCGTGGAAAGTTTGTACAAAGCTGGTGAACTGCTCAAGGCAGTTTTTTTTGTTTGTTTGTTGTTTGTTTTTGTCTTCTTGTATATGGACAGGATGGGTCATGAAAACTGGCAGAATTGGCAAGTTGTGTAAAACCCATGTAAGAAGTAAGGTGTATTTTGAGCTTGACAGAAAAAATCCCAGATCCGTTTTGTGACAAAAACAACAAAGGAGGGCTGGAATCCCTTGAATGGCATAATATCCGAGTGTAAAGGCTTGTCACAGTGCCCTGTTACAGTTCTGAAAGTGTGCTTGTCACACTTGAATCCATCAAGTGAAGTCCTTTTATAGAGACCACTTAGCGGCTCCGAATTTACCACACTTTTCAAGTTATTTGTTAGCTCAGGAACAGCAAAAGTTGCTCTGCCCTGCGTGGACTGAAGTTTGACATACACATAATAGCTCATTATAGTTTGCTTTTCTGCCCTATGTTTCCGTGTAGTATAACAATTATTCACCTTAGTCTCGGTGAATACTGAACAGTTCAAATTTCTAATTTTATTTGTCACATACAAAATCATACACAGTACAACATGTAGTGAAATGCTTAATACGACTGTACTATATTTGAAGAAGAATAAAAACTAACAATATCGTAGAATAAAAACTATCAATATCAAGAAGAAAAAAAACTGTCAATATCAATATAATTTATATATCAATAACTATTATGAAAAAACACCAATAGTTAAAAGTCAAATATAAATGTGGTGATGATAAATAATACGGTATGTAAAGTGTCAGTGCAGTATGCACACAAAGATGTCCAGTGGGTGTGGTTGTTGTGTGTGCAGAGTAGTGCAAGGTATACAGGGAGTGCAATTTGTGTGTACAACAATCAACAGAGGTAGAATGCAATGATCAGGTATAGGGTAGGTCTACAAAGTCCAGGTACTAGGTGTTCTGGTTGAGGGCCCTCATTCGCTCAGTGTTTGCTTTCAAGGAACGGAAATGTTTCCCTGACCGCAACAGAGAGAAGAGTCCATTGCTGGGATGGCTGAGGTCCTTCATTATCTTCCTGGCCTTGGTCCAGCACCACTTGCTGTATATAGTGTCCAGGTCAGGAAGCTCGATATGGATTTTGTTTCCAAACCAGGCTGTGATATTTCCCGTCAGGATGCTCTCAGTGGTACAGGTGTAGAAAGTCTTTAGCACCCTTGCGGGCAGTTTAAAGTCCTTCAGGCGTCTAAAATGATAAAGACGCTGCTGGGCCTTCATCACTAGGGTGTTAACATGGGAGGACCATGTCAGATCCTGCGTGATGTAAACACCCAGGTACCGGAAACTGTCCACTCTCTCCACTGGGGTCCCGTTAATGATCAGGGGCTGGCAATTCCTCTTCTGCTTTGTGGTGAAGTCCACTATCAGCTCCTTAGTCTTGATGATGTTCAGGAGGAGATTGTTGACCTGGCTTTATAATTCCAGGTTTCTAACCTCCTCTAGGTAGGCCGTCTCATCGTTTTTAGAGATCAGGCCCACCACCACAGTGTTGTCCGCAAACTTAATGATGTTGATGGAGCTGGAAGTGGCCACATATTGGTACTGGGAGGCTCCAGTGCTGAGGGTAAGTGAGGGTAAGTGAGATAAGAGTCACAGTGTGATGGCTAAACAACAAGTCATATGTTGTGGTATGTATCCACCAAAGGTGGTGCAAGGAGGGGTAACCAGTAAACTGGAAATAGTGTTATTGGTCCCCAAGGTTTACTGATGCATTGGGGTGCAAAGGCTAGTATGTCTGATCCGAACCCACAGAAGTGCTACTGTAGCACAAACTGGTGAACCTGTAAATCTGGTTATGATAGAAGGGAGTCAGAACACGCAGTGCATTGCAGCTTGCTGTGTATGGGTCTGCTTAGCTACAGACCAAGCAGGTGGTGTTAATGTTATGGCTGATCTCTGTATGTATACTATTTGGAAAAGTACATTCCTCATTTTCTTGGTATTTAGATATAATACATATTGTTTTGTTTTATTGCTAGTTTTTGGTGACACAGTGTCACTGACAGCATGTATTATTGCTACCTTGCAGCTCCAAGGTCAATCCAGAATTTTCTCTCTATGTTCATTTGGGTTTCCTTTTGCTCTTCTGGTTTTCTCCTTCCTCTTAACAACTTCCCGATATCTAGAAAGGCTTCTGCTTCCTTGACCATGAAACCTCAGTTAATGAATTTGAATAAATAAATGTTACCAGTTTTAAAGAAACAAATAAACACATATACACACCCACACACACACACACACACACACACACACCCCCCCACACACACACACACAATTCCATGCCCTTGTCTAACCATTTTTTCTTTTACTTTGGTTTTCCATCAAAACTGATTGCCATTTGACATTTTTCCATCAAGTGTACCTGTCACCTGAATGATATGACTGATTTAAATGTATGTGTGCTGTCCATGCAGACATGTATCTACTGATAAGATGAATGACCATGCCCACATTCATATCAGGGCAACTTAATAAATGCTATGATTATTGATATACTGCATTTTCTTGTCTTTTTTATTCATTCTTGACAGGCATTTGAGAATTGCTTTCTCCATCTATTAGGGCTCTTTGATAAATGCTCGGTCTCAGTATGAGGGGTGTTAAGGATACATGATTGATGTTTGTGTGAACCCTCTGGGTCTACTGAGATGCAGGATCATAAGGGTTGATGCTAATTCTCTTTTATGCTCAAAAGTAAAACATTATAAATTTACTCACTTACTCACTCACTCATTTCCTGAACCACTGAAACCTATTAGAGTTGTGGGGAGGCTGAAGCCTATGTCAGCCAACACTGGGCAAAGGTGGGATACACTCCAAAAACCTCGCCAGACCATCGCAGTGCAACACATACACAACCATTCACACTCACACTCACACCTAGGGGTAATTTGGAACAACCAATTAGCCTACTGTGCATGTCCTTGTAATATGGGAGGAAACTCACTCAAGCACGGGGAGAACATGCAAAACACTGCACCACCATGCCGCCCATTATCAATTTAATTATTCCAAACACACTAAGCTGCATAATCCTAATTAGGGTCGCAGGGAGGCTGGTGCCTATCTCATCCGACTCTGGGCGAGGGTGGGGTGCACCCTGAACAGCTCACCAGGCCATTACAGGACCAACACACACGCACTCACACACACACAAACACACACAGCCATTCACACTCACACCTAGGGGCGATTTGAAACAGTCAATTAACCTACTGTTTATGTTTTTGGACTGTAGAAGGAAACCACAGTACCCGGAAAAAACCCACACAAGCACGGGGAGAACACACAAACTCCACACAGAAATGCCCGAGACCGGGAATCGAACCCAGGGCTTCTTGCTGTGAGGCAGACATGCTAACCACTGCACCACCATGCCGCCCTTCTTTCAGGAGTTAGAAATAAAAATTGCTTATTAACCAGAGTATAAACTTGTCTTATAGTCTGTACAGAAAATCTTTAATTTCAGGACGTAGTACTGACCAAATGGAAGACCAGGTCTGTGCAAAAAATATCAAGGGCTAGGATTTCTCGGAAAAGTCCGAGCAAAGTTAATAAATAGTTTACAGTATTATATGGCATTTTAAAATGGCAGCCTTTTTAATTCACTTCAGGTGCTCTTACTTTTTTCATTCCTGCTGGGGAACTACCTCCAAATTGCCCACTTCTGAACAAGGTGTCTTTGGTTTGTCCGTGTCTGTGAGGGCTTTGGTAGCTTTCAGCTTATTTTCTTTTCCATAACAAATAAAAGCATTCCAATGAGCAGGGAGTACTTCACAGGATTTCCTGAAGTCTTTTTCCTTTATGATATTTTCTATATTCAGTTTCATTCGAGAAGATGCTTAATGCTTCTCTGGAAGCTGCTAAAGATCACAGTGCAAAGTGTGGTTAATGGCTATGATACCGGTCGGATACACGTCAGTCCGGATACATGATTTATTGCCCAAAAGTTGACAGATCAGATGGTGTGTCCAGTCATTGCCATACAATAAATTCACTTTTTACCTTGGCCAAGGAGGTTATATTTTACCCTCAGTTTGCGTGTTTGCTTGTTAGCAGGAAAACGCAAGAAAAATAAAAAATAATAATAAAAAAAAAACAAAAAAAAAACATATGTGCAGGTGTGTTTCACAAAATTTTTACCAGAGGTGGGGCTTTGAACAAGGAAGAATTTTAGAGATGATCCAGCTTAAATTCTGGATTATGGAATTTTTTTAAAGGCGTCCTTACCATTGTAAAATAGGACACTTTTAACATTTTGGTTAATGTTGGGATTGCTAGGCTTGGCGGAGGTTTGTGCTCTCCAAATGCTCCTGCCTTGCCACTGTACTTAAGGCTGTTTTTTATGTATCTGAATTTTAAAGTATTCCTTCACCATACACTGTTGTTTTTATGTCCTATACTTTAAAATAAAACCCTCTACTTTACTGCTGATGTGACAGCATGAAAAAGGTTATTCTTCACTATTCACCACAGACTTTATATTGTGTCAGCTAGCTATAAGCATTAAATGAGTTTGTGTCATCACATCTCAGCCAACACAGGGCAAAGGCGGGGTACACCTTGAACAGCTCACCAGACCATCGCAAAGTCAACAAACAGACACACTATTCACACTCACATACACACCTAGGAGCAATGTGGAACAACCTTAATGTGCATGTTTTTGGACTGTTGGAGAAAGCCAGAGTACCCACAGGAAACCCACGCAAGCACAGGGAGAACATGCAAACTCCACATAGAAACGCCTGAGCCCGGGACTTGAACCCAGGCCTTTCTTGCTGTGAGGCAAACGTGCTAATCACTACACCACCATACCGCCCTCTACATATCATTATTAGCTAAAATCAGTATGTAACTTTAGACAGACATTCTTCGCCTTCTACTTTTTACTTTAAATGTAGTAAATATTTAAAATATTTCTGTACTTTTACCAACTTGGTGTATTTTAAATAAAAAAAGAAAGAAGGCAAAGGTGGAAGGAAGAAAGGCAGCACTTAAAAGGAATTCAGCTAGTCAGAAATGTGTATAAATGTTTATTTGATGTGGAAACTTGCAGAATCTCTTGTTCAGAAGTTGAAATGAGCAGCATGTGAGGGGGAAGCATTCCTCTGGTGTCTGAATTTTTCTCGTTAATAAAAGCGCAAGAAAAACAAAGTGTGCAAGTTGCAGCCCTGAGCAATGAAATAATGTGTTTTAGAATAGATGAGACTGGGCAAACGATTCTTTTATAATATTAATGTAGCTCTATAATGATACAGTTACACCTTTTTATTTTCAGAAATTCTTTCTAGGATCAAAGCAGTTCGTTATGCTGATGCTATTTCTCCATATCAAACCTGACCATGACAAGATAAAATGCTAATAATAGTTAATAAAGTGACTCCACTGGATAGTCATTCAAATTCACATTAACTTAACAACAAAAACTAACAAACATGTGTTTTCAGCTTCACAGTGCATGGCAATTTGTTGAGCAGTTGTGATTAATGTCTTTGTTAAGATGTCTTTGTTAAGACAAAAAAAAAAAAGGTCCTGCACTCTAATATTTTGATGAACTGCCTTTAGCTTTGATCACAGAGCATAACTGCCATGGCATTGTTGCTTCAGCTGATCAGGTTGAGGCTCAGCAACATTATATGGCAATAAAATGAAATCAGCTGACGATCTGAATGTAATGAATGACCAGGCTATCAAATCAATTGACTTTTTCTTTCCTGATGGTGCAGATGTAAAATTGAGGCTCAAATAGTAAAAGAGTGTTTCAGGGAGCAATAGGAATTCAAAAAAATAGGAATTATTTTCACACACTGGCACCACACAGTCCTGACCTTAACCCTGTTGAACGTCTTTGAGATATGCTGGAGAAGACTTTATGGAGTGGTTCGATTTTCCCATCACCTATTCAAGATGTCGATGAATAAATAAATAAATAATAAATAAAATAAATGCTGTGATGTTGTTTAAGTTTGGAAATAAATAAATGTTTTGATGTTGTTTAAGTTTGTCAAAACAATAACATGGCAATTACTCACTATAATCAGGGCTAAAGGTGGGTGTGAACAAAATATTAGAGTGCTGGACCTTTTTTTTGCATATACTAATGTATACTGTGTAAATATAAACATACAGAGAGGAAAGGAGGGACTAAATCTTGAGTCGTGATGTTTGAAAAGCACATGTGAGTGTGATGTCCATATATGTTATGACAATCAATCACTGCAGTACATTATATGCACTTTAGCCAGTTGACAGTTTTATCTGTAATAGTACATACTTTAACTTGAGGCTGTGGTACTTCCTGTCACTGTAAATCACAAAATCACAGACCTCTGTTATTGCAGTTTTCAAAACTCTAACACACCTCAGTGTCTTCCTTCAGTCTCAATTTCAGTACAGATGTTCAGAAGGAGAAGCCAAAACACAAGCTGTTTGTCCAAACAGTAAATTGGATCCAGGCACTGAAATAGTGGAAGCTAGATACCCTTTGCTTTGCTCTTACTTAGCAGGGTAGCTTTAAATGAAGGCTTTAACAAGCTCAATCAAAAAGAGAGTGAGAGAAGCCTCAGCATCTTGGCACAGTACATCTCCTTGGTTTTTCCAATTTCACTGTGAGAGCCTTGATTCGTGGAAAAACAAGCCTCTACTGCAATGAACGTGAATAACAGGAGTGAGTGATATAGTACCAATGCTTTCTCGGGTACCACTGAGGGATGAAGTAAAAGGGAAAGCAATCTAGTGCTGGTCTGGCATCAGAGAGCTCTGCATGCTCCCAAGTAGTGGAACAGTGTTCGTCCAAGGGAAAGTAAGCATAATTGGTTCTGCTTTTTAGGTGGGATGGATGGTACTGTCTTACTTTTTCCCAATTAGTCCGATTACTGTTTTCCTCTAAGTGAGTTATGTCGACCTAGGATGTTACATTAACTCACTTATCTGTAGATCCAAAGCCTATCTTGGGAGCAAAGCAGGATGGGATGGCAATGTATTTCAGACACTCATTCACTCACTCACTTATTTGCCAAACTGTAGGGCAGAGGTGGCTTAGTGGTTAAGGCGATGGGTTACTGACCCAAAGGTCAGTGGTTGAATTCCCACTATCACCACTGTAGGGCCCTTGAGCAAGGCCCTTAACCTTCGATTGCTCAGGTGTATAAACATGATAATTGTAAGTCGCTCTGGATAAGAGCGTCTGCCAAATGCGGTAAAAACTGCTTAATCCTGCTAGAGATAGACTCCGAGCAGGCTGGAGAATTTCACCGCAATTTCACCGCAATGGTGATGGGAAGAACTGGCTATTAGGTGAAAAAAAAAAAAGAAAAAGAAAAATCACATATGTATTGGAACAAACATATTCTCTAATATCAAATCAGTGGTAAGCAAAGTTCACAAGATACGTCTCTGTGTTTACCATATCGTACAAGCATCGGCCCTCTGTCAGTTTCTCCAATGGAGACGATTTCCTGGAAATATCTCTCATTAAAAAGTGGGCCTAGTCTGAAAATGTCAAGATGCTGTCTTTTCGAAGGTATTTTTGGGGCCTGGTTTCACTCGACTGAGTGCTCTGGTGGTTTCATGGGGTGCATCTAGAGAGCTGATTTGATTTTTTTTTTCACCTTTTTTCTCAGACTCACTCTCTTTATACTGTGCCCAGCTTGTCTGTGTGTGGTTACATAGAAGACATACAAACTCTGTAAAATCCAGTAAACACACCAGTATGCCTGTCTTGTGCTTAAGAAAATCTCATTGTCCCTAAAGGGAATTATGCCCTATTTTCCTATATGACCGTGTTTCATTCTCTTAATTAATTTACACAGACAAATGATACTGTCCTTCAGAAATGGATCCACTATTCAGTGTTCATCTCTATAATAAGAGTAGCTATTTATACCAGACTGTTTACATGAAACAAGCAATGAATGATCATCTCTTGCAACAGGAGAGAAGAGGAAGAAGGAGGTGGAAGGGAGGGAAAAACAAACGTCCGCCCCTTTCTGCTCTCCGTAACCCCTCCACACTCCCCACGATGTTACTTCCTCGTAATTAAATGTGCTTAGTCTCCCAGAGGATCATGATTCAGGCCCATGCTGCCAGTATTTAAATGGTTAGCATTTTTGCAGGTTAAAACCCCTTCTCGCGAGAAAGCAAGCCCCATTTTTCACCTCTCGGAGAAGGCCAGGCACCCCAAGCGTTGGCGATTTATCTGGGAGCAGGGAAGGCATAATCACCCTTAGGCTGGTTTGAGGTCCATAACGCCATTCAGCAGGCTTCATCAGCATGCAGTGAACACCGTGGCCCGCTTTCAGACACTGAATGCCACCTCGAAACGGTCTGTCTTTAATCTCTCTCTCATTCAGCTGGCCGAGGCCATTCGGGCTTCAGCTGGGTAATAAAGACAGCTCACATCCTCTCTCTCCTTCCCTCACTCCTCTCTATCTGACTGCAGCTTTCTAATAATCTCGTCGGTCTTATACCACAGCCATTATTAGAATAGACCATGAGCAAATAGCAACAAACCTGCATGGACTGGATCAGTATAGAGAAATCAAATAGAGCTGAATAAAGCACTGTTCACAGCTCCAACGCATGAAGTAGCAATTCCTTAGTGATGCATTAAATATAAAAGCAGCGCTCAATTCCAGCAATCCACTCTGGAATTCAAATTGATAAAAGAATAAAAAAAAGAAAAAGAAATGTGCATTTGCTATAAGTATCTTATCTAATTACACCTCCTGAAAGAGCACATTATTTGACCGGTCTCAGTTTTATGGCATACGCTATTGGCAGGAGACGACACAATTTAACTCGTGTGTCCATGTCACACTGTCATTTTTCTTCATGCAATATATCCTTGAGCCGTTCATCAAACGCTCTTCTAATCTGTCTGTCTTTCTCACTTGGCTGCATTCGGCTCCACGGAGCAGCCCTCTCCATCCCACTGATGACTTTGACAAGTGCAATGACAATGAACAGCTCAGTGTGAGCAACACACGCCATCTAATTCTGCTAGACTGTTTCCAGCAATTGCAGAAACGTGAGTGCAAAACCACAGAGTTTAATCTCCGTCCTCACATGTTCTGAACTCCATAGAAGACCAGATATGTGAGAATACTACTACTAATTTTAATTAATGTAAATCTTAATCTGGCGTCATGACCAGCATGTACACAATTCTCTACTTTCCTTAAACTGGTGGAAATTACAAATCACCAATAATAAAAAATAATGTGCTTATAAATAACTAACAAGCTTGACATCGATGCTGTGGATGGAAATGCCTCCACCACCAATGCCCTTTTTTCCTAAAATACCATTAGATATACTCTAACAGGTGGCACGGTAGCCTAGTGGTTAGCACGTCTGCCTCACAGCAAGAAGGCCTGGGTCCGATTCCCGGGCTCAAGCGTTCCTGTGTGGAGTTTGTATGTTCTCCCCGTGCTTGCTTGGGTTTCCTCCGGGTACTCCGGTTTTCACCCATAGTCCAAA
The DNA here is from genome assembly GCA_039654325.1 of Tandanus tandanus. Lineage (NCBI taxonomy): Eukaryota > Metazoa > Chordata > Actinopteri > Siluriformes > Plotosidae > Tandanus > Tandanus tandanus. Next base: position 17,679,999 of record JBCNYH010000024.1, read on the forward strand.
AACATGCACAGTAGGCTAATTAACTGTTTTAAATTGCCCCTGCGTGTGAAAGTGAATGGTTGTATGAGTGTTGACCCTGGGATGGCCTGGAGAGCTGTCCAGGCCTCGCTCCCGCCCTCGCCCAGAGTCGGCTGAGATGGGCGCCAGCCTTCCTGCGACCCTAATTACGATTAAGCGGCTTAGAAAATGAATGAATGAATGAATATTATATGAATACTATAACAGGAAGGAACCTACTGAAGACAAAAATAAAATAAAATAAAATAAGAAATAAAAATGATAACCAACTCTGCTGTGACCTGAATGAATTTCTAATCTGATCGAATCAGTTGCTTTATATATATATATATATATATATATGTATAGTAAATGCTGAGTGTCTGGCTAAAATAGGGAAAAAACTGTACACATTTAATTTATATTCCTATTTATAATGTTTGGTTTATTAAAAACGTTGGGTTGGTAGTGTAGTGGTTAGGGTGCTGGGTTCATGATATAGAGGTTGCGGGTTCAAATTTATTTTGGGGGTGCGGGGGGTGTCAGAATATTTTAGCTTAAAAGCAATGATTAGCTCTGAAGTTTCCTTATCTTTGCTTAGGATAGCAAAAGGTAATTTTAAAGATTGATATAAGCCTGAAATCAGCTGGTGCTGCCATGTCTGTCAGTCAAACCTCCGCCATACTGTCTGCTTCTAGAAGGTGCCAGACTCTGAATCACTGAAGCGCCCCACTCCTCTGTGGTCATAAAAAAAAGAAAAAGAAAAACACACACACACACACACACACAAACACACACACCAGTGATATTTCACTAATATGGCTCAGCCAGCATTTGGTCAGGCATTTGCTCATGAATACTGAATACACCTGCATGAATATGCATGTGTGCTCTAGAGCAGAAGCGGTAATGCTGAGCTTTATGACTCTGCATGAAACTTAATTACAATACAAGACATAAGGTGTCCACTTGTGGTGAAACAAATATGCAGAAAATATCCATCAGCCAAAACACGCAACCTTATACATGGTCCTAAGATGATTATGTTTATTATATTATTATTGTTTCATTGTGTCAGATATTATAACCAATAGACCAATAACTTTTAAAATAACAAATTGGCTAAACAGGGCCAACAGGGTGAGTCTGAAAATGTCATATTTTGGTTTGGTATTTCCACATTAATTAATATTCTGCTCATTAAGCTGTAATAAAACTCCTTATCTTCCTGTGATTTTACATATTTGGTACAGTGACAGACCTACTCCACTAGGAAATTAGGTATCAGTAAGACAGACATTTTTATTCACCATAATCTTGATTGCCACAGCAGTAAAATATATTGTGTTGAAAAGGGTATGAAGTCCATTAATTTTGCCACACCACTGCATTATGCTGTAGTCTAAATGTCACTAATCTCATTTTTATGACATTATTATATATATATTTTTTTTTGGTGTAACACAAGACAATGAAACTTGCAAAAATACAAAGCCAGATATATAAATATATAAATATATAAATATATATCTAAATATCTTTTTTCTAACTAAAATAAATAACTTCATCAAAAACATCTTGTTGTCCTGCACAATGTGTGTGTATATATATGTGTGTGTGTGTGTGTGTGTGTGTGTGTGTGTGTGTGTGTGTGTGGTTGTGTGTGTGTGTGTGTGTGTGTGTGTGT
>JBCNYH010000024.1:17692340-17703280 GCA_039654325.1 Tandanus tandanus
GTTTGTATGAACAAAAATGACACACACACACACACACACACACACACACACACACACACACACACATATATATATATATATATATTATATATATATATATATATGGTATATCACCTAACAATAATTCATATTTTGCCATTGTATCAAGCCATAATTGCAAACCTGTTTAAATGACAGACTTTTCAAAAGGAATCTATTGTTTCTGTTATTAGCATTGCAATTATTATAATAAATGTTAACCAGTGCTATCATTTGAAATGCATTTTTATAAATAACAATTTGGACAATGTGTATGAGCATACTCTACCATGTTATGAACGCGTTCATACTTGAAATCTACATGAAATCTTGTATACCGTATGACCTTGAATATATCCCACTCTCATAACTTCTTGTTGAATACTGTGTTGCTCTTGGCTTTGCTGCATTCTATCTTAATTTATTTCCTGCCTTAGTGCTCACTAGTGTATGTGTCTATCATGCTACAGCAGTGAAAGTGCATTTCATCCATCACAGCTTATTAGAAAACACTCAGACACTCCGCCTGCTTTCTGTCTGTCTCAGAGTCAGTCACCAATGCACCCTGTTTCTACTTGTTAGGAGAGAGAGGATGAACATAGGAAATGAGCAACAGCTGTTTGCCACATTTTCATTTTCTCTGTCTGTCTGTCTATCTTTTAATGGGCAGTCTGTGGAAGCAGCGTAGCACAGACCAAAACCTGGGTAAGTTAAATATGTTTCATCAGCAGGTGGCACGGTGGCATAGTGGTTAGCACATCCACCTCATAACAAGAAGGTTCTGGGTTCAATTCCCATGCTTGTGTGGGTTTCCTCAGGATACTCGGGTTTCCTCCCACAGGAGTAATACCCTATGTGTAAGTGTGAGTGTGTTGCAATGCAGTGGTCTGGCAAGCTGTTGAGGGTGTATCCTGCCTTCACTCAGTGTCGGCTGAGATAGGCACCAGCCTCGCTGCAACACTAGTAGGATTAAGCTGTTTGGCAAATGAGATGAGAATAAGTGAGTGAGCTCATCAGCAGTGGGTTGATATGAAAAAGTTATTTAGCCTATCTAAGGTTTTGTTTCTAATCTCAGTCCTCAGTTTGAGGCAGAGTACCCAGCACATCTGAACCAAGTGATAAGCAATACTAAAGACCTGGCTCATGTGTGAGAGAAGACAGAATATGTGCGCACCCATGCTCCCTGAGGACTGAATTGGGAAACACTAGGTAAGGACAACTTACAAAATAAGGCCAAGTCTGGAAAATGAATGCACACGTTCATATTTGAGCATGAAGTTGTTTCAATTCCTTTGTCTTCAGTAACCAGTTCATCCTCATCAAGGTAATGGTGGATCCAATTGTTTCTGAAGCACTGGGTGTGAGGCAGTAATAGAGATTTTCATAGCCATTGGCATGTTTGTTGGAGATGGGAGGAAACCAGAGAACCTGGATGAAATCCACATATTTTTTTAAGTACACGTGAAAATCCAGGCAGACAGTATACCATATTCAGGAGCTGTGAGGCTTCCCAGGTTTAAGATACAGTATTTTCTAATCAACTTAAAGAAGACATCCATGCCTAAACCACGGTGGTGCAGTGACTAGCATGTCCGCATCACAGCAAGAAGACCTGAGTTGAATTCCCATGCCCAGGGCGTTTCTGTGTGGAGTTCTCCCGGTGCTTGTGTGGGTTTCCTCTGGGTACTCCGGTTTCCTCCCACAGTCCAAAAACATGTACAGTAGGCTGTCTGACAGTTCCAAAATTGCCCCTAGGTGTGAGTGTGAGTGTGAGTGGCGAGCTGTTCAGGGTGTTCTCCGCCTTCACCCAGAGTTGGCTGAGATAGGCGCCAGCCTGCCCACGACCCTAATAAAAGATAAAGCGGCTTAGAAAATGAAAGAATTAATGAATCTATGCATTAGCTAGCAAACAGCTTGTCAGAGATATTAGTTTCAAGAAACAAACTATCTAGAATGGTGCTTTGGAAAAAATCTAATCTCTAGTCAACACTAGGAATCATGCTACTTTTGTATAAAAATCCTTGTATTTAAAAAAAAAAAGTGATGATTACCAATAAGGACAAGCAACCTGTAGGACCTGGATGAGACTAAGAGCTTATCAACCTCAAGATGTAAGCAGGTGCAACATACCCTGGTTACTGCCGTCACATCATTCCTGTGACAGAATATACCTTATGTTGATGGATTGCTTGGTCTTGTGAGTGCATGTGCATTTGCTACATTTCTTGATATAAATAAGTAATGCACATAAACAGAGGTATGCACACAGGTTCAGGTACAGGTGTGTGGTTACTGCATGACCTCATTGCCGAACCTGGGGCTTGTGCATGTATGCTTCTTCAATGACTGGACCCCCATGCAGCTCGTTCCTCTTTCACATCTAATTTAAATAAGAGCAATTTCACTCCTGCATCTTACAAGTCCTATTGCTTACATCTCACTGGCCAGGATATTATCCTTGGGCTTGTGGCGCTATACGAAGTATAATTTATTGTGTAATTTATACTGTTCAGCAACCCAAATTTGCAAGTCTAGCATATTTCATTTGTTCCATAAATATCAGTATGAAAATGTGAAAAAAAATAAAATAAAATTTGCTCTATTTTGCCTACAGTGTGTGGCACAGACAGCTCACTGCTCACTTTATAATTTAGCTGTATGTGTGTGTGATTTAATTTTTGCTTGGGCTTTGACTATTTTGGTAGAATTAAATGTCTGGGGATTAGCGTGCATGTGTATGTGTGTGTATATGGGGGGATGGTGCAAGGATGGGTAAAGATCAAAATGTACTTTGAAATAACATACCCAATACCTGATATCTAAGCATATTAAAATAAACTGTGAAATACAGCAGCCGCACCATGTATCAAAATAAAGTATGTATTTTTGAATTAAAAAATGTGTTTTTTCAAGAAAACAATGGCAAGCAAGTCATTCTTAAGCAGGCAACGTACACAACCTTTTAATTCTTTTTTTTTATTAATTTATTATTCAATTGTGAATCAATACATTAGCACCATCTGACTGGTCTACAGCTAGGCAGTCCCATACACAGCTAGGTACAATGTACAATGTAGTGTTCTGATACCTTTCTATCATAACCAGCATTAACAGTTTCAGCAGGTTGTGCTACAGTAGTTTTGTGGAATCCGACCAGACGTAATAGCCTTCACTCCCAGCGCACATCAGTGAGCCTTGAGCACCCATGACACTCTTGCCAGTTCACTGGTTGGTAGGTACTTACCACTAATTAGGTACTTACCATTTTTCCTGATTCCAATACATCAACTTTGACAACTGACTGTTCACTTTCTGCCTTATACATCCCACTTCTTGCCAGGTACCACTGTAATGTAAACTAATCAATGGTATTCACTTTACCTGTCAATGACTTTTGGAAGGGTGTTTTGGTCTGTTTGTTTGTTAGTTTGTCTTTTGCTTTTTTTTAAATGTAATGGATGATCAGTGTACAGTGGTGTTTAAAGTTTGTGAACCCTCAAGAATTTTATATATTCATTCATTCATTCATTCATTTTCTGAACCGCTTAATCCTAATTAGGGTCGCGGGGAGGCTGGCGCCCATCTCAGCTGACTCTGGGTGAGGGCAGAGTACACCCTAGACCGCTCGCCAGGCCAGAATTTTATACGGCCTAACATGGCCTAAAACATCATCAGATTTTCACAAAAGTCCTAAAAGTAAATAAAGAGAACCCAGTGAAATAAATAAGACAAAAGTCTCAGGCTTGTGAACCTTTGATTTCAGAATCTGGTGTGACCTTCTTTTGCAACTGCAACTAACCATTTCCAGTAATTGTTGATCCTCCCGCTTGGAGGAATTTTAGCCCACTCCTCTGAACAGAACAGCATCAACTCTGGGATGTGGGTGGGTTTCCTTGCATGAACTGCTCGCTCCAGGTCCTTCCACAACATCTCAATTGGAATAATGTCAGTTATGTATGTAAGTAATGCTCTTAGAGTGATCTTAGTTGGCCGACCACTCCTGGGGAGGGTAACAAGGGTCTTAAATTGTTAAATGCGCCCTCTTTATCTATTTTTAGGACTTGTGTGAAAATCTGATGATGTTTTAGGCCATATTTATGCTGAAATGTATAAAATTCTTAAGGGTTCACAAACTTTCAAGCACCACTGTACGTGGGAGGCAGTCATTCATGAACTGTTATACAAATGCAGATCCTACGAAAGATCCTATGAAATGCCCTTCACTAGACCTAATGTATAAATGTGTAAACCAGGACTCATTCTCACTGTAAACTTACAGTAACCTTGCTGTAATTAAAATATGTACTGCAGCTTCAGCAGATGTTTTGCACATTTAGATAATAGAAGTGGAAGTTTAGTGCTCTCCTCTGTGGTACTTCAGAAGTACTCCATGTCTAAAAAAAAAAAAAAAAAAACATTGTGCTGTCATGTATCCTGCCTCAGCGTGTGATATGGAGCAGAAAGCCATTACTACAAGGATTTAATTAGAACTAAACAGAGATCATGTGGAAAAAATCAATTTCAAAATAGACCATGGGTAGCAAGTGGTGCAGGGAGTAGTGCTGTGGCTGCACAGCTCCAGATTCCAAGATGTTTGTGTGGTTCAGATTTGGTTTCCTCCAGTTTCCTTTTTGCTTTCCAAAAAACATCCCAGTAGGTAGATTGGCTACTCTAAATTGCTCTTATTTGTGACTCTGTGTGTGCTTCAAGCCCTGCCATCCTATCCTGAGTGTATTCCTTTATACACTTCATGTTCAGGAAATAGATTCCAGCATACAGCTCGAGGTGAAAATGAATAAACAAATATATAAATAAATGGATGAATAAATCAATGAATGAATGAATGAATGAATGAATGAATAAAAATGGTCTATTTCCAACAAATGAATATTGTACACCATTGTACTGTACAGCATACAAGTCTTTAACACACTCACTCAGTCACTCACTCACTCATTTACTGAAGCTTTTAATCCTATTAGGGTCACAGGGAAGCTGAAGCCTATCTCAGCTGACACTGAGCAAAGGCAGGGTACACCCTGAACAGCTCACCAGACCATCAAAAATCCAACACACATACACTACCATTTACACTTACACTTACAACTAGGGGCAATTTGGAACAGCCAATTAGCATAATGTGCATGTCTTTGGACTGTGGGAGGAAACCAGAGAACCCACTCAAGCACAGGGAAAAAATGCAAACTCCACACAGAAACGCCCTCGCCGAGCCCGGCACCTTCTTGCTATAAGGCATACATGCTAGCCACTATGCCACCACGCTGCCCAAGTCAGCAACACATTGCTTTAAATCAAGATATTCTCAGCTCAGTCAGATTTCAGCTTATAAGAATGAACCTGAGCACTTCAGTGTTCGTGCCATCATTGACACGGTCATAAACATGCACATAAAAGGGCATGTTACAGTGATTGTAAAGACAGCAGTAAATTGTCAATCTCTAAACGAGACTGGCAGTGAAGTGAGAGTAATTGGGCGGGATGCCAGACAAGTTCCAAGTGCTACCATTTCCAAGATAACAGGATAAAGAGACAATATCACGCCATCAGCTTAATGCATGCTAGTGGGCTTAGGTTTATTACAGTTTTTAGAAAATTAGATTGATTAATGTTTAATATCAACATATATTCCAGTCACATTTTACAATAGACTTTAAGGACCTATTCATTTATACAAGTGAGAATAGTGCAGTGCCCTGCATCCATCCATCCATCTAGCCAGCTATTATCTATACAGTTTATCACTCGAATCTGTTGCCAATCCCAGTTGACTTCAGGCAAGAGGTGGTGTACACCCTGAACAGATAATCACCAGTCTATTGCTGGGCTAACACAAAGATAAACAATCATTCCCATTCACAATCACAAGTATGGACAACTTAGAGTATCCAGTTAGCCTATCTTTGAACTGTGGGAGGAAACTGGAAGTCCACACATGCATGGGGATTACAGATTATAATTTCCTGGATTAGGATTTCAGCCTTTTGCCTATTATTATTGTTATTATTATTATTATTATTATTATTATTATTACCATTATTATTATTATTATTATTATTATTATTATTATATTATTATTATCATTATTATTATTATTTGACTAGTTGTGCTAAAACTGCCGAGATGCTAATCTTTGTTGCTTGGTATATAAAATATGTTTATTTTGAGTCTAAAACATCCTTTTGACTTTCGAACTGTGTATCTACACCAATACTGAACCAAATTTCATCAGGTATAAAGTGCTTGATGTGCAAAGGTTTTGGCTAGCTTCGTGCAGAGTTAGCCTGGGAAAAAACAAACTTTTATACTTCAAGCAAGATGCATATGAAAGCATTATGGCGTCATCAGAGGGTGCAGTGTTGGCCACTGGCGCACTACATCTTAGCTTCTTCAAAATGGGCATGATCAGTGGGGTGATTGCGTTTTAAGTGTCCAATCAGAATTATGGTTCCGAACGTTTTCCTGGTGGTTTACTTTGGCCTTACATGTGTTACATATTAAGAGCTTACAGTGAAGAACTTCCGTATTGATGGCATTACCCTGTGGCATTAGCATGCGCATAACTGTTACGCTATTACCTGTGCTGGACACATATAGACTGGCTCAGAATTGGAAATATGTAAGACTATCTGGACGATCTCTGGTCAGGGCCAGCCACTCTAAAAATCAGTCTTTAGCCAGTTTCTCAGTGGATTTTTAACAAGGGTAACATGCTAACTACGCACAGAAAGGCTTTGTAATGGAAGATCTTAACCAAGATCTGAACCCAGACCATCTTCCCAAGAGTCACAATACTCTAATACTAACATATACCATGTATTGTTTTTACAGGCAGATATATTTGCTCTTTACGTAATTGCTTTTGGAGTGATTATTCTAAAAGTAATCAACCACACCTGTGATTCGTCAATAATGTTTGAGATGAATATCTAAACTTTCTATTAAAGATGCACTGAACTCTTGTTTGGTTATTTTAGAAAAAGCTTGGTGTTCAATTGACCAAATTACACACGACCTTATTATCTAACACATTCAGCAAAGTTGTGCTGGAATCTCATTTTCGATTTGCTCTTATTTGTGGGAAAGAGGCTGATTATAGTTTGTACGTGTCTTAGATCAAGGTTCTCTGCTCCCATTCATAGCTAACATCTGTGGCAGGATGTTTTCTCTGACCGCTATTATGTGCAATGAAATTAGAAGATGAATGAATATGTATTCAGACAAAAGGCTTGTAGCTTTTCTTTCTTTTTTTTTCTCAATTCTGCACCAAAACCTATTTTGCTACTGCATTGCTTCAGGATGAAATTGTTACATGTATGCAATTTATTCAAGAGTGTGAGACTAAGGGAATGTGACATTCAATGTTATAGGATATTCATTAAATGCCATTTCCCTTAATTCCCTTTCAATTGAATATAATAATAACAATCACACCTAGAAAGGAAACCATGGTAGGATGTTGGTGTTGTTTCCGTGTAAGCCGCGGGCAGCGATGATCCCACTGAAATTGCTTTAGACACAAGTTGGTGACCATGACAAAGTGTAAGCCAGTCCTAGTAATGATTAATAATGTCTCTATCATTCAGAGAGCTAAATGAGCCAGTGTGAAGAAACAGTGTGGGTTTGCTCATAGTGACACTGAATTTCAGACAAGGATGTATCACAAATCTGTAAGGGCCCACTGAGGGACGAGTCAGGTGTATTAACAGTATTTCATAAGTATAAGCTTATTTTCTGATTCATAGATGTATTTCAGTTATTTTCTGCTGCTTTGTATTAAATGATAAGTTAACCGATCATCGACTGCAATCTGAATACCGTATTTAAGTATTCAATTCAATTACTCAATTCATTCATTCATTCATTCATTCGTTCATTTTCTGAACCGCTTAATCCTAGTTAGGGTCGCAGGTAGGCTGGCGCCCATCTCAGCCGACTCTGGGCGAGGGCATGGTACACCCTGGACAGCTCGCCAGGCCATCGCAGGGCCAACACTCACACAACCCAATTACTCAATTCATTACTTCAGAACATTTTAACTGGAGCTGTTCAGTATGTGCAAAAAAATAATAATAATAAATAAATAAATAAACATAATAATGATGATGATGATGATGATGATAATAAAGAAAGAAAGAAAATATTCATTTATTCTTTAATTTTCAAAGACGCTTAATCCTAATTAGGGTCGTGGGGAGGCTGGTCATCGTGGGCACCTCAGCTGACTCTGGGTGAGGGTAGGGTACACCCTGGGCAGCTCGCCAGGCCATTGCAGGGCATAAAAATAATAATAATAATTTTTAAAAAGTACAAAAATTTGCTACATCCTTGCATGTATGTAAATTATTTAGCGGAAGGAAGCTCACTCAGCTATAGACTAGCTATAAGGATAGAGACATTAGCTCACAAATGGGATATTTTTCTCATACTTTCATAGATTTTTCACTTTATTTACTCACCCTGGTGGGATCAGCAAACTGATGACATGGCTAAAGAAAATTCAACAATAAAAAAAGAATATGGTTGTAATAGGCCCCAGGGCAATTTTTTTAAATGGGAATCCCAGTATCCTCAACACAGACGCCAGCACATGCTCATGTGCACACACATGCATAGACACACAAATACGTACAGAGAGATTACTAATCAAAAACATTTCTATCTACTCAGATTGGAATATTGAGCAGCACTGTGGTATAATATCAACCATTTTAAACATCAACTGTTTTTCCTCCTACAGCTCAGCAACACATTGCTTGTAAGAATCAGAATACTTTATTGATCCCGGAGGAAATTGTGTAATGTATTTGTATATGTAATTTAACTTTTTTCTTAACGCTAAACTTAGTTTAAGACAATACCTATAGTAATTTAGGACCATTTTAGGACCTAAACCTATTTAGGATCAACATGTGGTTTATTATGCTATATAATAACTATTTTTTAATGATCATTAAGACATTTTTTGGTGTCGCTGTTATTGCATTTTTATGCAGATCTGGCAACCCGTTCAAACAGAATAATGGTGACGAGTTCTGTGACTCGCAAATGCTTAAAAATCTGAACTCTTTGAAATGCTCGCAGTTGCATATTAGCCTGAATAGCCTGAAAGTATTGAAAATGTCTGCTGCAGACTTTAGCGTAAAATCGGCTGAATTTCAGTTTGCCGATTAAAAATTCCCATTTATGATTCGACTCAAATTACTGCATTCACTTGAAAAAAATCATTTAAAACATTTTTTTTTTTTTTTAATCTCAGCAAGTGGTAACACACAAGGTCTGTTTACTTTCCACACTCTACATCAAAAATATTATATGTAGCCAAACTTCTCAATACAGAAGTGTACTAGGGCCATCTACAGGTGCTCTTTTTCCTTGTGCACACAGGGGTTATTTTCATCAGTTTAAAGTCAGACTTTTTGAGCAAAAGATCAGGAATCATTTCTGAAAAATTAAAAATCATAAATCATTTTATAATTTTCATTGTATGAATACTGGTTATAATGCCATGATGATGTGCCAACTAACAATAAATCTCCTTGTTATTAACCCCAGTTCTGAAATATAGCATAATAAGCACATCCACGTCATTCGGTTTGACAATACTGACTTTAAACACAGATGGTAGCTCTGACTTTTTACTCAGAAATGATTTCTGACTTTTTTCAGAAATTCAGACTTTAAACGGAGAAAATATTCCCCTGTGTGCATTCAGGGAAAAAAAATACCCTCAATAGAATCTGGGCACCAGGTATAGTTACTCCAGTTCTTCATACTGTATCAAAACAGGTGGCTAATTTGTTCCATGGCGTTTAAGTGGTAACATAAGATACTAGAATGAAGATTAATAGAATCTAAACTAGAAATGCACACAGAGAGTGGAGACCTCCACCAAGGTAGTGCAATCTTTTCGTTACAAGGGCTATAGTGGCAGATGATGTAGAATTGCGGTGCCCCCATGTGGCCTGTTCTGAAATTATTTTTGAGCTCTGTATTTTTTCTCGTGGTGCTTTCTGGGTAATTTCCGCTTCCTTGCCCTATAAAGCAGTGTTAGAAAATACTTCAAAACCAGCCCAAAACTTTACCAGTTCTTCGTTGGCTCAAATCCTACATTTCATAGAAATTTGTATAGAGTTATCGCGTTCTCACACACACACACACACACACACACACACACACACACACACACACACAAATACACAACTCTCATAACCTCCCTCTTAGTAGAGGTAATGATTCTTCAGCTTCCCATTGGGGAAAGTCTTAAATGTTATGAGCGTAACCCTACAAAGGACTCTAAACCTTTCAGAAAGTATTTCAAGAAAGCTGAACACCTTTAATTGACAGAGTAGACATTTTTCCTGCAACGAGGTTGTGATGTTTTTGGGAACAATGAATTAAAAACAAACAATGTTGAACTGATTTTATTAGTTTTTGTACTTTATATTATTCATTTATTTAGAAACCACTTTTGGTCATTGACTAATTGAATCCAGAGAGTGAGAAACATTCGCCTTGAGGCACAAACACAATCCATTTTTATTTCTTTTTATTAAAGGTTATTACCAAATGCTGTTCACTAAGTTTATGCAATTTTAAAGATGAGATTATGGACATCTGAAAATGGCACAAAGGACTGTCCCATTGATTGGCCTATATTTTTTATTTATTGTGCTACCAATTTGAATATCAGTTCTGATTGGTCAGTTGTAGTATGCAACAGCCTGTTGTTTCTTTAACACAGACTCTGGCAGAGTATTAAAGACTATTGCTTAACATAAACACTAAAATCATTTTGATCATTCATTCATTTTCTGAACTGCTTATTCCTAAATAGGGTCGCGGGGAGGCTGGCGCCCATCTCAGCCGACTCTGGGCGAGGGCAGAGTACACCCTGGACAGCT
>JBCNYH010000024.1:17822118-17833998 GCA_039654325.1 Tandanus tandanus
GAGTCGGCTGAGATGGGCGCCAGCCTCCCCGCGACCCTAATTAGGAATAAGCGGTTCAGAAAATGAATGAATGAATCACATGCTAGACTGACATTTCTTTGTCTGAAACTGCCAGTCTAGTTAGCCAATCAAGCCAGCTAAGTGTAATGGTGCCAGTGAGGAGAATGTCCTGCTCAGTGGATAATTGTGATGATTCAGTTAATGGATCTACTAGACTCATACTAGACATATACTCAGTGTTTATACATATACATGTTTTGCATCATAATTTCATGTCAAATCAAGTGTGCACTGGTATTTCGGAAGACCAGCTCAGTAAGAATGTGAACAGGACAAGCACCAATTAACTGTGGATTATAATTGATCAATCATTTTTTCTTTGCTAAGGTTAGAACCACTCCATATGCATAAAAATGGAAAAAAGCCCACATATACAATCTATTGTTATATACTACATGGAAATAGTACTATCTGATTGGCTTGCTTTCTGATATTGCTTAAATCAAAATGGCAGACAGCGACCATGCGTCCATGGGAGCTAATTGGCCGAGCTCTAACGAGAGGGAGGGAGGGATGGCATATGATCACCATGGGCATCTGTGAGCTCATTCATACCTCCGAGTGTGTTTGGTCACCTCCAAATGCGCATGCGCAGTAGTTCATAAAGAGGCAACACTTGACAGATGGGAATTGGATACATTAACACTAAAATTAAGGGAGAAAAAAATAGGGAAACTTCCAAAAAAAAACTCCAAAAAAAAAACAAAAAAGAAAATGAAAAAGAAAAAAAGGGAGGACAAACACACAAGGTTTACCACAGTCACTGACTCTTAAATCCTAAAAAATTGTATTAAATAACATCCCGAAAAATACAGGGAAAGCTATGCACTATAGCGTTCACATTTTTAAAAGTAATATAAATATTTAGGCACTACCCAAAAGCAGAGCTCCGACAATGTTTGCATGTGTTAGCTTACAGAAACATACGTAATGTTTAATATACGTAAAGTAAAAGAATGCAAAAAAACCCTGCAAAGTGCAAGTGCACTCAGCGCCGACGGTGGCGTGCACGCAATATATCTTTCCTGCCATAATCTTAATTTATTGGGTTGCCTGTGTGGGCATGTGAGCATGGATGCGACAACAAAATTGAGCTGATGGCTTTATGACTTTTGCATAAGTATGGAGCACCCACGGAGCTCCGCTAATAAAGCACTATATTTAAACTTTAAATATGTTTCAAAGTATGTGACATGATCATCGCGATGCTTTAAAAATGGAAAAACAGAACAATCAAATCTTGTTTTATTTTGCGACACGGAGCTCACCTGCCAGTGTCATGCTTAAAATATGTAAAAAAAATAATAATAATAATCTATACCAATCTAGATTTAGTTTCCATGTAGTATATTCTAAAACAATTATTTCCTTCAGGCTCAAAATTCCATCTCGGTCATCCAGCATCATCAGCGACTTCCACCTTGCCTTTGGCAAATAATTGTTAAATGTACAGCAAGTCATCATTAATTCATATTTTGAGCTGCATATTATGTACCCATGAGACCAATATTAATCTAATTAGAAAGCAATGAAGGATTTCAGTTCCATGGGATTATTCAAGTACTCTAAGGATGTTTCCACCAAGTGTGAAATTGCTAGCCTTTATTTGCCAAAGGGAAAAAAATGTTAGAAGTTCAAATCCTTGCACCGTCACCAGGTAACACATGGATTAGGCTTTCACTGTGTTGTCACCAAATTATTTTTCAAATTTTAATGTATGATTATTTTTCCTGGAGTATCAGTTTCACTGTTAGGCTGAACAACCTGCTGAGGAAGCATGCTATATGTTTTAAACTAAGAGTTGGATCTGTTTCAGTCTCCATGCTAAAGATAAGCAGTGTACATGATCTTTAATACTATTTGCCAGATCTCGGGAGAGGCTGTGCTCAGCACAGTCATTGCACCATAGACACAAAATCCCTAAAGTTATTTCAGTCCCCTTAACAGTGTCTTTACAGCCTGCATGGGCTGAAGTCTGCTTTTAAACATTTTAGTGTTCTCTGCATGGCATGCTGGGAGCTACTCAGCCATTGGACTGTGTACAGGATCACTTGAACTACCAAGTAAAGCTTATTATTTCTGTGCAGTTCCAGAAGAGTTTCCTCATCCTCTTCTTCCCCCTGCATCTCTCTCTCTCTCTCTCTCTCTCTCTCTCTCTCTCTCTCTCCCTCTCTCTCTCTCTCTCTCTCTCTGTGTTGCCCCTTTATGTGTCAATCAGTCAAGCCAAGGAGTACAATACAACAAAGGAGCTTGTCATTAACTCATCAGCAGTGTGTGAGAGAGAGACGAAGAGAGAAGCTTCCATTTCCCAATCACACTGTTTACATCTTCAGGTTAATTGTTGTTCCTGGCCACAGTTTGACAGCAGCTGTGTGTGCGAGAACAGGATGATGGTAATGCGACTCAGCATCCTGTACTGATTCCTTTGTTCTATGTTGTCAATAAGTGGGAGAAAGATGCGCACACTCTCATCTCAAGTGCCAACATTCATTTGCAATCGTAACATTTACCATCTTTCCCCATGACTTGTCTCTTAGGAATAGATTATGCTTAATTAAATAGTTGCTTATGAATGAGAGGAACGTCATGAAACCTCTGCATGCCTTGCTTAGACGAAAAGAGTTTCTTATTGATTCACATGACAGTAATGTGTTTATTCATTTTTATTATGCATTCTGCATCTGATTTTCTCCCATGAGCACTGACACATGGACTCAAATTTATAATAAGATACAATATTAATTATTTGAATTAAAAAGTCATATTTAAAAAAAAAAAAACTTCATTATTACATTTAAACCTACTGAGGCCAATCTAAATTCTATTAAAATTAAATAAAAGATTCATTACCAGCTGAAGTTGATTCATTTTGTTATATCAGCAAGAAGTCTTGTTTTTACTCTTATACCCCAGCACTTTGCAAACTATTACCATTTTTAATTAATTAATTACTATCACATCATAATTATCAGGTATTCATAGTTCTTTATAATCTTATGAAACAGCTGTTGGTTCATGTTATTGTTTGCTTCCTAACAGGTAATCCACTCACCAACCTCATTATTTCTCTGTTTTGAAGTAAATAAGACTGGTACTCATGTGAAACCAAAAGGCACAAAGATTCTCCCATGGTGGAAAATCATTAAGTGTTGACACCTACCACTGGTTCTGTAAATGTTAATGAAACCTTCACCAAGAAAACTATTTAGTTGAGCAGAGCTCCTGATCGGAGGACCATAGTCATGGAATGTGGCTTGAATGGTTTTCCTGAGTCCGTCCCGTGTCAGCGTGTGCCCACCACAGAAATCTAATAAGGCTGCCGCGTCACTGAGTTGATGCTGATTGGATGTTATGTATTGCTGACTTGCATGACAGCAGGTGCATTAAAAATAAATTAATAAATAAATAAACAGATTTATCATTAATAACGAAACTGAAAATAAAGAATATAGTAATAAACCACCGCTCAGACTTGCACAGAATAAAAAAACACAGTCCAACTCAGGTTGGCAGACAGATTTGCAGGTGAATAAATGCTTGTGGAGCAAACACTGAAATCAGAAGCCTGACAGAACATGAACTTGTCAAACAGATACTTAAACTAACAAAACAGGTGATACAAATGAAAGCAGAAATCAGCTCGTAAAGGCACTGAAAAGAAAACCCAGGATCCGACACCTATCAGTAGAGGCATCCATCGGAAGATTTTAGGCAGTGCCTAGATCTATATTATTATTCGTTTTTAAATTACAACTTTCCATTTCTTTTTAGCTTTAGTTTATATGATGCCTACGGCATACAATTTAATGTAGATAAACTCTAAGTATACAAGTCATTAAATAACTTTTACTGAATCTGCTCCTGGAATGTCCATCAGTGATGTCTAAAATTGAACAGTACATGAAAATTAGCATTTTCAATAGACTTAGGGTACATGCAAATTGCTTGGAAGGCAAACATTGACAGTGGTTTGTAATGGAGATTCACAAGGGTCAATGTTTCTGCATGGAATTCATTTTGAAATCTGATTATAGACCTCTGAGTGACAGACATCATGAGCCACATGCTCCTGGCTAAAAAAATATTTGGGTGATTTATCTGGTGATTTTTAAGAGTATGCTAGAATTAGTATTATTATTATGATGATGATGATGATGATGATGATGATGATTATTATTATTATTATTATTATTATTTTATGTTATGCAGCGGTGTTAGCTTTCAGAATCAAATAAGAGTCTGCCACATTCATTCTGAGGTGCTGCCTGTAATACAACTGTTTATCTGGCTAACTTTTTTAGCTTACAAATGACTTTGTCAAGGGCGGCACAGTGGAGCAGTGGTTAGCACGTCCGCCGCACAGCAAGAAGGTCCTGGGTCGATTCCCAGCTCGGGCGTTTCTGTGTGGAGTTTGCATGTTCTCCGGGTTCCTCCCACAGTCCAAAAACATGTACAGTAGGCTAATTGGCTGTTCCAAATTGCCCCTAGGTGTGAGTGTGAATGGTTGTGCGAGTGTTGGCCCTGCAATTGCCTGGCGAGCTGTCCAGGGTGTACCCTGACCTCGCCCAGAGTTGGCTGAGATGGGCGCCAGCCTCCCCACGACCCTAATTAGGATTAAGCGGCTTAGAGAATGAATGAATGATTCTGTCAACAGCTGGCTGGGCAGCCCATGGGCTTTCAGTGTCCTCTGTGTTTAAACTGTAAAACTTTATGTTTTGGCCATGTGCACAAATAATACCACTAGAAGCATGAAAACCATGTATCACTTTAAGTTTTCTCTAATATAAATGCTCAGAGGTTCTATGAGGTATGTATATTTACAGTAGGTTTGTGTCTCATGTTAGTGCAGGCCAACACTTTGAATCAGTTAGCCACTGCCAAGATGCCAAGCCATGGGAAATTGTTAGATTAGCAGAATAGCACCTCACCCTTGCACATTGTTTTTAGTAATCCATAATTATACATGAAAACATTTTATGTAATGTCAGCCTGATTCCTAAACAAGAGCATTTGGAAAGTACAAATCTTTCTCCAGGTTAACAATCCCCCATATAAATAAAAATGTCAAAAATCATCCAATAAAGGCAAATAATCTCAGTGGTGTCTTCATTGTCATAACCCCGCTTCTGGTATAAATTTCATGAAAATCCACACATAATGTTTCGCAAAAAGTAAAATAAAATAAAACAAAATAAAAATAAAGAGCACACGGCAATCTGCTGTAATATAACATTAAAAAAAAAAACACATTCTATCTTACAATGTTAAAGAAGCATTTAAAACATTCCTAGTTCCATAACTTGATCCGGACCATCCCCAAAATCTAATGGAGTCTTTCTTGACAAAACTTCCTCCTCTGGTCAGAGTTTCATGAAACTTGGCACATAACTTTTATGCATTATCCTGCTAACAAACAAAAATATAAACCAAGGGTAAAACATAACATAAGAGGTAATAAATGTTTTGCTAAATTCTTTGGTCAGGTTATAAATAATAGTGACAGATTTATAGGATACAGAACTTTTTGGAATGACATTTTTATTTATTTATTTGTTTGTTTGTTTTTGCAAACACCAAAGAGGGTTAATAATGCTAATAATTTATTCTAAAAGACAGTATTATATAAAAGGGTAAATGGTTGCTACTTGGCATTAATCATTTAGATTGACACAACCTGGTCTCTGTGCTGCATTCATACTATATCATACTTCACTGTTTTTAAGTGAGAGACACTTCCTTGCACTGACTTCTATGCACATTCTCCAGACAGAGTGCAAATGAATTTCTGATGTTGTGTTTATTTGGACTTAGGTGTGAATCTCTGAATGCAAATTCTGCATGATTTGAAGCGTAAGTGGCTGTCAATCACTCAGTCTGTATGGAGAGTGCATTCAAAAGGGCTAAGAAGTAGTTTAGGAGCACTTAGTCAGGAAGGCAGCCTCTGTCAGCGCTTCCTTCCAGGAAGGCAATCTTAGTAGATTTTAAAAAGCAAGCATGGAACTGTATGTGTGTGTGTTTAAAGTTTAAAGTTTAAACTCCAAGGAGGCTGGGATGTATGCAGTCAGTATCTTGTGTCTGATAGCACTGTATCTCTCTCACTGTGGCTTTGCCTCACTCTCTTTGTGGACGGTGACTGTGATAGATTGAGCTATTACTGTGCACTTTAAGTTCCAAGTTGTTTTTCCATGTCTTAAGTGCACAATCAGTCCATTTGGGATGAAGCTGTCTGATTTCCCTTGTCACCATCTCATTATCCAAGTATCTGTATCTGTGTTCATATGTACTGTAGGGAAACCATATTTCTAAAAATACATCTGTACTGTTAATGTAATTTTAATTAAAGTAGATTTATTCAAGCCATTTTAAAAAAGAATATAGAAATAATTTTATGAAGAAAAAAAATCAACAAGACCATGTGTCGTGTTCATTTGGTATTTTGTGCCCATATACTGTTTTTAAAGGCACCAAGTCTTAAACACTCTACCGTACAGCTACAATGCTTTAAGAGATATTATTATATAAGACTAATAGACTAAAAACTAACATTCCTAATATTTCTCTTGTTTTGACATGGAATCCATTGTACATTAAGTTTTCCAGGTCCTTTGGAGGAAAACGGCCCCAAAGAAAAAATAACCACACAAATTATTCACCATCCTTCAACATGGACCTGTAACCTCAGGCACTGTGGACTCCATGACACATCAAGAAAAAAATATTAGATTATTAGGAATTGGGTTACGTTTTTCGTTTAACAATCATTTTACATTTTAAGCCAAGCCCAACTTGAGCTGCCAAAGAAACTTTAGAACCTGTTCCCAAAATTGAGTTTTGGTGGCGGTATTGTAATTGTTGGTGTTTGGGAGTCAGTTTGTTAGTTTGTCTGTGAGCAAAATCCTGACCATTCATGGATTTTTACCAAACTTGGTGATTTGATTTAGGATTTTCTGGGTCAAAGGTGAAGGTCAGAGCAAGGTTACAAGATTTTGAAGATAGAGTGTTGATAACTTTACAACATGTGCCAGTAGACATGAAACTCTAATAGGAAACCATATATGAACGTCCAAATGAGACCATTACCTCTGACAGTGAGTGATCTTGAAAGGTGAAAAGCAAGGTCTCAGTAGTTTGAGCACTGATTACGGCAAACTGAGTGCTGATAAACATGCCATTGCTACGGAACACTAATGGGAAACCATATGGACTTTGACAATTTGACAACAATGAGACAGTTACCTTTGACACTGAGTGTCCTTGAAATGTCAAACCCAAGTCATGTTGTAAAACCATCAAACAAGTTTTATCCCCACTCATTTTGTTTATCTCCATGTACTATAGAACACACCATAAGATGAGCACATAAGCCAGTAGCCAAATACAGCCTATTTGCCGCATAATCCATGTTGCAGGGTGGTGGTTCTTTGCAATCTACGAATACTCCTTTACTTTTTGCATTGTAAAATTTTTTGGCAAACTTTCCAAATCATTTTTTTGTTTGTTTGTTTGTTTGTTTGTTTTTGCTGAAAGGGAAGTGGTTTTAAACTGTAGATTTGGAGACTTGGTGACCCCACAGTTATCTTCTGCACATCATTGATGGTGCTCTGTGAAAATATTCTGCTTTTCTTATTTGTAGAAAGATAAATCTTCAGTAATTCAGGAGCTGACTATATTTATTATAATTATCTGTTTTTGCTCTTGATGATAAACAGTAACATAGATGAAGTCAGTCATATTAGCTCTGCAAAACTCAAAGTGCAACCTAATGATGACTGAAGGGGAGCAGTGGGGAGAGCTGACTGATGGGAAAGTACATTTAAAATAGGCTGTGAACCTACACCAGGTATAATATGCCCCCTGTTCCAGAGTCATGCTGAGCAGAGGGAAGAAAAAGAGTGAGGTAGAAAGCCAAAGGAAGGCTCTGATCAAAGCCTCACTAATAAATGAAATTAGAGCAGCTCTAATAAACAGGGATGAGGAATCCCTCCGAGAAATTAGACTTGCGCCTGTTGGATGGAATGAAGGCTCACTGCTGAGCTTAGCCCACAGACATGATTAAAATAGTAGAATGGTTTCAAATATAGTACTTCTGCATAGCATGGCGTCAGAGTCTATAATAGTCTATAATCACTGGGAGTACATCCACACATGCTCATGTTCCTACCTAATAAATTCTGTATGTATGTTAGCAGTCCTATATTATTATACACAGCTCAGACATTGATGCTACATTAATGAAGTGAGAATTGTTTGCTCTCTCTCGCTAGCAAGACCAAGCGAGGTCAAGACTATAAATGAATAAACACTGATATTCCACTTCACATTTCAATGCAGTACATTGAGCATATCCTCTTATAAAATCTTCTCTCTGACTCTCTGTCTGATTGAATGATTGTATGGTCAAAGCTGGACGCACACAACTTGGTTATAGAGAGGGACGAGAACACAATGTTGTTCTACGCTGGCTTAAGAAATGTCACTGCCCCCCCCCCCCCAAGCACTCCCCCCCCCCAGCACTGATATCCATCCATCTGGCTGTTGATGCTTCCAGCTCCAGCCAGAGCTTTCCATCCCAGACAGGAAGATTTTACTAGTTACTTGACAATAAAGCAGGGCTGGTTTAGAAGAATTTCTTCTAGTCGTTTCCTCTGTTCCATCCTCAAGCGTGCTTTTATTAAGACACACATTCAGGACCACTTTGGACAACATTTTGCCCATTGATGTTATATTGTCTCTGTATTCCAATATGTTTTTATTGCCACTTCCTCCTTTTGGAACCCCTGTTGCCAACTTAAGGGCCTTTATATATTTTATCAGCTCATGTGAGGTCCATTAGATGAGCCTTTAGAGGCTCTGAGAGATTGAGTCGGTATAACTACAGACCTCAGCCTCAGCACCCTGAAGGCATTGTGCTCTGCTGTAATTGGCTTCACAAAATAGTCAGGGAAAACAAGCCAGATGAAGCTGTTTATATGTTTAAACAGGGACAATAAATAACATAATATTTCAGTATTTTTATGATTTGTTACATTCAAATTGGCTTTTATGCAGCTAGCCACTTTATCTGAATGTATAACATCTGACGTCCATTTATTTACTTTGTGATGGGACACTTTACTTAGCTTGAAGAAAACGGACCACACAAATCAACTAAGAAATCACTTTAGCTATATTGTTCTTGATATATCACCCCACACTATGTCAATATCTTTTTTTACAAACAAGCCCATGTCCTGCTGCATATTGGCTTGGCAAAAATATAGTCCTGAAAACAAAATCTGCACCACCCCCTGTGTCGACTGTTGCATCTGGCTCAGGTATATTCGCTCAGCAAATTTGCTCTGTCATGTAAAGACAGCAGGTGTTTTGTTTTTTTTCTCTTGCTCTGAAATGCAGTTGAATGTGCCTTGGATTTTTATTGTTTAGATAGCAACAAGACTTTGCCTCAGAGCCAGTAGAGGGAAGCTTGGGGGTAAGGTATTATTATTGCATTAAAGATGGCTGCCCTTCTTTTCCACTTTCCTGTTGTGCTACAAATAACTATCATCATGGTGGCTTCTAGTTTCCCCTTTATCTCCCAGGTGCATTGTGCTCAATGGCAGACCTTGCCTGGTGGCTTCAGTTATCCTAATCTTTAAACCAGAAAGTGAAGACTAGCCAGTGGCTGTCACAACTGATTGGTGAAAAGGAAACGACAGCTAATCTCTGTGCTTGCCTGAACTTCTGTTCTCATTATTGTTCCTTCTCACAAATAGTTGTGAGTTGTGGTCAAGTTGCATGTAAGAAAGCCTAGTCAGCTGGAAAAAGGGACCAAGGCACAATTCCTAGAGCAAGGCACAAATGTAATACACCACCTCTTAGATAGCGAATGAAAGCTGCCTTAAACATTATTATATTTGCCGATGCATAAACTTTGAATGTTTCTGAATGCTTGACATAAATGTATACGCAGCTGTCTGAGGAAAGGTTTTGTTGGTATTGCTGTGATTTATTGTCACTGTTATGCACTGTTATGTAGCTTTTTATTTATTTAATTTTTAATAAAAAAAATTGGTAATGGAAAATCCACAAAAGTATGCAGACAGCTGACCGTCACATTCAGTTATGCTTGATGAACATGCCGTTCCAAAACCATGCCGATTAATACGGAGTTCGTCTCCCTTTTGCATCTGTAACAGCCTCTGCTCCTTTGGGGAGGCTTTTAACTTTTGCAATATTGCTGTGTGGATTTGTACTTAGTCATCTACAAGAGCTTGGATCTTATCAGCTTAGGTCTTATTGAGGGTCAAAGCTTTATGGCTCAATAGCTTAAAACCTCACAATTGTCATACAGAAGCTCGTAACCCAAAGGCTTTGATGTACAGACCCAAACTCCAAGCCTGCATCATGATGACCAGATATTAACTATGAGTGTGAGAGTCTTTGCTGCAATACACTAATATCCAGGGTTTATGTAATGGATTAGCAGCACGTCTTCTGATGTTATAGATGGTAAATATATTTTTTTTCCATCCTATTCCTGTAGGAAATCACAGCAAGTAAGGAGATTTGTCTTTCTGGGCAAATGTTTTCGAAGTTGGTCTTATTTTTTTTTTAGGGATGTGAAGGATGAAGGGCTAAGACCTCCTTAGGCATTAACAGTCATCTGCCTGTCAGTCTCTCTAAGACTTTCTCATTCCTAAGAACTTAGTCATCTGGGGATCCAAGTCTCTCTAAGCTCAATTATGGTTCCCCAATCAGGAATAATTTAGTCCTTACTGTAATACTTCTGTTTATTGTTTGTACCATTTGCTTCTAGTGTAATCATTTAACACTTCCCAAGCACTTGTCAATTTCCTACCACTAACCCATCCTATAACATGATCCCCATTAACCAGGGAGGGTGACAGGTGCAGGGTAACATGTGCTTTCTCTGAGACCTATGAAACCAATGGTGGTATCTATTTAAACTGCTACTCATAAAATTCCATTGTTAGCTCCCTGAGCCACCATCGTAGTGCAGCTTAACCCACCAAAGGAAATTGCTAATTGCAATCTTCTTCATACATGAGCTCCCAGACAATCCACAAATGGCCAATCTCCTGACATTATAGCAACAACTTTACGGCTGTGCCACTCAGGAGCTCCTTCATTTAATTTACACAATCATACATACCCATGCACTAGAGCTGCTCAACTTAAACAATAATAATCACATTTGGACTCTTCAGGGTAATTAAATTGTCGCTCCCTACATGTAGTTCAATGAAAAATTAATCATCAGGAGTTTTCCATGGTCTTGTAATTATTTATTTATGATGGGGAATTAAATAAAGCTTAACTGTAAACTATTTATGATCCCCGCAACCTTTCCCACTGCACTGCATAGAGAAAAAAAAAGGTGACAAAAGGTGGCTCATTGTCATAAATTAGAATATGAGGGTCTTAATTAGAAACCAGCTCGCCTTGTAACAGGTAAATAATATGGGGTGCTTAAAAAAGAATGTATTTGACATTTACAGACATGTGAAAAAAAATTAGGACACCCTATCAAAGCCTGTGTATTTTTATAACAATTTTGGATCTATGGATATTTAATCTTAATTTTAACAATACTGAGAGATGCAATTAATATAGCTGAACAATTGAAACCGAATAAAAGACTTTTCAAGATTTTCTGTAAAATGAAATTCTACAGAAATACATATTTTACCTGAGGAAAAAGTTAGGACACCCTACCGCCTAATAGCTAGTGTTACCCCCTTTAGCTGAAATAACTGCAGTGAGACGCTTCTTGTAGCCATCTACCAGTCTCTGACATCTGTCTGAAGAAAGTTTGCCCCA
>JBCNYH010000024.1:17880103-17890776 GCA_039654325.1 Tandanus tandanus
CCCCCCCCCCCCCCCCCCCCCCCCCCCCCCCCCCCCCCCCCCCCCCCCCCCCCCCCCCCCCCCCCCCCCCCACTCTAAATAATACAAACTCTGTGAGTATATGTATGTTTTAGTCACTCTCAGCTATTTTATTCTAGTATGGCTCATTTTCTCTGACTCATAGCAAAGACTACTGGATTTATTTCAAAATCATGTGAGTAAAACTATGTAGTCTACATATCTAAGTCATGCTGAGAGAAGCAGCTAAATCACCTCAAGCTAAAAAAAAAAAAAAAAGTCAAAAAGTGCAAACATACAAAGATCAAAACAACTTAGAGAATCCACTACAGGCCAAAATCATGAAACATGTATAAATATCTGAAGCACTGTTGCAGAACCAATTTAAACCAAACTGAATTAAAAAATTAAATAAATAAGTAGTTCAGCACATAATACATTTTTTAACATGAACCACTGCAGCTTCTGTAGCAGATCATATGCTGCAGCAAATCAGATCCATTTAGATTAATTATTTACCTGATGGAAGCTCAAAGAGAAAGGAAAGTTTGACAATAAATGTATTAAGCTCACATCTACCATACACTGAGATCAGTTCATTCATCCATTCATCCACCCAGTCATTCATCCAACCAGACCATTTTAAAGGATTCCAAACACAGGTACCACAACAAGCTCTAGAGGAGCACAAGAAGCTGATTCGGAAAATGATACCAAAATCAGTGTGAATGAACATCCAGTTTGTGTTCTTGCGTCCATCCATTCATCTATTCATTTATCCATTCTGATTAACAGATGCACTGAGCTCCATC
Organism: Tandanus tandanus; assembly: GCA_039654325.1. NCBI lineage: Eukaryota > Metazoa > Chordata > Actinopteri > Siluriformes > Plotosidae > Tandanus > Tandanus tandanus. The sequence goes on from JBCNYH010000024.1 coordinate 17,880,913, forward strand.
TCCATCCTTCCATACATCTACCAATGTATCTATCCTTTTTGACATTCACAAATGAACACATTAACTAAACATAGATTTAAAGTATTTACATTTTTGTGGAACATGTGCAGACTGGACACACACTGAGTACTGAGTAAAGACCTATGGCATGTGGAGCGGGTATGCAGGTGGCTTCCATTAACAATGTGATGTAATTGCAGAGCAAATTGTTGTCATGCAGAGGCTCCATTGATTGTATCATGCACCTGGCATTTGAGTGTACTGAGGCTGGACAAATATGCTACATAACCAGGCTTGTGATTGGTTATTAGAAGCAAGGTGTGCCCACGCTTATTCTTTAATGACATCATATAGGTTTCTCCAGCATGCTAAACTTAGCACCCATAACGCATAATTTATTTAATGGCCTCATGTACATTTACATTCAGGATGCTTGGTAGAAGCCCTTATCCTGAGTTACTTTTTTTTTATCTCAGTCATTCAACTGAGCAGCTGAGGGTAAAGGGTTTTGCTCAAGGACCCTGACAGTGGCAACTTGGTGATACTGGGGCTTGAACCCCCAGCCTTCTTATCCACATTGCCCAAATTCCCCTATGCATTACCTTAATCTTGTTTCTTTTTACTTTTTTATTTGTAACTAGGAACCAAACAAGCATTTCTTTCTCTTTCTCGTGTTTGATCATTTGATTTTGTACTTCCTATATCTCCTGCACTCCCTTAGTTTATGCTTTCAGCACTTTGCAGCAGACAATCTTTTTCCCACCCTTATGAAAAGAAATTAAATTTTAACAGCCGACCTTGGAGCATCATGTGAGTTTGAAAGCTCATGAAGGTGGTTTTGTTTTCATGCCACCTTTGCAGACATTTTGTTAAGGTAACAAGTTCTGAGAACATGTGTTTTTAAGCAGAATTGCTTTTCTCTGGGATTTAAAGGGGAAGTGTCATGGTTCTTTAAAGAAAACAGCCTAAACATCATCATTGTTGTTATCAAACAGGGCGGCATGTCTGTCAGGGTTAGCATCGGCCTCACAGCAAGAAGGTCCTGGTTTTGAGTTCTGGGCTCTGCGAGGGTGTTTCTGTGTGGCGGTTTAATGTTCTCCCTATGCATGCATGGGTGTGCTCCAGGCAGGTACTTTGGTTTCCTCCAACAGTCCAAAGACATGAACATCAGGCTAACTGGCTGTTCCAAATTGCCCGTAAGTGTGGATATGAGTGTGACTGGATGTCTGGGTGATGATCTGGTGAGCTGTTCAGGGTGTTCCCCGCCTTCACCCAGTGTAAGCTGAGATAGGCTCCAGCCTTCCTTCAACCCTAATAGAAGGATTTAGCAGTTTGGCAAATAAGTGAGTGAGAGGGTGATATCAAGCAAGACAATCAATCATATAGATGGACCTTTGTTTTCAAAGGATACTAGACATGAATTGGTTTCATACACTAAGTTTGCTAAAGGTTTGTAATGTGATCTCAATCTCTGAAAACTATTCAGCCCAACAAAATAAAAAAATAAAAGTTGATGTTGCTATGCATTTGCATCTGCTCCATACTGGGCTCAAAAACTCTGGACTCCTTCTGATTTGCAAGCTGAAAGGCTATTTAACAAATATAGACAAGTATTTCAGACATTCATGGCATATTTAGATGATTTTCTGGCAACAAAGGTTGGGTAAAAATCATGACACAACTCCTTTAAAGACTCAAACTCAAGAGCAACCATGTCTTCAAAGCCCTGAAAGCCTGAACTAAGAGATATTTGACAGTTCTGATGTTTGAATGTTTCAAATGCTTCAATACTTTCACCAAGTCCAGAGAGTGGATTACACTGTATATACTTACTTATGGTCCCAATTAAATTCTGTAGCATAAGAGTTCAAAACTTAAAAAAAAAAAAAAACAGGAATGGATTCTGGGTTGACTACGTCTATCCACCTGTAACAAGGCATTTTGACCATTAACCAAAATGAGTAATGAATAATGAGGCAAGTGGGATTGCATTTCAGAGCTATTGCCAGGTCAAAAAGTGCTAGGCTGATCTGTAAATATACACAGCAGGGGAGGCACTGGTTGGACGGGGTGAGACGGAATCGATGATCACTGGCTAAATCCAAAGTCACTAATGGTCTCAGCTGGATTGTCAGCACAACTGATGAACTCAGATGGCCAGTTTGTGAAGAGTATTGACAGAGAGGAGGATGTTGTACTGGTGTCCATGGCTAATGAAAAGCACAGCTAGTGTGTGGGTTTGTTTTGCCGGTTTCTTGCAGTAACCCAGAAGCTTGATGCAATGTTTAATGTTTTGCATCTGCTTGTGGATCACAGTGTATTGGTCACTTTCAATAAATCACTCTTACTCTCACTTTCACTTATTTGCCAAGCTGCTTAATCCTATTAGGGTTGCGGGGAGGCTGGAGCCTATCTCAGCTGACACTGGGCAAAGGCAAGGTACACCCTGAACAGCTCGACAGACCATCACAGGGCAAACATACACACAATCATTCACACTGACACTCACACCTAGCATGAATTTGGAACAGCCAGTCAGCCTAATATGCCTGTCTCTTGATTGTGGGAGGAAACCGGAGTACCTGGAAAAAACCGACGAAAGCATGGGGAGGACATGCAAACTCCACACAGAAATGCCATGACCTTCTTGCTGTGAGGCAGACGTGCTAACCACTATGCCACCGTGCCACCCCTTCAATAAATCAATGTATTAATATTACATCTAAACATTCCACCCTCATTGTATAATAATAATAATAATAATAATAATAATAATAATAAACACAAGTGGCTCATGCATTTACATATTAATGCCTGAACTTTCATGCTCTTTCACACACACTTCCTGTGTAGGTTGCTGTCAGGTATACCACTGTGGATCACAGTTTGCATATTTGCCCAGATGAGAGATGATGGAGCTTGTGCCAAGTGAATTAATCCAGTCTAGCATTTTGAACAGGGCCAGACTGTGGGCACATCTGGAACCTGCCAGACACAGGCGTGTGTGTGTGTGTGTGTGTGTGTGTGTGTGTGTGTGTGTGTGTGCGTGTGTGTGTGTTTGTATGAGGCTGTACATTTGCATATGCCTTCTGAATATTGGAAGCAAACCGGGGTGTAATTGTAATCTCCATTTTGCACCTTACTGTATTACCATTCCCCAATATCTATTTCTTTTTTTACGTTTTTCATGACAGTGATTATTTTAGTATAGACGGATTTTAACTGCAGGGCATTTGCTGAGAAACCATGTCTTTTTCTTCTTCTTCTTCTTCTTCTTCTTCTTCTTCTTCTTCAGAAATATAACATTTGCTGGTGACTAGCTGTTCCTTTGGGGTTATCTCCATGGCAAAGTATGCTTGAGTAAGGATCTATTCAGAGCTAGGGACATAGATAACTAGTGTTCATAATTAACCATATTTACCAGAGGATAACTAGTCAACTCTGGGGTTTGGGGACGTGTCTAGAGAACAGGGGAAATTCATTCATTCTTTCATTCATTTATTTTCATCATTCTCATTTTCATCCTGGGTCCTTTCAACCCAGGACCTTCTTGCTGGGACCAGGCCCTGGGCATGCTGAGTGCCGGAATGACCGCCCCAAGGGTAGCAGCACACTTTGGCGTGCATCATTCAACTGTTGTACACCTTCAGACACGCCACAGACAGACGGGAACCACCCGAGATCGACCAAGACCTGGCCCGCCAGGTGTCACTACACGTGCACAAGACCGTCGTATCTGGGTGATGCATCTGAGGGACTGTTTCCGTCCAGCAACACTGACAGCGGCTGACGTTCCTGGTACTCGCCGCAACCACATCAGTGCTCGTACAGTGCACAGAAGGCTCACGCAAGAAGGTATCCAGTCATTCAGAGCACATGTTGGTGTTGTCCTGACAGACCACAGGCACTGAAGAACACTGAAATGTGCCACTGTCTGAAATGTCTATTCTTGATTTGTATATTATTTAACTGATTTGGTTAAACATAATAATAAAATTATGGAATTATTTCAATGTTGCTTTTTTAATGCCTCTTAGTATATATGTAATAAATATTAAAGTATTATGTAGAATTGAAGTAAATGCAAAAAATTATGAATAAGCCCCATTCTTGACTATATAAAAAAATCATTAAACAGGAAGTCTAAGTCAGGAAATGGCCTTGTGGACTGTAAGAGGTACTCCAAATAAAAGCCTGAAATAAAAGTATACAGAAAGCACATACTGTATGTTGAGGTTTGGAATGTAATTTATTGCATGTTTTTCATGACATAGAGCTTTCTGGCTTCTAAGTAACATTTAATGCATTTTATAATGCGTATTCATGTTTGCTCACATCAATATTTTAATTAGTCATTCTGACATCAACCGAATCTCACTGTGGGTTTAATTTATGTAAGATTCTCTTTCAACTTTTCTTTTTTATTAAAGGTTGTAATTACATTGATTCAAGGTTAAGAGTACCTAACTCCTATATAGAACGTTTAACTAATGTAATAATATCATATAATACATTTATTTTGCATCCTACGGCTACGGACATTTCAGCTAACATGAATTTCCATTACATAAAAAAAACTTTTTAGTATTGTCCACAGCAACTCTGACACTACAGTCACTGACAAAAGTCTTGCCGCACATGCAGACATTCATGTATAAAAGCTCATATCTCACCAACATATTAACCACTTTTCATCAACTATGACTTACATTAATCCTACAAGTATACAGATTGTTTTGTGAAAGGAACAGCAAATTGTACGTTTATTTATATTTTTTACAGCTAATAAAAGACCAACATATACATTCTAGGCTGGACAAAAGCCTTGTCACAATCGTGTTACAAATTCTGGATGAAAGTAATTAGTAAAGTTATTTTTAAAAAACTATGAAAAGTGCTTGGTTAACTAAATGTACATAAAATACAGGTATTAAAGCAGCTTTCAGGCAATTTCTAAAGTCTTTTTGCAAAAACTGTAGAAACCTTCAAAATCTCCTAAAAGCAAATGAAAATAATTTGCAAGCAGTAGTAAGAAATTCCAGACACCCTTCGTACACATAGGTAAGCTCGGTCATGCACGGAAAACTACCCACAAAACAACTGGCTGCACAAAAGTTGTAGTTAGCCTCCTGATGACTCCCTCAAAAGCTCCATTAGGACTCATAGCTAGCAATGTCTGCTTCAGCATGAACTGTACATCATATTTATTGCAATGCCCATACACCATACAGGTCCTGTACAAGACATAGCTAGAACACTATGACGTGCTTACCAAGGCCCTAACACAAACTGTTATTAGCAAAAAAATTATATCTGAGATGAATTATTAATTCAATATCATGTTGCTCTGCCACCAATGTTGTTAATGACCACCTAGAAAATTGCTGGACCCAGAGTTCAGCGAAGAGCCAGTCATGTATGAAACTGAAACATCATGGTTTAAGGTCACCTCCAGTACATTGGGATCACAAAGCTATGTAAGATGGGTGGCAACATTACCAGACGCAAATATCAACAGATTATTGTTTCCCATTATGTTTTAAACCTACAGGTGGCTCAGATTTCTCACCATAGGGTAGATAATAGACTGTTTTCTGACCATTAGATGTTTGAGCTGCCCTCTAAAACAGCTTACTTGTGTATTAAAAATGGATTACAAGTGTCTTGGGCCTCAAGAATTTTAAGTAGCACTTATAAATTTTTATTATTTGTAATTTGAACATCTTGAAGGTGTCTAATTCTTTTACTATGATAATTATTCATCATGACAAGCACCTATGAGTCTGGTACGATCATGGCCATGTTTGCAGAGGCACTACTGACCTTGAGTGATGATTTTAATTTTTCAATATGATGTTATATTTGCAACAATATTATATATTTAGTTATAAACAAGGCCATTTGATTATTTTTCTGTAATAAATATAGTCCTGAAAGTGAAATTAAATCTTTGCGACAAGACTTTTGTCCAGGCAAAAACGGGAATGTTTATATTTAAGAAGCTGTAAAGATCAGAATAATTTTTTTTTCCAATACTGCTGTTAGCACATATTATTCATTACCATCAGAGGGTTATTTTAAGTCATAGTTGATGAAAATCGGTTAATAGGTTGGTGAGATATGGGCTTTTATACATGAATGTCCACGTGTGCGACAAGACTTTTGTCAATGATTGAAGTTCTTAATGTAATTCAAATTGCATGTTAAATTGTGTTTGTTCTAATATTCCTAATACAATATCATTTGAAATTTTAAATGTATATAATGGTTGATATAATGATAATTTCCATGAGGAAATGTTATTTATTTATTTTTAGCATGTTTGGAGGGAGTCTTCAGTGTCGGTACTTTGTAACAGTCAGAGATGAAGCCGTTTTATTAAAGCACCTTTTCTGAAAAAGGGAAATTTTTAGGACAGAGAGCTTTCTGGCTCCTAATTAACATCACAACGTGCATGTTTAACTTTTTAACTTCAAGAGACAGAACAAGATAGAGTGGTGAGGCTACAACTGTTCGGAACTGTTATCATGCATGCATTAAGAGAAAAAATCTTGTTCTGCCATTCCACGACATTAAACATAATTATAAACAGATCAAATGTATGATTCATATTTTTTTACTTCAGGATATGAAATGTTTTATTTCTTGCTGATCCTTTGGTGTGTGTAATGTTATGTGTTCTAGATTTAGTAAGTAATGTATTCATGCTAGTGGTTGAATTGGTACTGGGACAAAAGTCAAAAAGGAAGATTATCTGATTGAATTTGCAACAGACCTACACTGGCTGACTGTGACCTTCATTTTATAACCATGCCTACTTTGGGTCTTTGTTATTTCCATAATTTATTAATAAAAGTGTTGATGTTTTCTGCCAACTTCATTTTAGATTCACTTTAGAGATCATTTAGTTGTTTCAGGAATTCATGTGTGAATTGCAAAGCAATTCATTTCAATTTAACTATCACAGTTGTAGTAATGAATGATGAAAGTGCTGAACAATAAAAGCAGCAGTGCCTTAGGACATTTATGATTAAAGCAAAATGATATTGCAAATATTCTTAGAAATGAAAGCCAAACTTAGTTTGTCACAGTGGGTTACTGGCTGTGATTCTATAATATGGATGAGAAACTCAGCTTATCACAGAGTTTGATTTAAACTTTTAGAAAAGAATAAAAAATCATCCCGATATTTCAAAGAACCACATTGCAGTTGCCATGTTTATCAATTGTATTGATTTTTGTCTTCTCATGCAGATAATACATCATGTCCGACCTATACACATACCTTCACAGAATCTTTTATACGCAAACTGATTTTGCTGAGGAGAGCGCTGGTGTTGCTGAGAGCGTGATGAATGTCCAATTGACTTGATAAATGGGGGTGATGCTGGAAATCCATCAAAAAGTCTGCTGATTAAAAGCACCGGCTTATTGATTAAACTGCAGGACCACCTCATTAGAATACAAACCAAAATGTGCAGTGTTAATACTTATCATCACACACCAGCAATCACTTCACTCGTGCACTTACCAACAATGAACTATAGTGTGCTGTATAATGAGAAATGACTACAAGTTGAACACATCTCCGTGCCTTCACCCAGAATGATATGGTGAAAGAAGAGACATGAAGAAAACAGAGAATGAGAAAGACAGAAAAATCCGGTATGTGGTTAAGGGACTATTGCTGTCATCAATCATGGTTAACCTGAGTGAAATGATTCCTTCACTCACTTTTTCCGGCTATAGATGGCTCATGTCATGCTGTCTGCTTTTTGTGATGGATACAAAACACCATAGCTGGGAAATATTTGAACTATAGTTTCTCAACCAACATTTCTAATGCTTTCTAATATAGCCTTACACAAAATTTCATATGAGAATGTTTTATATATATGAATAACCACATGTTCACAGAATGTTATTTTTCCAACATATGGTGGGCTTTACACAGTGTGTGCATATATTTAAGTTCATATGAGTTTTGACAAGTGATATATATACATTTTTATTCATTCGTTAATTTTCTAAGCCGCTTAATCCTAATAAGGGTTACGTGGAGGCTGGCGCCCGTCTCAGCCGACTCTGGGTGAGGGCAGGGTGCGCCCTGGAAACCCTCCCCAGTCAATCGCAGGGCAACACACGCACAAACCATTCACACTTTTTTTTATCATTAATTAAATAACTTAGGTTGCAGTTTGGGGTTTCAAGCTGCCATTTTTAAAAAATAATCAAGTTGTACCTCATTTATCAATACTTTAATAAGTTTGAATAACTGTTAATGCATAAATTAAAACTAAACTCAAAATTTCCACCTGAATTTATAAAGGTTTCACCCAAGGTTGTTCCCATTTACAAAACACCATAAAAGGCAAAGCTCACAGAAATGAAACGACAAACAAAAGGCAAAAACAGTCTCTCTCATAGTGATACATGTATATAAAACATTACAGCTTAAGATGTACTCGATCATTCATGTATTACTGGCTCGAAAAAAGTTGAACAGCATTAAAAGAAGATGCTACAGCAAACAAATCCGACTTCCACACCGTCTGAGTGTGTCCTCCTCTTATACACCAGCATTTTTAATTTATTGGGTAGTCTTTTTGTTTTAAAGATTAATATTGGTTTGATTTCTTTTTTTATTATTATTTAGTTAATGCTATTGATATGAGAAAGTTTCATTACATTTGCAGTTTGCAAGCGTAAGTAAAAATAAATAGGCTATTTAACTTGAACAGCATAATCTATGTATAAAAATGCAGTAGCCAAATTTCTTGTGCGAAACAAATGATTTTGAAATAAATCTGTGCGTATCCAGCTTGATAAACAAGGCCTAGTGTTCAAATTGTGTCACCAGTGTTAACTTTAGTTGATTTTTAAGAGAAGTGTTACAGGTTGTTTTTTTATTTTTTTTAATGAAATGTGTTCACATATTACTCACATAATCTGACGTGGGGAAAGAAAGCATACAATAACATGATATATTCCCTGTTCCCTGTTGTGGTTTTACAAGAAAATATTACATTCTCAGACCAACTTCAGATGAATCATTTCATTCTGACATTCAGTAATACAGAGAGATACAGAGCCATACAATTTTCCCATGCTTATTTACTTTCTTAACCCACCTGGCAGCTGCTGGAGTGTCAAAAAGTAAATAAATAAAAAAAATATATATATAATTTAAAAAATCAAGACCAACAACGTAAGTAGTCATGTTTAAAGTGTTTGGTACATGTAGTTTGAATTACATGTAGCATGAATTTCAGTATGCCAATCCAATTTGGAAAAAGCCTTTAACTGCTCACTGTGGTACAGTAATAACACTATAATTACAACTCACAAAGATGGCTGTAGATTTTTCCTAATTGAACCATTTGTTCTTTTTCAATCTGTTCCCACCTCAATACAAAAAAACTGCTCCCATGGAAACATCACCATATGTGACTGCTTTGTAATCATGAGAGCATTCATACTCACTGATTTGCAACACTGAAACAAGTACATATGTCACGTTAAACCATTATTATTTGTATTTTTTTTTTACAACCAGGATAGTATACCTCAGGTTCAGAGTTTTTAAAGTGATTGAGTTAGAGTGTTTCCTGTTTGACACTGTACAAATCAAGCCTCACTTTACTACCCCCGGTGGACCTGCAGAGCTGTGAGGTCAATCAAAAAAGTAAAAATAAATAAAAAAGCCCTTCGAACTCTCTGGTGTCTAACTCATCAACTTGTTTTGGATTTTGCTTTACTCAAAGATACAGTGGTTTGGATTTTTAAAATTTATTTATTTATTTATTTGTGTGTGTGTGTGTGTGTGTGTGTGTGTGTGTGTGTGTGTGTGTGTGTGTGTGTGTG
>JBCNYH010000024.1:17958479-17979969 GCA_039654325.1 Tandanus tandanus
GTGTGTGTGTGTGTGTGTGTGTGTGTGTGTGTGTGTGTGTGTGTGTGTGTGTTGGCCCTGCGATGATCTGGCAAGCTATCCAGGGTGTACTCAACCTTCATCCAGAGATGACTGAGATAGGCTGCAGCCTCCTTCCAACCCTAGTAGGATTAGGCAATTTAGCAAATGGATGGTTGGATGGATATGATATAGTCCTGGTTAATACTCCCTTTCCACTAGTACTGGTAGCTCAGATGGTTTACAGTTCGTTCAACTTGCAGACCTTCTAAAAACCCGGGTCCTTACAGTACTTAAATGATCTGCTGCTAATGTAGTATCTGGCACCAAGACAGCACACCTTTAGAGGTCTTGTGTTGTCCATACTTTGACAGGCCAGGGATGATTTCCTACAAGAGTAATCTTCAATATCTTGCTGGTTTGATTAATTAATAAAGTGCCGGAGTACAGTCTGATATGCTCCTCTGCTACTCTACCTTATACACCTTGATATACAACATAGTTTTCTACTTAACAAGGTTGTACTTTCTGCTCCACAACTGCTGTGTACTGGCTGTGGGGTTTTTTTAAACACCATTCCATTTTCCTGTGTGTGTGAAAATCTCAGGAGATCAGCACTTTTGAAAATATTCAAACTAGTTCATCTTGCACTACGAACAATGTCACTGAGATCATATTTTTTCCTAATGAGATTTAAATGCTTGATGTGAACATTAATTGAAGCTCTTGTATTGTACCTGCATCTGTATTTACTTAATTTTGTCTTATGCATTGCACTGCGGCTACATCTGTTTCTGGTATACAGGGCTTCTAATCAACAGTGAATATATATAACAACTAAAAATTCATGCATCGGTTCTGCTCTCTCTCTCTCTCTCTCTCTCTCTCTCATTCCATTCACAAACTGTTATTAACAAAACACATTAGGAATATCATCATGTATGATTATTGAGAGATAGAAATTATTAACCGTGTGTGTGTGTGTGTGTGTGTGTGTGTGTGTGTGTGTGTGTGTGTGTGTGAGATTAGCTGATTCGGGTAATACACTATGCTGATACATACTGTCATTCTTCTCTCTCTCTCTGTCTGTTTCTCTCATCCTCTCCCACTTTAGCACAAGTTACTTGTTATTTATTATTTACTCTGCTTACTGGCTTTTCATCTGTAAAACAACTTCACTGCTGGACATTTACACACTAACCCTTCATGCACAACTGACTTCACAATGTGTGTGAATGTGTGTTCTGTCATCTGCAAATCAGTGACCTTTAGGGAGACACGATCAATAGCATACCGGTAAAGGCTAAAAGTAAACAAGACAATGTCTAACGTGAACTGTTGCTAATGTGTCTGTTCTCTTTATGCAGTTCCACTGAGGATTCGTCTGATAAAAGACTAAAGATTTCTTTCATATACAGATTTATATTTCAAAAAGATTTATATTCATATAAGCCTCGACCCAAAAGAGATGCTATTTATGCTATATATGTGTAAGAATAGAAGGTAGAAATAAGCATATTCATTTTTTTTTATAATTGGCTTTATAGTCAGTAATGAATTCAGCCATTGTGCTCAGACAGAGACGCGGGTTTCACTTCATTGCATTAAATTGTTTTGTTCCCTCACATTGAACTCTTTTTAGCAGAACACGGCGGTTTCCTTGGTGAGCACTCTGACGTTGCAAGTCTTTAATTTGCTTTGGCCAGACGCTGGCAGCTGAAGGTGTCTGCTGAAGCTTTTAGCAACAACGCTCTCCACTGAGACATTAACACAAGCACACATACACACACACACACACAGGCCCTCATGTATAACTGTTACATAGACAGCAGTGCAATCTGAGCACAGAAATCATCATACGACAGGACAAGCACTTCACATCTCACATTTGGTGTTTTTTATTTATCGTCCTTATTGATTCTGATATTCTTATTCATTTGCCAAACTGCTTAATCCTGTAAGGGTAGCGGGGAGACTGAAGCCTATCTCAGCCAACTCTGGGTGCAGGTGGGGTACACCCTGAACAGCTTGCCAGTCTATTGCAGGGCCAACACACACACACAACCACATAGAATTTGAAACAGACAATTAGTCTAATGTGCATGTCTTTTTACCGGAAGGAAACCCACACAAGCATGAGAAGAACATGCATACTCCACACAATGCCTTTGCCAAGCCCAGGGCTTGAATCTGGGACCGTCTTGCTGTGAGATGGACATGCTAACTAGTACGCCACCATGCTGCTCATAATAGCTTATACAGTATTACAAATCTTTACATGTAGGTGAATGAAAAAAATAGTCAGATCTCAAAGTTGCAACAAAAGCAAGCCCAGAATCACCTACATAGAGCTAAACAAACTGTGAGTAAGGTGATTTTTATGGACTGTTGGTCAAATTTCTCATACAATGGGGTATTTTAAGATGACCTTCACTGAAATCTAGCTTGAGAAAATATGCAAGCACCTGCCAATATTTTTATGTCTACATTGATGAGCAAGATCAAGTAATAGGAGCTGGAGCTGGCTTCAGTGGAAGTTACATGCTAGGATAAGCCAGGGTTTGGAATAAAAGCCACCAAACCCACTAAAAAATATAGCGGTGGATCAATGATATAGTTGTTTTGTGGCTTGTGGTTTGAAGGCTCTTGGGAAGATTGATAGCATCATGAATTCAGCTAAATACAAAGACTATTTTAAAAGAAAACATGGTTGCCTCTGCCAGGAGAATAAGATTAAATATAGATGAAGCTTTAAACAAGATAGTGACCCAAATATTTATCTAGATGAGCAATGAAATGGCAGAACACAAAAACTGTTTTAAAATTGCTTTGTTAAAAAGCTGTGGCAGTTCACATTTGCAAAAGCAAGAATATAAAGGATCTTGAAAAGTGCTGGATAAAGGCGTGGTGGAGAATCACTCTTTAATCATACCTCCAAATTACAAAAACAAACAAAAATTAAAAGCCTATTATATCTCAAGAAATACAGTGTTTAAAACATACTGGATGTTATTTACTTTATAAATACATTTTTCATGATTGTTAAATTCTGATAAATCTACTGTATTGTAAAAAATTAGGTTGCATCATTTTTTTCATCAAAATCAGTAGAAACACTGTAAATAATTATTTATTTATTTTTTTTATTGTGTAATATTAGTTGATATTTACAATTATCAATATTATAAAGCTGTAATGTTGAATAGAGGTACCCAAGCCATATCATGATGATGGATGTGATGGAGAGCAACTAGTGAAATTAAAGTCAAGCATGTTATAAACCAAGGCTTAAACACAGGCTTTTCTTAAATACCAGGTCTGAAAATTCCGTATAGCTTTTGAAGTAAAATAAAATTATTGCATTAATTATATCATTATATAAACAATTGAGGACTGTAGAAAAGTAACATTGTTTAAGAAGGAGTTAAAACTACAACATAAATGTTTTGCAAATCATGATGTCTAAATGATATTAAAGGTAAATTTGAAATTTATGATCAAAGTGTTTTTATATCAAATTTTGTGGGTACAAGTCCTCTTTTGAAAGGGTGATATCCTGCATTTTTAAGAGCCATATCCCTTTTCTTTATAAGTCTTGTAGTCTTGTATAAGTCTACATGCATTATAGAAATTAGGAGTCTATGCAAGATCTGCACTATCTGTATTCTAAATTTCTTTTAGCATAACAACAATTTTGAACATAGATCTATATCTTACCTTAAAACAAGGTCCTTCATCAAGTATGATATTAACAAGCCATAATAAGAGCTCAATAACAACAATAATACGTTGGCCAGGAATTCTGCAAAATTTCAAATCTTTGTGGTATCATGAGTTGCCATTGCAAGTTTAAATACAGCAATGATAATCCAATTTTTACTTAAGTGGTGTTCTGGCCTCTAGTGACAGTTTTCCCGATGTACTGAGCTCAATACTTGCAACCAAATCTTTAAAAATCCCAAAAATATTGTGTGAGAGGTGATCAAGAAGTCAACAAAATATTGAAATGTAGAAGTGTTATAAGTTCATTTTTCATTGAAATGGAGCGCTCGAAGTACGTGTTTATAGGGATTCTCTCTGATAAACATACATTAAGATGCTGCCATGTTTGTCCAAGAACAGCTTGATGCTGCATATTCAACTCCATCAAAAATCATTATGATTGATTCTTTTTCATTTTTAAAAATCAGTTGCTTGTGTACCTTGAAAGCTATATAAATTTTTGAACAAATAAAATAAAGTCTTTGTTTATAATGCATGTGTCTTCGGTTCAACCCTTTATGTCACTGAAATGTTTGATCTCAAGCATGATGTAGGTATCCAAGCATGTGATCTCTAGCTGCAAAGGTCCCACTTACACCAAATTACAATCTTTATACTCTATTATGATAGCTCAACAACTCAGTTTATTATTTTGTGCACAGTCACAATTTAACCTTTGTGACACTGAAACCAAGCAGGAAAAGGATGAGAACTTATAGTGGGATTTATGTGTAATGAAATTTGAAATTATTTGATATGATTGGCAGTAGTAGTGTTGCTGTCTCATATCTCAAATGTCCTGGTTTAATTCTAATATTGGGGTTCTTTCAAATGTCCTCCCAATTCACAAAAACATGCTAGTAAATGGACTAATTATACTAATTTGCCCCTAAATGTGAATTAGTGTGCTTCACCACAGTCCTGACACTGACCAGGATAAAGTGTTGTTGCTGGTTGTATTTTGGCCAATTTGATTAGAAAGGACTAGAAATGTAAGTTCTTTCACATTCAGCCAACAGTATACTTAACATTTTCATCCCATATTGCCTAAAATTTGAGCTATCTCTGAAAGATTGTTGTTCTAACGTTAGAGAAACCAGAACAAGTGAACAAATCCCTGGCTGTGAGAAATTTGCAGATTACTATAACGTTGCACACCCAAACTACCCAGTGCAAAATCCAGCCACTTTAAGTCTATCCCAGTGCACAATACACTGAAATAACTGATGATTCCCAATGGTCAGTTTTAGTGGTAAATGTAATATACTGTAAATAACTTTTAAAATCCGTCCTCTTTTTTAGTCAGTGTAGTATAACCAGCCAGTTTCTGATTTCTCTGATATCCTTTACAAAACGGAATGAAAAATAAATGTTGATGCTGTAATAGACTGGTGTGTACTGTATCAGCAGCAGCCTGTTATTGTGAGAGTGAGCAGACAGTTGGCAGTGTGTAATATGTGTAAGTGCTGATCTCCCAAACAGTAGTCATGAATGCCCCTTGCCAACAGGGCCAAATGCTTGTTTTCATAGATCTGTCTCAGAACATCAGCTGCCCGAGGCTCCACGTCCACACAACTGAAGAGAAAGCAGCCATCTGCTGAAGTCATAGAGGCTCAGTGCACCGCTGCACTTGCCACTGTAGCTTTTTTTCTCTTCTGCTCTGTTAGAGTGTCATCCTTCTGTTCACATTGGGATTGCCAATAATGTGGGCATGGGCTCAAATAGAGACCATGTGAGAGGCCTACGGCCAACAAAACTATTAAAATAACTCAGCATGGATTGTGGTGCTGTGGGTCAGCGGAAAATGGACATTTAGGTTTTGAACTTATGCCTAGCTTCACTCAGACAACAGTGACTCATCAAATTGCACTCAGAGCAGGGTCCCCGGGTCCCAAAAGACACACAAGCTTGTTTTTTATTAATTCATTGATTCATTTTCTAAGCCGCTTAATCCTAATTAGGGTGGCAGGGAGGCTGGCGCCTATCTCAGCCGACTCTGGGCGAGGGCGGGGTACACCCTGGACAGCACGCCAGGCCATTGCAGGGACAACACACATACAACCATTCACACACTCACACCTAGGGGTGATGTGGAACAGCCAATCAACCTACTGTGCATGTTTTTGGACTGTGGGAAGAAACCAGAGTACCCAGAGGAAACCCACGCAAGCACGAGGAAAACATGCAAACTCCACACAGAAACGCCCCGAGCCCGGGAATCAAACCCAGAACCTTCTTGATGTGAGGCGAATACAGAGTAGAGCAAGAGCAAACCATGAAATGTCATTGTTTGGTCACAGGTCAATTTTATCCTGTATGTAAATATGCTGAATTGTGTCATGTGCAATGTGCTTCTCTGCATTCATTCTGAGTTGAAAAGGTGGATTTTAAGAAGTCAAGTAAGAGAAGTCCATTTGACACATTAAAAGCTTTACAAGAGGAAAAAAGAGAAATACACAATATGTGTGTGGGTCAGAGCATTGCTCTCTGTGTGAAGATGGTTTAAAGCATCATTTTCCTCTCAGAGGCGAGTGAATAGTGAGCAGCAGGGCAGCACACCATAGAGGCCATGCGTCACCTCGAGCTCTTTAACTTCACTTGAGCTACAGAAAGGCACAAATTGATTTTCGGCATTAAAAGGGACCAAATGAGGCATGTCCCCCACCCTTTCAAAAAAAAACAAACAAAAAAAAAAAAAGTCATAATAATAAACAGGCGATGGTGTTTACGTCCACACAATGTATACAGGCACAGAGAAGTGCTCTTTTGCGTTAGTGAGAACATAGTGGAATAAAATAGTTGCTGTGCTTCATTTAGCTAAATGAAAAGCTCTTTACATTCCTATTACATGATGTTCAGTTTAACTCTTTCCAAAGGTTGAACCAGTCATATATTTTTTTTTTCTGTTTTTTGTGGATAAAGTAGGATCAGCAAATGAACCAGTGACACCTGGGAAGTTGGAAACCCCTGACATTTTACTTGAACTCTGACCAGAAATTCAGTCAATCATGTTTAAAAAAAAAAATAAAATAAAAAATTAAAATATAACGTGGCACATAATTCAGTGTATTATTTTGTTAAGTTTTGGACAGTCAAACAGATCCTTACCAGTGACTGGAAATCTCACTTTATTTTTTAATAAATGTTAAATGTATAGCACTTTTAAAACCCCACCTCTCACCTGAAGTCAACTAGGATTGTCTCCAGCTCACCCATAATCCTAATGGATAAGCAGTATAGATAATGGCTGGATGGATGGATGGATGAATGGACAGTACTTTTAAAAATTACTGCTGTTATAATTCAGCTTTTCAAAAATCCCTAATTTGCCAGTAGTAATAAGGAAAAATCACATGAGGCCAAATGAAGAAAATTTAAGTTACCTCAAATGGAAACCCATTCACATATTACAGCAACATATTAATGATTTAAATATTTCAGAAACTGCTGATTTCCTGAGATTTTCACACAGAAACATTACTTAGGTTTATATAGAGTGGTGCAAAAAACAAACAAAAAACATCAGTGGGTATAAGGTCTGTTGGGCGAAATTTTGTGTTGATTTTGTGTTGATTTGTGTTCAAGTTAGATGAGAATGGCTAGATGTATTTAAGCTGACAGGAAGTCTATGGGAATTCAAATACCTAGTCTTTACCTGCATCTATATGAGTTCATTCATACTGGCAATAAAGCGTGGTTGGTTGATTCGATAATTGCCAGAATAAGCAGGTGGTTGGTGTAGGTTGGTAGGTGGGTGGGTGGGTAGGCAGGCAGGCAGGCAGGCAGGCAGGCAGGCAGGCAGGCAGACAGACAGACAGACAGACAGATAGATACACAGACAGACACTTGAAGCCCGATGCACAATGTAAAGCCTCTTTCATTGTTTAAAACTACTGTTGGGATTGTTCTAAAGATGCCCAGTGAAAAGTTAGCAATGGAAATATGAGTCTGGTCTGACTGCATATGAACCTGTAAGCATTTCTCTTTCAAACTGCAAATTTTGGGGGAAGAGAGGATTTAAACGAGTCATGCAACATGATTTACTCAGGTTTGCAGTAGACAGTTTATCACTAATTGTGCCATCATTTACTGCAGAAACACATCTTAACTTATTTTGGGTTGGACATCACTGCAATAGTCAAGAACAGGGAGCATGTGTAGAAAAGTTTCTCCACCTATACTAATTAATTTGGAAAGCCAGAAGAAGACAAGACACATCAAATGCCAAGGCACATTATTCTTAATTGCTGGAGGAAATCAAAGACAACCTGGAACCTCCAACTAGAATGACACACACACCGATTTGCGACCTTATGCTAATGTGCGCTACTCTTTGTAGATCATGTTGGTCATTATTAAAATTAACTGGATGCATTCATTAATGTGTGCATGGTAGTAGACCACCCACAGAACAGGCCACTCAAATCAAATTTTTTATTCAATATTTTGGCCTCTTGCTTATTTGCCCTGCTTAGTAAATTTGGCCCTTGCACACTTGCTTCAGAGCCTTTGTTTTTTACTAATAAACACTATACATCGTTTTTTTTATGTTAGAGTTGCTTCCAAACCTTTATTGTTGAATCTGTCTTTTTGCAGATAGAGCCTTTAGTATTATGCAGATATGTTCATAACAATTAGTATTAAAATAAATGGCCTTTACAGATAATTTATTAAGTACCATCAGAGTAATACAAATTGATTTTAGAATTTGTGGCTCCCTTATTTTAAAGAAATCAGCATTATAATGAGTAAGGAACTGACATAAATAATACTGAGAGGGTCCTACATTATCTGTTAGAGCCATTAACTCTTGCTCAGTTTTGTCATTATCACTGGTGGGTCACAGAGACCTCTGTTCTTCATTTTTCTCAAACTACCAGGACAAATAAACATATCATCCAGCCCGCGCTCTTATCATTCTTTACTAGTCAAGGGGTTTAGATCTCTTGACAGGTTCTTAATCTTATGAATATCTTTAGTAGCCAGCTCTATCTGAAGCCCTTAACATTCAGCAAGGCCCTTAGGGGTCACATTAAATAAATTAGATTTCTGAATTCAGGTCATTGATATTCAGAAACTCTGGTGCCACTGTGTTCTCATTTGTCAAAATGATTATTGCATTGAATTAAGACAGACATTTAAAAATTTAACAGAACCCATTTAAATCAAATGATGAAAATAAGCCATAATTTTTATTAATATTTATTAATAATTTTCAGGAAAGTTAAACATCTTTAAGCACACACACACACACACACACACACACACACACACACACACACACACACACACCAGCTGTAACATAAAGGCCGCCTGCCTAATACTGTGTAGACCCCAAAAACACTGAAATATCTCTGACACATTAGGATATATTGAATTGCACAAGACTTTTGAAGGTCCTTTAAGTCCTGTAAGTTTCGACACGTGGCCTCAGTGGATCAGAGGGGTTTGTCTAGCACATCCCACAGATACTCAGTCAGACTGGGGTCTGGGAAATGTGGAGGCCCAGTCAACAACTTGAACTCTGTCATGTTTCTCAGACTATTCCAAAAACAATTATTTCAGTATGGCAGGGTGTATCATCCAGTTGAAAAAGACCACCACCATTAGGAAACATGATTGCCACGAAAGGGTGTACTTGAACTGCAACAATGTTTAGGTAGGTGGTACGTATATAGTAGTATGTCTCTTGATGAAACTACAAATTACAGACCTGTGCACATCACTGTCAGTGTGATCTTCATAACAGTACTGTAAATGATGATTTTGTTCATTAGTGTTAAATTGTTTATTAAGACATCCTCTTTCACACAGGCAGAGAACATCAAACACTATTTCAGCTGATTGCATTATTTGGTTATTTGTTGTGCTCCTTAATATAACTTTTAACACTTATAGCACTTTTAACATCCATTATTAACGAATCTGTTGAGGTCATCATTCACTTACACCACAAGGACACTGAAATTTGTTCTTATTTTGTATTGTAAATGTTACGGTAGGCTTGGTTTATTAGTGATGGGTCCTCTACCAGCATATATTATTCAAGCTATTAGACAGTCCTACATCTATTCTCACTTTATGCAGTAGGTCCTTCAACTTTCAACTGTTCACTTACATGTATATTGCCTTTCTATATATGTGTAATCATGTTGTAATATTTATGCTGTAGTCTTTGAGATTAGATTGATGTGTGGCTTTTCGCAGAGTATATAATTAGGGGTCCAACCACTCATTGCTGGAACTGTTGTTGTTGTTGATATTCTTCTTCTTTTTTTTCTTCTATAGCAATATTTGCAGATTAAACTCTAAGTATTAGTATTTAGTCCAATATTTATTTCCCTCTTTTGTAACTCAGGCAAGAGTAATGACTCTGACTGAAATTATGATGGTGCTTCACTAAAGCATGTTGCATTTTAAGCCATATTTAAAAGCCTTTGCGGTGCAAATGAGGGGAGTGGGGGGGGATTCCAGCCTAGATTAAGAAAAGATGATAAAGCTCTGTCCACTTAGACTTTTGATATTGAGGGGTGACAGTAACAAGTGGATATCTCCACTTTACAACTTTGAAAAGAATCACATTCAAATACATAGGTGAGATGATTCTTAAGTGGTTTATCTACCCAAATATACTGGTGTATAAAGAAACAGTGAACAAACTGATATTACATGTAAACTCTTAATGTTCTCAAATGTTAAAATCCCCGTTTTCTCAAAACTATGAAAAAAGGATGTATCCACTTGTTGCTGTCAGCCCTCGATATATTAAGTTTTCCCGTAACATGGTTTCAAATTGGCCACAAAAAAATGACAAACTGGAAGTGAGGCCATATCTCCATGATGGTTTTTGTCTGTTGTTTCAGTGGTCTGTTGACTGACACCAAATATGAAAGAAATGCATAGAAGTCTGCCAATTGTGATACATATAACTCAATAGGATTAGGGTGAATACTAAAACATTTAAAAGTGCTGTTTCTCTGGGCCTGACTGTCCAAATGTGTTTAAAGTAATGGGCACTGCACCAGTTTGCTAGGCTGTAATTAAATTGCCACGGCTGCCATAAGCCAATGAAGCTTTCAGAATGCAGTTGAAAGGGTTATCATTGAAATACCGTCATGAAACTTGAACTATATGGTCCTTTTAATGTTCTGTGTAACTTGTCATGAACTGGTGAGTGGAAAGACATTAATTACAAAGGGTTCCTGACTCCATTTCATTTGGGGTTTTTTTTTAATTCCAGTTGTTATATATTTTTTTCTTTCACTGTTGTAGTAAGTTAATTATTGGGTAATTAGCAAAAGACACTGGTAGTTTTGCATTTGGTTAGTGCAAGGAGAATAGAGATCAGTTAATGGCCTTCCTGTGTCCAAGACAAATCATTTTGAAATGTATCATTACAGCTGACCAGTAAATGATTTGTATTTTTCTCTGTTGTGCACTTACAGCATTTGTCATTACAGCCAAGCTCAAACCATATGCTATGTGAAATACTTGATCTTTGAACAGCCATATGGCACAAACTGTAGGTGTTTTTTTTTTAAAGAGTCTGAAAATGGACAATCAACATTTAGCATTGGCTGATGAATTCAACCCACTCGTTTAACTCATTAAACTCCTAAATTCTTTGTCCTAATGTAAGGGCTTCATTCAATAGAAAGCAGCAAAACAATAGGTAAAAGTCTAAACACTGGTAAAAAAAATTTGTTCATTTTATTTTCTGAATTGATTTATCCTTTATTGGGATCACAAGGAGGTTGCAGCCCATTGCAGCTGACTGAGGTGAAGATGGGGTGCACCCTGAACAGCTCACCAGAGCATCGCAGGGCCAACACATATTCATATTTACACTTTAGGGCAAACAAAAATATCCATTTAGCTTTATTAGCTGAGTTAGACTAATGTCTTTGGATTGTGGGAGGAGACCAGGACACAAGGAGGAAACCCACGCAAGCACTTGGGAACAGGCAAACTGCCCACAGAACCACCCTCGCTGGGATGGGGCTTGAACCCAGAACCGTCTTGCTGTGAGGTGTGAGTGCCAACCACTGCACCACCATGCTGCATAAGGAAATTTATATTTGTAAACCAGAAAAAAATGGATATGTATGATGTTGTAACTGAGCACAATATAAACCTTTGTAACCACTGCAGCTACAGTTAAAGGCTTATTACTCTATAAATAAGTCTAGAGCATTGGTTATGGGGAAGCATGAGAATACGTATATGAAAATGGAATATATTGCAACATATTGTCTATTTGCTACAAAATAAGAGAATATATTGTGATATATTTTATATTATATTTCTAGATGGGTACGTAACATATTAAAAGTTTATGTGTATGCAGAATCAACATTCAAAATCACCTTATTTAAAAACAAGTATAAAACAGGGAGAAATAACTGCAGCTCGAGCTGGACAGCTGTGGAGTGTGAGGGAACGAGGGGGGCTGTGCCTCTCCTGAAGAGCTGGTAATCAAAGCCCAGAGTGGGTGGTAAATTAATAACACCTGCTGGACACTTGGACCTCCCATTTACAATACAAAAACACAGATATGGGTGTTCAGGAAACCATGTGGGCTTAGGGAGAACACGCAAACTCCACACAGAAAAGCCCCAGCTGACCAACACGTTTGAATCCAGAAGCAAGAGAGTAGGTATACTGAATACCATCACAGCTGTTGGCACAAGGCCGCAGTGCGAGTGCCATAAATAATCACTGCGATGCTGATATTCATTATAATCACACAAAGGTGAGTGTGATATTGATTTCATATAAAGGTACAAAGAAAAAATGTATAGAGTAACTTACATTTTGGACATAATAATGGCAAATGCAGTTTATTTTTGCTTCACTACAAGAAATAGATTCCAAAGAAGGTATGCTCACCTTACCCTGGGTTTACACACTGGGGCACGATGTACGATCCGGTACGTGCAGATATGTTCCGATATGATCATCAGGAACCGATGCACTCTGTTGCGATAGGATACAATTGTGGTTGCGATGTCTTTCACGATCGGGTTCAAGAATGATCACGATTTGAGCTACGACTGGACCCCGATGGGTGTATACAGCCATGGAAAAAATTCAAAAGAGATCACTTTTTAATGGGAATACCCATTAAAAGTAGTCTCATAATTTAATATGGTATATACAGGTATATATAAATGCCTGCCCCTTCCTCTAAAAAAAAAAGGTAATGTCCCCTAAATATAAGGAAATATAATAAAGTAAATAAAATTGCTTCTGTTTTTTCAGAAGCACATAGTTTATCATATGCCTTACTTTCAAACCCGCATTAAATTTGAGTTCATCGTAACATTTTTGAGGGATATTGGGAGTTCATATTTTATTAGAATCAAACAGGGGATCAACCCAACTTAATGTTCTTTTAACTAAAAATGTTGGGGGGAGGGGGGTATTTTTGATTTATTTACTCCCATTTTCGATCGAGGGAAAACAGGAGGGGAAGGAGGGAGTTTTACTTCTTTTTTAATTTTTTTGTTTTGGGGTGAAGGATCAATTTCTTGTTTACTTTATTGTTCTGTTCTGCATATACTCATATCAACTCATGAGTCATTCATGTCAGGTAGTGAGCAAAGGTACGTGACAGATCGTGGCAGATTGCAGCGCATCTCAATAGAGCGTGGTGTTTGTCTTGTCCAAGGTTGATCCCGATCACCACGATTTAAAAGCACGATTAGATTCGATCTGTCGCGCTTTGTTATGATCGAATATGATCTGATGCGATGATCAGGATCGACAATTAATTGTGTTGATTAATTGTCTGGTTGCCCTTTCATCCTTTATCTTCATTTGATGACCTTTCATAGTTTAAATCATGAAGTTCATAAAGTTTATGTAACTATGTAGAACTAAATGGGAATGGGAATTTTTTTTATTGAGAATCCAGACAAGTAGATGCACATAAATTTATCAAGGCATTTAAATTTATACTAAATGTATTTAGTGCCATTAAATTTAGACACTGTCTCAAATTTTGTATGCTTTGTATTCTGTATTCTACCACAATGGATTTTAAATGAGTCATAAAAGTCAGATGAAACTGAAGTGTGGAATTTCAGTTTCAGTTCAGGGACCCACCAGACCCTGGAGTCTAAAACTTGGGTTGAATCCCATTCATTAAATAATTTTTACCTAACATGCATAATGCCAGAAAAAGAATACTTATACCATTTTACTTATCAGCATCTGCACCCCCTGAAGAGTATTCAGATATTCATGATCAGAAATCGTAAGAAACTCACCCTTAAGTTGAGTTGTCAGAGTCAGACATGCTCCAGCACCAGAGCTTTGACCTATTCTGTACCCTCACACCACTGCAGGCCTTTGAGGCACATGGTACTCACAGTTAGTCTAGCAATGACAGCATGTTGATCCTGAAGGTTGCTCCCACAGGAAAGCCTCTGAGTGCACAGACGAAGAGGCGCTTTCTCGAGGCTGCTAAACGAATGTAAAAATCCATACTTACTGAACCACAGTCTTGTCAATAGCATTTGACATTTATTGCAGGCTCGACAGCATAACATTCCATCACACTAGAACATTGTGTTCATCCCAGTGCTTGTATTAATAGAGTCAGGAAGTGTTCTCTTCTTGTGATGACAGTAGATCTTTAATGTGGCAACAGGTTAGACTATGCTAAAACAAACAGATTAGAGTGTCTGTCTGCTGACCCTCACTGCCTCAAGCTGGGATCAATAAGATTATAGCAAATATGCAGCCACACACCATGGGACACCCGCCTGGTTCAGTCCTAACAGATTATTCATTTCATTCCTTCTAGCTTTGCCATCACATCCAAAATTTTCTGCTTGGGGACCATGTGGCTGTTTTCTCAGATCAAAGTGCTCTGTATTATAGCACTACTTGGTGATATTCCACTCTGTCAACAAACAAAGAGCCAAATATACAAAGTCTCTACATTAATATTTACTATTTTTTTAAAAACTAAACAAATTACCTAAGTGGGGTGGCGTAATGACACTGTCGCTTCACAGCTGGAAGGTTCAGGGTTTTGAAACCCGCAGCTGACTGGCGCCATTCTATGAGGAGTCTTTATGTTCTACGCCATGCTTGCATGGGTTTCCTCAGAGTGCTCCAGTTTCGTTCCACATTCCAAAGACATGCAGACTAGGTCAACTAGATATTTTAAATTGCCCACAAGTGTTAATGTGAGGGTGGATGTTTGTCTCTGTGTTAGCCATACAATGGACTGGACACCCCATTTTTCGCCCAAAATAAACTGACATTGGCTTCAGCTTATCCTGCATCCCTGATTACTAGGTTTTTTAGATAATGGGTGGATGGCTGGATGCATGGATGGATATTACTTTTGATCAGTCTTATCACATAAATTATATTCATTTTCAAAAAAATGTTTGAAATATTTAAAGACACAAATGCCTTAATTGGCGAGAAGTCCTGGAAAATCTAGAGCTTATCTGGGGAACACTGGGCATGAAAGGGTGGGAATAAAAGCTAGTCTATTACAAGGCACACATTCACACTCTCACTGACACCTAGACAATTTATCTTAGCTAATCCATCTACTGTCATGACTTCAGGAGGTGGGAGGAAGCCCACATTAGAAATGAGGTAACATGAGAAACAGCACACAGATAGTAACCCAATATTTTTGCCCTTATATGTAACTTGTTTTTTTTGTTACATTCAAAGTAGTAACACTTAATAAACTGTTGCAACATGAACATATTTATAAAATATCAATAATACGCTATATAATTATACATAAAAATCCAAGTTATACCTTTTTAAACCATAATGTACTTATATATTTTTATAGACCTCTGACTCAAATGTGTTCTTTCTCGTGTGGATGTTTGAAGAAAATGTGTCTGGTCATGTAACCAATTACACCTCCTCTATAAAAGGTCAGATAAAATCAAGATGGCCCACAAATGGATTTTCTAACCCACCTTATAGTGAGGGGTGGAGGGTAGCTTTGTTTTTAGTCAGTTGATTCAGTATCCTCACATGTATACCCTTGCATATGCAGAAGACTACAGATAAAAATGTTTTTTACTAAGTCGATGGGATTGTACACCGTTCTTACAAAATACATTCCCTCAATTAGAGTTTTGATGGAAAGCTAACCCATCAAACAATTTCTTCCAAAGGGGTTCACTTAGAATGAAATCAGGTGATTCTGCAGGCCACAGCATGTGATTCATATCACTTTCATACTTATTAAACCATTCCTGTGAAGTATTCTGCTTCATCGTGAAGAGATTGCCCCTATCAGGATAAAGGGGATCAGTCAGAAGAACTTTGCATTGATTTGCACTGATACTTTCCTCCAGTTGTACTGCAGAACACAACCACTAGCTTTTCCCGTAATTTGTCAGCAGTCTGTTTTTTCATTTCAGATTTCATAGAGCAGTAGGTTGCCATTTCTAAGTTCTAAGCTTCCTCTATTCAGCATCTTTAGTGCATATCAGTTATAGATTTATTTCCTGGGCAGCAAGGTGGCGTAAAGGTTAGCAAGTCTGACTCGCGGCAAGAAGGTCCTGGGTTTGAGTCCATGGCTCGGCTAGGGCATTTCTGTGTGGAGTATGCATATCCCCATGCTTGCATGGGTTTCCTACAGGTACCCTCGTTTTCTCCCACAGTCCAGACCCACACGTGGCCTAGCAATGGATGGCAAGCTGTTCAGATTGTACCCTGCCTTTGCTCAGAGCTGGCTGAGATCCTTGCAATTCGAGTTCAGCAAATGAAAGAATGAATGAATGATTTATTTCACATTAACTGTACACTTGTAAATAGATTCACATGTCAAATACCTAATAAACTCACTGTGTAAACTCAGAACCGAAACAAACTTCACAAACACATACTCAGTGTTCTCAGTATTACAGAATATACAGTAGGTGTACATAATGGCTGGCTTCTCAAATAAAAGAAATGAAATCCATACCAGACACATGCTCCGTGGAATCTAATAATGCACAGCATTGCACGGGACATCACGAAAGCAAATTTTGCATTATCCCCAAGTGCCATGTCCTCATCCATACAAACACCCACTTGTTCTGATCCCAGCCTCTGATTAGTTGTGCTGGTGTGCTTATTAAAAAGTGTCCTCGATTCTCTAAAATAAACAAATTTAATTATCAGTGGCCCTTAAGTTATGGGCCACAGCATTAGCCTTAGTTTCCTTTTGATTATCCGCTAATAATACATCATTTATTCTAATCAAGGATTTGAAATTACTGCCTTCAATTTCCATTTATAATTTACTATAATGCAATTTTAGAAACACTTGCAGTCTCTGGATGTGCATCTCAATGACTTTCGCCAAACTTGCTGGCTGTGTCTCTGTAATCTTCAGCCCATAGGAGAATTATGATGAGATTATAAAATGTATTTTTGGTCCCTGTCACTGCACACTTAACAAGCATGAAGCTGTGATCCCACAACACCTGTCACAATCTGTCACTACAGTTAACAGTTTGTCCCTGTGTACTGAGCGTGCATGCATTCCTATTAGCAACCTTTTGTTAGGTTATCACAGGCTTTGTTTATTTCAAACACTCCATTACTTATTCATCAGCTTGCTAATTGTTTGGCGAGTTGCACTGCTGAAAACAGCTCACGAGAAAGGCTTTGCTGAGCAGAAGTGATGCGTCCACTCTTTCATTCAAAGGCATGAATAAAGAGGGTGGTGTTCCAGTTTGGGGCGGGTGTGCTTTAATTCCTTGCTTTTCTTATGACACATACACCAATCAGCCATAACACTATGTATATATGCGTACATACTCATAGGATATAGTCATGGAAGAGTGTAGTTTTATTATGTGCAGACATGGGTCACTGAAGTTTTGATCAGACTTCATAGAAGGTAGTACAGTGTCGAGTATGATATATTCCATATTTTCCGAATCACTGGAGCTGTGCACTGCATCATCTTTGATGTGTATATCTGCTTCTATCTGAAGATGGGGGCATTTTTTCCAGTTGCAGCCCCACAGTGGCCAGTGCAGCATTGGTAAAAGCCACCTGATCTGAACAAAGATACAACCACTAACATCCATCTCCAAATGTCAGATCAGATATTTCTGAAATACATATAGGATTTTGAATTATAATTGGTCAGACAGATGTATGCAAACAACCTGAAAGGACATACATCATGTACAGAATGTCATATTCTTACAGCATCGCCATCAGACCTTTAGCTAGCAGCTTTACATAGCATTCCAGATACGCCAATACACCAGTGACTGTTCCCCTTAATCTCACACAAACACACTGCCTCTCTCCAAAACAGAATGAATATTAATCATTTGTGCTAACGAGGCAGGCTGCAGAGGCTGCTGAGGGGGCTCTGCTCCACTTTGAGACTTAATGCAAGCTACAGTCAGCTTGGGCCGATAAGCAGTAGCACGTGAACTGGTGTCATAATGGTGATGCCACAGTGGGTACACCAGAGCACAGGGGGCAGATTCAGAGTTCAGAGGGAGTAAACAGCAGGCAGTTCGTTTTGAGAGCCGATGCTAGAACTTGGCTTGAGTCTCCTTGCTGGCTTTGCTGACGGATTCTGCGTCCAGCAGACCTGCCAACCCGAGCAAAGCATTAAGAAGATCCACTGATATGTGAAGCTAATGGCTCCCAAGTGGTGAAACTGGCTAAGTGGGTTGTGTCCTAAAATGACTTGGTTCTGCTCTCACAACAATCTCTAGTAGTGCTGACAAAGTGCTGACTTCTACCAGCTCAGGAAGATAGACTCGAGCAGACACTGATCCAAGTTCCCACCAAGTGTGTTCCTCTCTTTGAAGTTCTGTGAGTAGCAGTTCAAACAGATGTAGTGACAAGCTTGACATGTACTGCAGGACGTATGCAGCATCAGAGAGAAAAAAAAAAAAAAAAAAAAAAAAATCGGTGAATAGTATGCTGTTTCAAAAGAATTGGCGCGAAGGAAGATTAAAGAATAGGAACAACAGTGTAAAGTGACGTGTTTAGCCTTGTATCCTGGATGCAGATGCGCTTTTAATCATCTGTATGACTAATGCATGTTTTAAGATCCCTTGGAAGATCAGAAACTACTGATGAGAAACCAAAAATCCTGTACACTCTGAATAAAAACCCAACTACAATAATGGGGTTATATAAGTATAAAAAATGTGTAAGAGGCATAACAACGACATCTGAAACGCAGGCCTGCTGCAGTGTATTTCATTACCTGTTGCTATTTATTACACAGCCTGCAAAAGCATACCATTAGAACACTGGAGTGCTGATACAGGGAATAGGAATCGTAAGGTTCGCTGATTCATAGTGCACAGTATATGCACTGATTTAAAATTTTACAATATCATTGCCATTCCAGATTAAAAAGTGTACCATGGTTACAATTTGGGATAAAATCAGGATGCATCACATCTGGTACAAACTGGTACAAAATATTAATCAATATTAATGACCAATCACTCACTCACTCACTCGCCGTGCCACTCAATCCTACTAGGGTCATGGGCAGACTGGAGCCTGTCTCAATCAACACTGAGCAAAGGTGAGGTACACCCTGAACAGCTCTCCAGACCATCGCAAGGCCAACACACACGCAACCATTCACACTCACATCTAGGGGAGATTTGGAACAGCCAATTAGCCTACTTTCATGTCTTTGGACTTCAGTCTACTCTAGCAAGCTCCACTCAGAGACGCCCGAGAATGGGTCTCAAACCCAGGACCTTCTTGCCGCGAGTCGGACTTACTAACCTTTACACCACCATGCCGCCCTTTTGACCAATCAGCATTTCGATTAATAAATCCTTAAACAAGGATGTAATTAATCCCTTTAACTTCCAGGAATGATTAAATTCATTTCAGTGTGGTTAATAAATAATAGTAGTTATGATTTTATATGTCTGCGATGGCCTGGCGAGCTGTCCAGGGTGTACTCTGCCCCCGCCCAGAGTCGGCTGAGATGCGCGCCAGCCTCCCCACGACCCTAATTAGGATTAAGCGCTTCAGAAAATGATGATGATGATTTAGTATGTTTTAAGATGAACAACTTAATAATATGCTTGGTTTAAGTAAGTAATTAAAATACTTTTTTTTTTTTTTTATTAATAATTTATACTCATGATGTTTTCAGAATTAAGGAATTCTTGTTTAATAATTCTCCACATTCAGTTTGAGATATTGTGATAATAGAACTATTTGGTATATTACATAAAGGATATTACATCCGTTGAGCAAAATAATAATTAGTCTAGGGGTTTTTTCTCTCAGTAAAATGTTTGATCATAAAACATTACAAGAACCCGAATTACACCACAATTTTTAAATCCTTCATCATAATTTTATGACTTAATTCAGACCATAAGAAAAAAACAGTTTTAAATGAAATAAGATTATTCTCACTGATGCTTTTTTTTTTTTTTAAAGAAGCAGGTCAACAGCATCACTTTGTCAGCTGTAATATAACAGGCATGAATATAGCAGCATGGTGTGATATGAACATTCCAGCTACAGTGCTTTACAGATACAAAAGGCAATTTTGCGTGCTACACCCGGCTTATGGTGTCTCAATCACAATGCGCTGAGGAAACGAGATGCTGCCTCAGACGCAGGCTGCTCAGCCACTGACATATAGCTCGATGTTGATGGAGGACAATGTGCCCAAGGACAGCAAAAGGTAGGGACAGAAGTGATAGCAAAAAAAAGGAGTCTGGCGAAATTGATTTGGAGCTGCACTGTTAGCATTTGTCATTCTTGAGGGAACTTTCAATGGCACATGAGGGAATGGGTTCAGGCTCTCCATCTGCTTTCATGGCCTCCAACACCATCAGAGGCTGCGTCACACAGACAAGGCAGGGGGAAGATGCAAAAAAGAAAAAGAAAAAAGAGAAATTTAAAGATGCTTCATGTTGCTATGAGAACAGGTGCTAAAACACAGGACCGTGGAGACTGTATCTTGCCTTCACTGGTCATGTACGAGAAAACATAAGAAGAGAATAAAAGTACAAATTTACTATGCCTGAAGACTGTGCATATGAAGACGATGCATAATAATCTGCATTGATTTTAGCACTAATATAACACCACATCTGCAGGGCTGTAATACACTGTGTTCTGACACCTTTCTATCAGCCAGCATTAACAGTTTCAGCAGTTTGTGTTACTGTAACTCTTCTGTGGGATCAGACCAGATGTACTAACCTTCACTCCCCACACTCATCAGTAAGCCTTTGGCACCTATGTCACTCTTGCCAGTTCACTGGCTGTCCTTCCTTGGACCACCTTTGGTAGGTACTCACCACACCATACAAGCACTTGCTCTTTTGGCATCACAAGTAGGACCTACACAATAATAGGTGAATGGGTTGAATGTTGTGAATGATTGATGTATATATACTGGCATGGAAACTTTTTGAATATTTTTAATAGGCATCCCATTTTCACAGCTTTCCTAGCTGTTACTCTACCATATTTTAGATTTAAAGACAAAACAAAAGAAATTGAAATAAGATGGTTCTTTACAGATTAATGTATAAACTTAAGTTGGTGTATATAGAGATTTACAGAGGTATTCGACCCTTGGTATTTTTCTTATTTTGTTGCCTTACAACCTGTAATGTAAATAGATAATTTATTTTTTATTTTTTATTTTTTTTGGGGGGGGGGGGGGGGGGGGGTTTCCTTTCCTAACCCCCCAAACCTTCCCAAACCCGCAAATGGA
>JBCNYH010000024.1:18001712-18012319 GCA_039654325.1 Tandanus tandanus
AGGGCCGATACAGCCAGGCTTCAGCTACACACACACACACACACATATATATATATATATACACACACACACACACACATATATATATATATATATATACACACACACATATATATATATATACACACACACATACACACACATACATATATATATATATACATATATGTATGTGTGTATGTATGTATGTATAGATAGATAGATAGATAGATAGATAAATAGATAGATAGATAGATAAAGTTAGGCTGTAGAGCATACAGTAATTGTATACTGTATATTATTATTATCCTAACAGGCTGGGGTTATTATTATAATGTTGTGCTTCGCCAGATTAAATGGCCTATCAATGGAAACAACAGAAGTGCTTTAACTATAGACAAATGTAATGTTTAAATAGCAACAGTGGATTTGTTTTACAAAGTGAAGAGCTATTTTCTCAAAAGGCAAAAGGAAACAAGATCACTAATATTTTACATAATGTTTATAAGTCTGTAAATATATAAGTCGGTACATGAGTAAAAGAAATCACAAAATCAAAGGGAAGGATTGTTAATACCTTGTTTTGACTTGGCCAACACGCAATAGTACATACAACATGGGAACAATGCAATCTGATTGGTCGCTATCTTGGGATGGAAAAAAAACCCAACAAACATTTTTTTGAGAGAATAATGCAGTGTCAGAACAATGGACACTCATGGTTTATTTCGGTCACTTGGAGCAGGCGACGTTGTCATTATCTCAAGATAAAAATAAACCAGAAAAACCTCCAAGTTTAATTTGTTCTTCTTGTGGTTCCACATGGTATATACTAAATCTCTGAGTGTAAAAACCAACCTTTATAGACCATAGCTTAGATAAGTTTCCATGTAGTAACTAATAACTGAGTGAGTATACAAAAAAGGTACTGTTGGCTCCACAGTGTTTATGCTTGCGGAGTGCGCAGAACTCACCTGCCGTTGTTATGTTTAAAACATGCAAAAAAATAAACTAAAAATCTTGTTTTAGTTTGCTTTTATTTTGTTTTCATGTAGTGCATACCAAAACTCTGAAAATAGTTTAAAGAGACTGCATCTCTGGGACTAATCGTTCATCCACCCCTGCCTTCAGCACATAA
Source organism: Tandanus tandanus (assembly GCA_039654325.1). NCBI lineage: Eukaryota > Metazoa > Chordata > Actinopteri > Siluriformes > Plotosidae > Tandanus > Tandanus tandanus. Next base: position 18,002,830 of record JBCNYH010000024.1, read on the forward strand.
TTGTTAATTAGCCTGAAACAGCAGATTACATCAAATTGAGCTTGTTTTCTGATCTAATCCAATAATGTGTTTTGTGTTATACTTAAGGCCCTGACATGACATATCTTGTATGTAGGAACAGAAACCAATTGTATTGTATTAAAACAAACCACTGAACATTGCTCATGTTTTATAAATTTAGGTAACAGGAGCTCATAGAGAATCAGGTTGGTTTGTGTAAGCATGGCACATCAGCCAAAGTGTGTTACATTGTCATGTGATGCAGCATGAACAACATTTTGAAAGGATGCAACTGGAACGCTTCACATATCCTGAAATAAGCAGGTGTTAGGCCACCCTCTTCCCATTTCAGAGTTTTTGCATGATAAAGGAGAGCTGGCTAGTTGATGGGAAATTGCAAATGACCAAATCCTTGTCACTGACCGTACCTTACCTGTGCATGCTTTCTGCAGGAGCAGTTAATAGATTTTTGCTTCATGGAAAAATATAATTCTCATTAGCTTCCCTGTTGTTGTTACTGAACAATGAAATGAATAACCAAATAATAAGCTGGGACTTTAAGGGGTTAAATAAAGCAGCTCTTTCCGGTCCACTCTGCAGCCTACAGTAAGTGAACGAGAGGGAGGCTAAACAGAGACTAATGTGAAAGAGAGACTTTGTGTTGGTGTAGAAGACCCGAGGAGGGCAGAGACAGATGTGTGTGCCCCTTGCTTGTGGGTGGCTCTGTGAATGCCAAGTGGAGTCTGGCTGGCTGCTGCAGTAGTGCTGCAGAGGATCATACCGAACCAGTGGGCACTGTAAACACGATCAATCAACTGCCTGCCCTGCAACATAACACCATACACCGCGCACCCCTGACTCTCTACATTTTCAACACACCCACCCACCCAGCCACCCACACACACAGACACAACTCCTCAAATACATGCATACTCAGGCACACAATCTGAATCTACAAAAGACACTGGGGAGAGAAAAAAATGGAAAAGAGAAACGTTCAGAGGAAGAAAGAGAGCATGAAGAACAAGAGACTAGTGAGGCAAAACGCTGCAAAAGGGAACAAATTAATGTGCTATAAGTGTTTGACATACAATGCTGGCAAGAGAGAAATGCGCTAATTGGTGTGTACTGAGTTGTAAAAAAGAGCACTAATAAGATGTGGTACAGTTAGAGATCAACTTAAAAACGCCTTCTCAACCTGTCCCCGGAGCTCTGAAAACACTATTATTTCTCTCCCAGATCCCAACACTGAATTGCTGGTTCAGATAGGGTGGGAGCTACGAGACAACATGCAGACTGTATGAAGGTCCCTAAAGACTGGGCTGGAAAACACTGACCTAGAGATAAAGTCATAGGTGGTAAGTGGGTTCTATGTGGCGCTGCCTCAGGGCATAAGAAACCAAGAGGGACTTTAGAAACTCACAAATCTTCCTCATCTAAACTCTTAACTTAACATTTATCTTGGGGATGGAGATAGAGGGAGAGAGAGAGAGAGAAAGAGAGAGAGAGAGAGAACAACCATCCAATGTCACCTTAAAGCAGCTGCCACAGTCATCACGCTAATGCACCTGCAACGACCCAGTGACCCCCACAGTTAATGAGGATAGAGGGGCTTGAACGAGGACACTTACTGCAGCTCTGGGAGTTGAGAGAGGCATGGCAGAGACAACACACAACACAACACACACACACACACACACACACACACACACACACACACACACCAGACATACTTCCAAACTCACCTGGAAGTCCTTCTCCTCCAAAATCTCCTTCCTCCAATGCACCAAGAAAGCAGCACACACATACAGGTGGAAGTGGGAGAAGCCCTCGGGCTCGGCCTGAAAGCAACATACAAAACAGAATAGGAGAATCATCAGAACATGAGCTCAGAACAAGAGTGAATTAATGAGCGATGCTCGAGCTCTCAGAGAAATAACTGGGCCAAGGTTAGATAAACTGCAAAGGCTTTCGAACATCCCCCATTCACACTAACAAAGCAAAACCATACATTATATTCTACTCCAAGGTTTGTTATAAAACACTCCTTCAGCCATAACAGTAACACGCTATTCCCATGCACCGCAAGTTACAATGCACTGTTTCATATCCATATCCAGCATTAAGAGTTTCAGCAGGTTGTGCTACAGTAGCTCTGTGAGATTAGACCAGACTCACTAGCCTTCGCTCGTTGCGTGCTTCAATGAACCTTGAGCCCCCATGACACTCCAGTTCACTGACTGCCCTTTCTTTGACCACCTTTGGTAGGTACTTGCCACTGCATACCAGGAACATCCCAAAAGACCTGCCATTTTAGAGATGAATAGACCCAGTTGTTTAGTCATCACAATGTGGCCCTTGTCAAATTCACTCAGATTCTTACACCTGCTCATTTTTCCAGCTTGCAACACATCAACTTCTAGAACTGACTGTTCACTTTCTGACAAATACAACCCACTGATTGGTGGGTATCACACATCAGACCAGCACACCAGTCAGGTATTTTTAACGCTGTTACTGTTCATTGTATATACGGCACATACTAAAGGAAATCAGAGATATGGGGATTATCACAGGATTATGTTTAATCTGGGTTTAATTTAGAGGGCCTCTAGAAGTAATCTTATTTTTTGGTAAATGCAGGTGCTTAAGGGATAAAGGAATGCTGTTGCTATGGATTGCTAAAGAAAGGTAATATTCATCCAACGTGTGGATAAAAAAGTTTATAGGTGGGTACGAGCATTAGAACCCAAGAGATAACATCTATTTCTTTGTACTTGTAGATCTCCATCACTGTTCTGAGAAAGGGGACAAAGACTACAATCAAGTCAGATTTTTTAAAAAATAAATTCAAAATAAGAAATATATAAATAATTCTCTCAGTAAATAAGTTGGCTGATCTGAGACCGCCTGAATGGTGATAACCCCATAGAAAATGATAACATCACTCATCTGCATATGTACATATTATCCCAGCATAAAGCTCGAGCCCAAACAAGGCGCATGACACACAAAGCAGGACAGGTGATAACCAGCACTGGGAGAATATGAGCACTTTGTAAGCAGGACACAGCACAAAGTTGTTTTAGCTTGCAAATGCAGGCAAACATGAGTCAGCATGTGCAAACAGACAGTAGAGAGGAGAGCCACTGTTGTTCAAAGAGCATAGATTCTACAAAGGGCGTGAGCAGCGTGGCTCCTCCAGCCGGCTGTGAGAGAGCTTCACACAGCAGAGACCACAATCATCTTTTATGCCAGCCACAGACAGGAGTTAATGAAAATCAATGGCTGCCCTGCTCACTGCTAATAAACAAGCAAGATGGGTCTCCCCTTCAAGGGTAAATGAGAGCAATGGAAATATTCCTGACTACGGCCTTCGAAAGTGCAGTAGTCTTTGGGGCCATGTGTCCTGTCTGCAGCAATTAGCCTGAAGTCATCTTCTGTCACCTCATTGTCAAAGTGACCACACAAGCATGAAATCCGCTTAATTAGACACTCAACAGACACGCTGAGGCTGCATAAGTCTAATTACATTCAGAAAAAGCATCACATTGCTGCACTGTGCTCTGGCGCATTTACATATATCAGACAAGAGCCTATGTTCAAAAGCTTTCTACATTCCACACAGCAGATGGGAAATAAAATTCCATGTCCTTAAATAACTGGCCTGCGACCGGCATCTACGAGCAGACTCTAAACATGCTGTGACAGGGCAGGATTCCCATCCTATTAAATGTACACGAGAGATGAAAATCTGAAGTGCTCTTCATGTACATGCTCAATACATTCCCATTACAACTGAAGCACCAAACCCTTATACACTACTGGAAACGTTAACATCACAATTACTGCCTTCTTCTGTGTAAAACACATAAAATAATAAACACATAAAATAAAAAATAAAATGATAACTAAACGGAATAGGAGGGATAAGAGGAAAAAAAGAAACATTTCACTTTACATTTCATTAATATTCATCTGTGTTGATTCTGGTGTTGCGGAAGTTCTTAGAGAAACTGAACATTATGCATAAGAACACTGTGGATGTACACTACTTAGTAGAGGCAACAAAATATATTCACTAATTAAAGATAATGAACATTTGCTGCTACTAGGGTCGCAGGGAGGCTGGTGTGTATTTCAGCCAATACTAGGTGAATGCTGGGTACACCCTGAACAGCTCGGCAGAACATTGCAGGGCAACACACACAACCATTCACACTCACACCAAGGGGCAATTTGTAACAGCCAATTAGCCTAATGTGCATGTCTCTGGACTTTGGGAGGAAAACCAGAGTACCTGGAGGAAACCCACACAAGCACAGGGAGAACATGCAAACTCCATACAGAAATGTCTGAGCCTGGGACTCAAACGTAGGGCCTTCTTGATATCATGCAGACCTGCTAACCACTACGCCACTGTGCGGCCCGTGACCATCACAATTATTGATATATATGATGCATGTTGTGTTGAGTATTGTGATTGCAAACCTTTTAAACCTGCCTAAATTTTGCTAGTCCCATATATAATGCAAGGATGTGTGTTAAAAAGTACACTAAAGCCCTCAACACAGAAATGCCCAAGCGCAGGAATCGAACCCAGGAACCACCACACCACTGTCATAATGAACAGCAGTCTGCTTTTGTGTAAAAAATAATCTAATCAGGGATCACAAATGAAAGCCACTTCATAACACTTTATTATATATACACAGACATGACTGTCTAAAGAAAAATCACCTGAGAGTGCCTTGACACATTCAGGAAAATAAAGCGTTAAATATAGCAGCTATAAAATAAGGCAATATTGCGTGACTAAAGGTGGCTCTGTGGGTGTGAATGAAGAATGAAGAATAAAGCCCAGAATGAGGGAATGAGGGCTTCACTGGCTATCCTAATTGGTCATTTTAATTATTTTTCTGCTTATCCCCTGGGGAGCAGGGCTGATTATGGAGGCTTAATTAACAGGGACAGTGGAGGATAGCTGCTGATACACTCAAGTAACCAGGAGAAAGAGTGTGCGCATACACACAAAATTCACTGAGCCACATGCCGTGGTATTGACTTTTATTGTCATATCACACACAGCACGAATACCTAATAAAGAAAACAGCAAGAGAAAAAAAAAAATCCTCTTCATGATGAAACAATCGCGTTCATACGCACGCCAACCTAGGCAGTGTTCACTCTGACGCATCTTTCAATTTATCAGACTCCACAGTCCCTTTTCTGCATATGAACACTCATAGCTCCCAAAATATGACTCTCAGACACAGGTCTATTTTCAGTGGGTATTTTTAGAAGCCTTCATAAGAAGAACATCAGGAAACTAGGCACCATTTTCAGCTACCAACGATTAATTTGCACACGTCGCTGACCAACTACGGGGCATTTGAGGCTTTTAAGCTGGGGGTCTGGTGGATCGAGTATCAATCTCTGTTTAGGAAACCTGTAAAGGAGATGAAAGAAAAACGTTCAGAACTGTTCCTATGGGATGCCAACCGGCTTTTATAAAAGAACTGACACCAAGCAAGGCGGTCACATGTAAAATGACTCATGTTCCACTTGAACACAGTACAAAGACTTCATACATTGGCTCAACACCTGTATGAGAGATGGTATCTATGCATACAACATGGTGGTAGTATAGTGAGTATTATTTCATTTTATTCTATTTTCTGAACTGATTTATTCTTTATTAGGGTCACTTAGAGGCTGAACCCCATCCTAGCCGACTGGACAGGGTGCACCCTGAACAAATCACCAAAACCACTGAGAATTCACACTTAAATTCATACCTAAGGCAATTGGGAATGACCAGACAGTCTAACGTGCATGCCTTTGAACTGTGTGAGGAAACCAGAGTACCCAGAGGAAACCCAGGCAAGCACTGGAGAACATGCAAACTCTACACAGAAATGCCCTCACCAGGTATACGGCTCGAACCCAGGACCTTCTTGCAGTGAGGTGAAAGTGCTAAACAATACACCATTATGCCAGTCTAGTGAGTATTAGTACTCACCAAAGGATGACTTCTACCAGTCTAACAGTCAATCAGCCAGCGAGTCTTAACAGGTAATCTGAACGTTCTTTGTCCCACTTGATTTGACATTCTTAATTGGTACTGAATGAACCTGACAATTGGCCAAGAAGGACAACTCTTACAGGAAAGAGCATGTCAGCATTTGTGTGGCATGAAAGCCACTGCTGGTCATGTGAAGAGCAAACAACTCCACTACTAAATGCCATCTTGTATGAATCAACATATCCATACCAGAAAAGTTACCATAGCAAAGGAAGAAATGCAGGAAGTATGAGTCTGACCTACACACACAGTTTTAAAAGCCTGAAAAAGGCTGAATGAAAAAAAGAAAAACATGCATACACTGCTTTACCTATCTAGCTATCCATCAGCCCATGCTGTGAAAGACAGGCAACACGAACTGAAAGAAAGTGAGTCAGAGTGAGGAAAAGAGACAGAGACAATGAGATAGTGAGTAAGGGCAGTTCTTTCTGAGTTATGTGCTGGGTGATGATTGCCTATTGGTGTAACCTTGCGGCCTTAATCAGAGCGGCTGAGAGGAGGGCTGTCGGAGGGTATCAAACTGTGACACACACACTGCTACAGCACTTTATTACTTTATTAACTCCCACTACCTAGGAGATATGAGACTCACACCGTCATAGAAAAGCGTCTTTACTTTTGGACAGGACTTGCTGACCGCCACGTGTGCATGCCAGATTTTATACTGAACATTTGTGTGCATGGTTGTAGCATTGATTAAAATGATAATGTCAAAAGAGTGAAGTGAGACTGCAGAGGGACTGATTACAGCAACCAGTCCACCTCAGTCTGATCCTTTCATAGTGCAGTTACCTGAAGCAATCATTGTCACTACATTCTGGCATCAAGTTCTGAAGCTTTGACATCAACCGAGTCCATGTGAGCCTCAAGGAATCTGAGGCCTTTTGACCATTTCTGATTCGCTTTTTTTTGGCACTGTATCAAGACGGACAGATCTGTGGTTTGACGCAAATACCAGGAACTGAATTGTGCGCTTTGTTCATCCTGATTCGGCTTGTTTGAAGTGTGCTGAAGTTTTTCGCTTTGCGCCCATGATCAAACTAAATCCTTTGAAGCTCAGGTGGCTACACAATTCTCTTCCATACAAAAGAATTCTTTTCAGCCAGTGCTGCAACTGACTGAAATAAACCATTTACAGTCTATATCTTCCTATCCAGCTTCTTGCGGACATATCCTACCAACTCTTGAGCCCCTTTACAGCAAAGTGCAGAAGGAAGGTATGTTTGGCGAGGCGTGAAAACTGTGAAAGGTCCAGTTGCTGGAACAAAGTTCACTGTCACCAAACCATGCTGTGGTCCGTAACATTGGCGGCTATCCATGTGTGGACACTATCCATGTGTAGAGACTATCCATGTGTGGTGGCTGGCTATCCATGCCTGGCACTGAATGCCCAGTAACAACTTGTCAAGTTTCAAGTTTTGTGTTGCTAGGCAAAGGGTTGTTATGGTCAAAGGTGGGATGGAAACATTTAAAAAACATAGATTTTTGGTATGCTGGAATAAATTGATGCTTGTGTTGCAAATGCTTGGACTGAAAACAATGGCTAAAAATCTTCTTATACGAGAACAACTCCTCATGTATCAAAACAGCGTTGGTACCAAAGGACAAACCTCATGTCGACAACTTTGCAAACCAACACGCACAAAAGTGACATATGGAAATGCACAATTGATCCGGAGAGTAGAAGGAATTCTCCTGTGTTAAAGCAAATCAGTTGTTGGCTTATGATTATTATAATCTTCTTCCCTAAAACAAGTTCAGTATTGATCCAGGGCGCATACTAAATTATTAGGGTTAGGTATGAAAAAACTCAGGACAGTACTGTGACTCTGTAAGACAGGGTCAAGGGAACGCTGGCGATATCGTTGACTTTATTTGAGTAATCCAGCAGTCTGCTACAGAACGAAGAAAACATGGGGAACATGGGGCTACTGTGATAAGGAGTGCCTGGGGTTTTTCACCAAGAAACAAGAGATGAAATATTGATGCTCCAAGGCATGTGTCACTGACCCGGGAGTTGGCCGCTGGGGTATTGGCTTTTCTGTGTCAGAAAACAGTCCAGTCATTTGAAAGAGTTCAGCAGGCCAGGCTCAAGTGTTAAGGGTTACTGGTTAAAAAAATTCCCAGTGGGCCATCTGTACCAGACGATGAGATTTTCATAGTCAGTTGGAGGAAAATGAGGACAACTTTTACTCAGTAGCACATTATCCCATACCCATACCAACTTTATTTATATAGCACTTTCACACAACCATGGCTGAAACAAAGTGCTGTACATCACAAGTAAAATTAAGGCAAAACAAAAAACATTCAAAACAACATAACACACAAAGAATGTGTGACTACTCCTATATTAATTGGGGTGCATAAAGTATCGGGATTTGTGCATTCCATATCTGACTTTATTCATATTCACAGTGAAAGCCTACTTGAACATAATGCTGATGGAAAGGGACGTCAGAGCAGGCTGAACCTGAAGTTTATCTCCTCGGGGGAAGCGCAGTGCAGATGAGCCTGTCGAGCCCATGTCCATCTTGAGGCTCATTACAGCTCCTACCGTACCTCATTGAGCTAACTAAGCAGCTTAGAGCAGAACAGCAGGGAGTACATGGCCATTCTGACGACAGCACAAGTGACTGTTCTTGCTGAAGCTGGTAATTTATGGCCTGGTTTGGCTCTTTTCATTCAAACATTCACCGGGGCTGGGGATCAGTACTTTCATTACTCAGTAGGAAGCTTGAGAAGCCAGGGACAGCGCACTTCCGAGCATCAACACTAATCCGTTTTCACTTAACAGGAAATTATGAATGCACAGCATGTGAATTGGACATCTTTCAGGCAGACGAATCTGAAGGAGCGTACACACCAGAGAATTACGTTAATTCGTTAAGAATTACGTTAATACGTTAAGAATAAACCATCTCCTCCTCAAGGTTGTGGGTATCATGTTATAAGGTAATTTGACACAATTCTTGCTCATTCTCTTATTGTCTGTGAGCTAAAATGTTTCAGCTAGAGCTCCTGGATATACACTGCTCCAACATGCAGTGCAGTATGAAAGGCTATAGGGTGTTAAGGAGTCAGAAGAGGATGAGTTTTAGATTAAAGAGGTATCACTGATAGCTGAAACTGCTTCGGGGGTTTGTAATGTGCACACAGTCCAATGTGCATGATTTAATGTGTATATGATCTAAAATATATGCACATACAGATATATATATCCTCTACAGCCTGTTCACCCACGACTTCACCACGTCCCACAGGGACATCATCATCCTGAAGTTCATGGATGACACCGCAGTGATAGGATGCATCACTGGCGATGACGAGGCGGCCTACAGGAGGGAGGTAGCCAGTCTGGTGTCATGGTGTGAGGACAATAATCTCACCCTCAACACAGAAAAA
>JBCNYH010000024.1:18012419-18027059 GCA_039654325.1 Tandanus tandanus
GTATTTAATAAGAATATTTCATTCATTCAGATCTAGGATGTGTTATTTTAGTGTTCCCTTTATTTTTTTGAGCAGTGAACACACACACACACACACACACACACACACACACATTTTTTTAGTATAAACTTTGCTATAGATTTTCATTTTATAATTTGTATATTAGCAAATTAGTACAAATAACACTTTAGATTTCCAGACATTTGTTTTCCAGCACAAAATGAAATGTTACATAAAACAATGATCAATCAATAAAGAAAGCACCATATTAAGTATAAGAGACCACTTTTCAGATAAAAATATAATGAAGGCTGCTGTGATTTACATGCAAATAAAAAAATCAAGTGTAACAGTCAACATTTCCAGAAGAACTGGGGCTGGTTCTGTAAGACACCCGGTAGATACTGTACTTGTAAAACTGCACAAACTCTACCTGATGCTATTCTATTTTTAAACATAAAGTCATCACACCTAATATTGAATTAGTTTCATTTATTACTGCTTACTGTGCTTTATAGAATTTTTATACAGAGATATTAAATTTAGTGTCATTATTTATATGTAAATATAGGGCATCCTACACCATTCCTTTGTGTACACTATCTAGCGGGAGTCTTACAGAACCAGCCACAGTTCTCCTGGAAATGTTGACTGTCCCACTTTATTATTATTTATAATTAAATAATTTTTAATTAGATTAAGTATGTATTTCTTCTGAAATCAATGACAGGACTTTTTTTGCCAGAAAAGAAACACTTTGAACGTGATCACAGAATCTTTATAAAAAATTATCAGAAGGATATTTTTTTTGGCAAACAAGGAGTTTTCCAATGTTTCTACTGAATTTTTGGGAGAACATCAGTTCAATAATTAAAAAACAACCCACAAAGACCTTAAAAGGGAGCCCTGCTTTTAGGTAGTGCCTAAATGAATATTTCAAGCTCTTTTAAGGATGCAAATCTCTCTTTTAAACACAGTAACAGGTTCCTGTTTGAAATAACACTGCCTGCATTTTCTCGGCCTTAAAAATGTAAATATGCATACTATCAACACTGCCATTGAGACCGAGTTTTAGAACTGTGGTGTATTACAGTACTCAAAATGAACAGCCGTACAAATACTTTCATCCTGACTTTCACTCATTTGTTGAGCCGTTTTACCCCATTTCAGCGAACTCTAGGCTAAGGCGGGGTACTCTCAACAGCTCGAAAGACCATTGCAGGGACAATACGTACACAAAGAAAATGAGAAAAGAAAACGTGGGTAATGGAATGGAATAGTTTTCATCATTATAATGTAAGGGATAATGGGACCTAACTATCCTTGCTGAGATTGCACACTGTTACCTGAAATGTTCAACATGTCCTTCATTAATAGTTGACCCATTGTAATGATTAGCAAATCACTCTATTAACCAAATTAACAAGACCCCATACTTATAACAAATAAATAATAATAACCACTTCAGGGTGGATCAGCGAGTATATGTTCTATGCGTGATTGGGGAAGATACATTTTGACAGGACAACATCCTGACCTCAGGCTAACCCAAGCTAGACTATATAATCTATATCATATCCCAGACGAATAATTCAATAACAATCAATCACAAAAACATAAATTAAGCAGCCATTTCCCACATACTGCACACATGAACAACATTTGCTTACCACAGTATAAAGTGTGAACTCACACAGGCTAGTGATATGTACTGCTACAGCATCACAGTTTAAAAAAAAAATGTTTCTTGGTCCTCATTAGAGTGCTGCAACACAGGATACTGCATGGTTCCTGAACACCAGAAATAAACTCAAAACGAATTAAAAAAAGCCAATGCTTAGGGAGCACGAAAAGACCAACAGAAAGACAGACACACACACACACACACACAGGTCTGTATTCCACAGACTATTGCGAATGTTGCAAATGATGCACTAACCTTGCTCACTGCACAGAAAGACACAGCTGCTCAATAATTGATGGCCACAGTATTGATGTGTGTGAAGGACAAGAAGATACTTTATATAAAGAAAAAAGAAAAAAAGAAAAAAAAAAAACCCTCACCACACACTAAGTTGCATGAAATCCTGTGGTACGCTGCCCAAACTCCCAACTACATATTGAATAGAGGGTAGGCACATACACCAATCAGCCAGAACTAAACCTCTGAGAGGTAAATGGAATAACTTATTTCCTTATAACGGCATCTGTCAGGGGTGTGGAGTTTATTAGACAGCAAGTGAACAGTCAGCTCTCAAAGTTGATGTGTTGGAAGCAGGAAAAATGGGCCAATCCATGGGTCTGAGTGACTCTGACAAGTGTCGTCGCATTTTATTCTTTAAATTATTCTATTCTTTTTTTGTTCCCGGCATGCAGTGGTTTGTACCTACCAAAAATGGTACGAGGAAGGAGAAATGGTCAACCAAGAACAAATTCACAAGCACTGAGGGCTCACTGACTGCCACGCCGAGTGAATGCTAGCCTGTATGGTCTTATCACAAATGTAGTCTGAGAGCACAAATTGCTGAAATAGTTTATGCTGGCTATGATAAAAAGATATCAGAGCAAACAGTGCATTGTAGACTGCTGCATATAAGTCTGTGTAGCTGCTTAACCCCTGTCCATGACTGAAAGTACTTACAATGTGCACATGAGCATCAAAACTGGACCATGGACTGAAAGATGGTGGACTGATCTGATGAATCATATTTTTCCCATCATATGGTCAGCTGGGTGCAAGTGTGTCACTTTCGTAGGGAAAAAATAGCAACAAGATGAACTATGTGAAGAAGCCAGCAGTAGCAGTTTGATGTGCTGGGTGATGTTCTGCTGGGAAATTTCAGGTCCTGAGAACTCGTGGGTCATTTACTTACCTAAGCATTGTTGCAGACCAAGTACAGAGCTTTATGGCAATGGAGTTCCCTAATGGAAGTAGACTCTTCCAGCAGGATATACTGACATACTAAAAAAAATAAAAAAAATAAAAAAAACCCCCACAAAACTGTTCAGGAATGTTTTAAGGAAAAATCTACCCTAAACTTTCCCATACGTGGGATGAGCTGGACAAACAAGTCCAAACCATGGAGGCCCCACCTTCAACTAATTTGATGAGTTAAAACCACTTGACCTACGCAATAATAGGTGGGTGGTTTTATTGTTATGGCTGATAGGGGTCCACCTACACACAAATATACAAACGGAGAGCCACAAACAAGGAAACACTCACAGACTGACAGACAGGGACATACAGACACAAAGACATACCACAGTGACAGACAAAAACACAGAGACACACCCTGACACACGACAATATACATACGCACAGATGCAGAGATCAGACACAGGGATATACAGAGAGACAGGGACAAAGTCCTAGTATTACGTTCTCTGTGAATGGGACAGCACAGAGGATAAATCCACACTCTGATTAGCTGGTTGGCAAGACTGAGCCAAACGCTCCTGATGAGTGAGAATTAATGTGGCACATCATTGTAATGGTACACACACAAACACACAACCTGTGGAAACACAAATAACTGAGAGGAAAGCAGGTAAACACCGGAAGGCACATGGGCATGTTTAGAGAGGGATGGAGGGAATTAATAAAGCATGTGCACGTGGCAGGACAGACTTGCGCTTCATTAACCTCACCCTCAGGTACACAGGATGATCATATCACCTACTGCGTTATGTGACTGAAGATAAACACATACAGAGGAATATTACTGTGAATGACACTGAGCTTTATATAGAGCAATGGCAAGGCTTAAGTCTAACCCTCCTCACAGTCTCTCTCTCTCCCTCACACACACAGACACACACAGACACACACACACACACACACACACACACACACACACACACACACACGCAGAGAGCAAACAGCAGATGGCTATGCTGCACACAGACGGCTCATGGCACAGACACAGAGGAACTATTACTGTTTTCAGGTTAAGGAACACTAAGACATACCGTAGATCTAATGAGGCATTAGCAAGGAGGACATGCCTAGCTATAACACACTGCCACTGCCCCGCTGCCATGGAACATAATGCACACAATGATTCTGACACTGACTGGATTATATCCCTATCACTGGGTGTTTTTGCAATAGGACCTGGTCTACAGCTATAAATATTACTTGTTTAAAAGTAGAATATGGCACAATCCTATTTTTCCTTTTTCCAGTAGCAGTACTGAAATGTTGAGTGTTGGCCAATAGTGATGCTCATCATGTTTCTTTAAAAACAAACAAACAAACAAAAACAAAAAAAAGCATTAAATTTTTTCTCAAACTTTCCCAAAAAATGATAATACAATAAAATAAAACAAAAAAAATGAATTCCTATAAACATGAAAACGAGAGCACTCAGAGAAACCTCCACCAAGCCCCACAAGCCCAAGCCCCCTAAAAAGTGGAGCAGCCATGGCCTCCTGGTTAGAGAAGCAGGTTTGGGACAGAAAAGTCACTGGTTCAGTTCCCGAACCAGCAGGAAAAATGAGCAGCCCCTTTCCCTTTCTCTACCTTCAAGAGCTCTTGAGCAAGGCACCTAACCCTCAACTGTTCTTTGGGTGCCGCAATGTGGCTGCCCACTGCACACTGAGTGTGGGCTCAATTTAGATGAGTTGAAAACAGTGCCTTATTTCCCTTAATATAGGGAGATAAATACAGTCTATTAATTCCCCATATGATATTAAATGTCATAAATTCTCCTTTGCATGTTAAACAATCTTTAAATGAATCCCTGGATCCAGAATTTAATGCAGATCATCTCCCAAATTTGATGGGAGCCTTTCTTTTATGAAGCCCCACCTCTGATAAAAATTTCGTAAAAATCCACATACAAACAAGCACACAAGCCATGGGTAAAACATAACGTGCTTGGCGTAGGTAACAAATTGTCAGATTCACTTATTTAATTAATTTCTGAGAAGGCAAACATTATAAAATATAATAAATAATAAAACAAAATCTACCGTCACAAAAATACAATCATGCCTATATGCAAACATTTTCAGCTCCCCCAAAAATCTTTAACCAGATCTAACCATTCCCATCATTCTGGAAGGCACAACTAAAGGTACCAGAGCACGAGGAATACAGAGAAGAAAGCAGAGCAGTGACATCAAAGATTGGAGTATGACATCATGTTATGCAGAAGCAAAGACAGCAGCAGAGATCAAGGATAGATGGAGATCCATAGTGGCCAACCTTGGGATCGAGAATTGCACATGATGATGATGATGATGATGATGAACTCTTTCCAAGAGATTATTTCAGGAATAATTGTTCTTCTTCTTGATCTGAAATCCAATCCACTTTTTGCCCAATGCACTGACCCAACACCATTACTGAGTATCGTACGAAGGCATGCAATTTAGGCTTCATAAATAAGCACCTGTAGCGATGCAATGAAGCTATGAGTTTCTGAAACCACTGAGCAGCACTATTTGTCTTTTCTCTATATGACTGTCTATAATAACGATTCATAATTTCACTATTTGGTCTTTCCAATTCTCTGAGTCCGGCTCCTCTCGAGGTTTCTTCCTCATGTTGCCTGAGGGAGTTTTTCCCTGCCACTGTTGCTTCTAGCTGGCTCATTAGGGATCTCGGAGTACATCTGGATTTATAAAGGGCTGCCTCGTAAACACGGTCTATTATCTATCAGAATAAATTAAGCTAAACTGATGGAGAATCAGTGCATTGTTAATGGTTGATGATGTCCTTCTCATATCTCAATGCTGTTAAGAAAATGAATGCCAGAATTGCTTAATTAAATACAGGGGTTAATATTATTGGCAGTGCAAATGAGACTGGTGATTTTTTAACAATTAAATAATCGGATTAGTATGTTTCTGCTATTATCCAGCCTAACCCCTAACCTATCTCTATTCACTACAAGCCTTGTGGAAAACAAGAGAGAGCCAGGAGCCACACAGTTCATTCCTCCACGTTGTGCTTTAGTCAGTCAAATTCTGAAATAATCCATCTTGACAAACCAGAGAATGCATCACTTACTCTCACAACACAGAAAGGTATGAGTATGTAGCCAGGACTAGGCAGGAGATCAGGAGCATCATTTTAATATCTACAGGCTAAATAGCCTGGGAAAGTGTTTTAATTGGTCCAATTAATTTGGTAATTAACCACTCTGATGAAGAAGGCTCAGGAGAAGTGTAGCGTAATAGGCATAATTGGGAAGCACGTCCATTTTGGAGGTTCTTACATGCATAATGTGGAGTAATTAGGTGGCCTTGGCCAATGAGCAGTCAGACACAATCACCATGATGTTCAGGAGCTCAAAGGGATTGCAACAAGGGCCAAACCAGATGTGGGTTTTAGGTAGAAATCATTTAGTATATGGTAAAAACAAATAAACTGCTATTTCATCAATAATAAAGCTGAGATGGGAGACACCCAAAGTTAAGAATCCTGCATATGATCACAATGAGTAGGTGAGAAAACACAAAAGTAATAGTTAAAAATGTAGCTAAAGTTTTTTAAAGTTAAATTTTGGATTGGGTAGAGGTCTCAGACGCAGACTAGAACATGCTAAAAAAAAATGTTATGATCAGGATTAGGGAAGTGTGGTAATTGCCCAGAATGCATATTGCTGCACAAATTCCTCTATCATTAGGTCATATGACAATAAAATATAAGTAGGATAAACCCTGGTTTACTCAATAATCTGTATAAAGTAACATAACACACAAAAGAACCCAGATGAAAACAACCTTGCTTCTGTGTCCTTTAAAACACTATCTACCTTTTGCTTTTCATGTAATTTTAAACTCAGTCAATAGTCTCATGTTTTAGTTTAAGCAAGAAATGATAGAAAAAAAAAAGAAAGAAAAAAAAAAGAAAGAAAAAAAAAGTGAATCTTCTACAGGATACACCATGAAATATATTTCCATAACATCTTTAACATTGTCAGTATTTATTAACCTGCAATACAGTAATCATCTAATGACATTAGATCCAGAATTAACATGCATGTCATTTGTGTATACATGTTTAATGTGTAAAATTGCAGTGCGATTAACAAACCCTACATTTAACACAAGAACATATTTTTCTACCTCTCAAGCATTGGAAAGATTCCAATGCATCAAACGGTTCTATAAGAGCATGGATTGCTCTGAACGAAGTACGTGACTGAAGTCTTTCTAGCAAAGTCTACATTGAGTGGGTTTTGCAAGTATCTGGAAGCTTGGAAGTAGCATTCCTTGTCACAGCTTGGCAGAGTTACAGCATGGAGTTTTACTAATAGGGCCTTGGAGAGGAGAGAAAGAGGCTTCTGAGAGGAACATAGAGAATGAGAAGAAACACATACTACAACAGCATGACATCAATAAGCAGCACAGATGTAGACACACAAAATGCATTCTGGCTGCCTGAAAAACAAACTCGCTTGGAAAGACAGAAAGATACCCTTCATGTTTTCAGAGGGACATCAAATATTTAGGTTGGAAACTTGCCTAATTCACCCTATCAAGATCTTTAAGTTGAAGGAGTACGACACAGACTGTCAAAGTCAGAGAAGGAGGGCGAGGCACCGAGCCGTCATCTAATGCATATTTGGTTATGCATTAAATATGCATGGGCGAATTACATTCTATTCCTGGGCTCTGGTGAGGAATTCACAAAGGGCTCCGAAAATCTAAAAGCCAATTCATTTTGCTTAGCAAAAAGCAATGGGAAAGGGTTAAGATAAGCAGCACTTTATTCTTTTAAATTCTGTGAGCCATCTCAAAATCCACTTTAAAATGTGTTTGCTTTCAATGCAGCTTTCAATCTGTATTCTCCAAATTAAAGGGGTGGTGTCGTGGCTGTTTGAGGAAAATAGCCTACATATAACATAAAAGGTGTTATCGTACAAGAAGTAATAATTCACATCGATTTCAAAGAGTCAATGTTACAATCCATTTCCATCCGCTCCATACTGGGCTCAAAATCCCTCGACTTCTTTTGATTTGCAAGCTGCGTGATCTCTGCAATTAAAAAAGCGTGGAGCTCCACGATTTATGAACACACTTGAAGCATGATTGGGGTATAAAAAGGAGGCAGGGTGCATCCAGGGAGATGAAACTTGAAGGAATCATGTTGCCAAGTTCATCAAGATCCCCTACGATGGCACATCAAGGTCTATTATGCTCAGTTAAGGTCTGTTAAGCTTTACTCTCCTTTACTATGATTCCCACGTTCTATCAAGATTGGCGTCAAATCGTAATATATCCACCAAATTCCATCAAGATCATTACGAATCCACCAAGTTCCCATAAGATCATTACGAATCCGCCAAGTTCCCATAAGATCATTACGAATCCACCAAGTTCCCATAAGATCATTACGAATCCACCAAGTTCCCTCAAGATCATCACGATTCCATCTCACGATCCCCATGCTCCTCACGATTGTCTTAAATTGTGGGCATCGCAGGCATGGTGCCCCAGTGTAAACCCAGGGTAAAGTGAGACATAAATATGGAGTATATTGACTTAACTTTTACAGCGTTTGCCCCACTAAACAAATGTCACAAAGGTCGCATGTTCTACATCACGAAGTGGTGGGAAAGGTAAATAAGACAAAGGAGGTGGATATTTCATGTACCACAGTGGAAACTTTGGCGGAATTATCATTTGGCTCTAATTCTCTGAACGACTTATCATGAGTGTCAGTAGAAAGCACAAACAGTGAAGAGCTTCGTGTGCCAATGGTTTCCACTGGCCAAGCAGGAAAGGTTGATTTAAAGACTGCACCATTATATTCATAAATCACATGCAAAAAGCTTCGTTCCTCAACCCCCACAACATTGCATGCTTCTTTTCTCATTTGTAACATCTTCATTGATTCCTTATGTTTAAAATTTTGAAAACACAGATGACAGACTGGACCAGCATTCACCATATTAACAAGAGAATTCAAGTTTGAATCCCAAAAGTGCAACAGCCATTCACGGCCGGGAGTCCAACACAGCAAAACTGGCTGCCTTCTCTCGGTGAGAAGAATGGTATATTCACCCTCCCGTGTCAATCATAGCATCTCCAGGCAATCATGCGTGTCTGTAAGCTCATGTATGAGCCTAATAATCTTTGCAATTTCTCTCGTCGCTGTTTGGAGCCTCACATACCTGAAAATCCCTGACTGCTACTGAAGATGGCCCAAAATTCTTAAGCTTCATCAAAGCACACGTGTACTGTGGATATCATTCTTGATTTGATAGGTTTAACCAGCAACTGATGAAAACATGTTACACTTAAGTTTCGATCACTGAACAGCTGATAACTCTGATACAAGAAATCAAAAAATCTTATATCAGGATTTCTGCAAAGCTGCTTTGTGAAACTATCCAGTGAGGTGTCTCTGCGGAAGCATGGGTTAGCCTTCACCGTCCCAGGTGACGATTATCAAAATTTAGCCAGAAAAGGATTGAGTATTTGTCAGAACATGTTTTGCTAGTAAGGTACTGACACAAAGGCCAGCATATCTAAACCTTGTAAATTATTTACCCTTCTATACCATCTGTTCTTTCCTTGTCCTTCTGTATAGTCAGACCTTTCTCTCTAAATCGATACAAGAAACACAATTCGAAGAAGCTCAGAATTGTACACAATTATATCCAGCTGTACAATCTAGACCGTACATAATTCAAGTGAGTCATCTGAAAAGAGAAGGCTAAGCATCTAAATCTGGTTTGTGTGTATAATCCATCATTTCTTCGCGCTTTCTTGCTTCTTTCACCCTGCTTGAGAAAATCAGAGAATCAATAACAAGCATTAAGTAATATCCTTCCATTATTGACTTCTGCTTGGCCTAGCAAGGGAGGTTTTTTGGAAGCCCATAGTTTTGGTGTGTAGTGTGGGTGGTGTTTCTCTTTCCCCAGATGTAGTAATTCATACATTCCAATTATATTTCTACTGTCAGCAACCAGACCTTGTTGACTCCTACACTGTAAGATGGCTGGTCTTTTGGAGGGCCAGATATGGCTGCAATAGATGCAGACCCTAAAACCTGTTGACGGGCTTCCTTTAGACCTGGCTAACGGTAGATGCACAAGGAATAAAATATAACAGTGCAATAGCAATAATAAGAATAATAAGAATAAATATAATAATAATAAGCGGCATGGTGGGATTGTGGTTTGCTTGTTCGCCTCACAGCAAGAAGGTCCTGGGATTGTCTCCCAGCCATGTTCTCCCTGTGTTTGCAAGGATTACCTCCAGGTACTCTGGTTTTCCTCCCACTGTCCACAGACATGTACATTAGGTTAATTGGCTGTTCCAAATTGCCCCTAGGTATGAACTGGAGTTACCCCACATTAGCCCAGAGACCCAGTGACCCTAGTAGAGTTAAGCGGTCCGGCAAATGAAAATTCTTCTTCTTCTTCTTCTTCTTCTTCTTCTTCTTCTTATTATTATTATTATTATTATTATTATTACTGATCATCATCATCATCATCCTCCATGCTGGAGTGGTGACATATGGCTGACCACTCCAAAGTGAATTATTTTCCAATAACGCGTTTCATTCCTCAGATTATTAAAGAAGGCAATCATCAAATGAATATTGCCACTAACTCCTATTTTTCTTTTAGTAATGATTGACACATCATGCCTTTTAGTGTTGTGAAGTTCCTCTTATCATGGCTAAGAACAGCTACTCCTTCACAAGTTTCTTGGTACCTCTTTCTTGAAGCTAATAAGACAAATAAAAAACCCATTTAGTTTGTTACAGAGAAACCAGAAAGTCAGCCCTGTCCTGAAGACTGTCCCATGGTGGAAAACATACTGACTGTTAGCAAACTCTACCACCCGAGACTCCTTTCATCATGGCTAAATAAACGCCTACAAACAGAAAGCTTGAGCATATCAGCGATTATTCATTCTTTTACTGTTTGCTAATAAACTACACTAACACTTGATTAGTTTATTACTAGCCATATATCAAGTCTCTGTGAATGATTTCTGATTAAAGAAACAATCACATATTAGAAGGAGCATATTAATATTAATATGTTTTAGAAAATGAATCCCCACCCTCTGACCAAGAATTGAGAACACAACAGTGCTGTGGTATAAGTACCAATTAATACACTGATTAGCAATTATTGTATCTTATTAGTGCCATGTGTGCGAGACCGTGACAGGCAGGAATAGTACATTAAATGGTTTGTTTGCACTGGACTGGACTTGCCAAATAATGGTCCTTTTGTTCTTTGTTTACTGCCATAAATAAATAAATTAGTTTTCTCAGCTGTGATATTAAGGAACGTTGTGAATGTATACACTGCCAGCCATTGCACATTTGATGCTCTAGGCAAAAATATAGTCTGTGCTTGCAGATTTAATCAGGGTGCCTTGCAGGTATAGTCAAGTTCAAGGGTCCGTGAAATCAAAAGGGGTGTTTTTGTACTTGCCCTTAGTTTGATGGACATCAATATTATAGTGTATCTTAAAAAATAAAAACATTACTAATTTAAATAAAAATAAAAAATTACTACTGTCATTACTAATTGAATTTTTTGATGATTGAATCTATACTAGTGTGCACACAATTTCCCACCGTCCCCTGGTTGGTCCTTTAAACACCACTGGGATTTCTCAATCAGTAAAAATAATATCTAAATGATATGTATTATTGCATACATAAAATATTACTGTCTACACATAAAACAGCCCAAGCTCAAAATCATACATGCATTTAACAGACATTTCTCCCATGTCCTGCAAGTCTTCGATTAAATAAAAAACATTTTTGTCACTGATGGTTAACTTCCAAATGGACAACTGTTAGCAAGTTAATGAGCAGATGCTTCTTCAAACCCATGACTCCTGATAAGTAATGTAATTATAACTACTGTAGTATAACTAATTTATTTAACTACCAATGGCACATGCAGTGGAAATCTCCAACCTGCTAGCTGTTTCACTCTCCTGTAGAGAAGACTTTGTATACAATAATACATTTCAGCACTTCATATTGAGACAAAATGTCAGGCCTTTCATACATCTGCACTGCTGCACTGTTAATTACTGTCACCTATTACACCGAATCCGAGCACAAGTGTTTTTCTGTGGCTAGAAACACTACAAAATGCAATATCTATACCACATTATGCAACTTGGGCCCATAATCTCAACAGAAAATGGTTATATTTCATCCTGTAGTCCCTAGTGCAGCTGTACGTGTTTGAAAATCATGCATAAACCCTCCTTTCTGCATCCTTCCACCATGTCATGGACACAGTTGTATATTTGGGCATGAGTTTATTTGATAAAAATAAAGAATGCTTTCATACAGAGACTGTATGTGGAATGGGAAAACACATCAAAACTCTCCATGGCAACCAAATATACACAAGAGATGAGATAGTTACAGGGTAGATTCAGGGAGAAAAATGCTGGATCATTATTTAAGGAATGTCTGCAGTATAAAATGTAGGAGTATGCATACAAATATATTAAAATGTACTGCAAGTTATTATCATACAAATATTACCCTATTCAATTTCAATAGGAAATTAAACATGATATACATGACAACCAGATATACTTGATTAGCTGTACGTTCAGTGCTTCTGCACGGAGATCACATGACCTGTCTCTGTAATGGCTAAAATATGTAAAAATAAACTATATAAATCTTGGTTTAGTTTGCTTTTTATGTTCCTGTGTAGTATATACTTAAACAAGTTTACACCTTAGGCTCGGTGAATGTTGCTGAATTGAACAGTCCTTATAACGTTCTGTCTCTGGAACGATTCAGCAACATCCACCTTACTTTGGGCACATAATCGTTAATTATCATAGTTTTTATTTTATGTTAATATTATTATAGTTTTTGTTTACTTAAGTTTACCAAATAATTATTCACATCAGACTGAATGTTCCATATATATAT
This sequence comes from Tandanus tandanus, assembly GCA_039654325.1. Taxonomy (NCBI): domain Eukaryota; kingdom Metazoa; phylum Chordata; class Actinopteri; order Siluriformes; family Plotosidae; genus Tandanus; species Tandanus tandanus. The sequence goes on from JBCNYH010000024.1 coordinate 18,025,321, forward strand.
ATATATATATATACACACATATATACACATATATACACACACACGCATATGAACATAAGTGACATCCCATGCTTAATCTATAGGGTTTAATATGATGTCGGCCAACCCTATGCAGCTATAACAGCTTCAACTCTTCTGAGCAAGCTTTCCACAAGGTTTAGGAGTGTGTTCATAGGAATTTTTGACCATTCTTCCAGAAGCGCATTTGTGAGGTCAGACACTGATGTTGGACGAGAAGGCCTGGCTCGCAGTCTCCGCTCTAATTCATCCCAAAGGTGTTCATCCATGTCTTTATGGACCTTGCTTTGCGCACTGCTGCGCAGTCATGTTGGAACAGGAAGGGGCCATTCCCAAACTGTTCCCACAAAGTTGGGAGCATGAAATTGTCCAAAATCTCTTGGTGTGCTGAAGCATTCAGAGTTCTTTTCACTGGAACTAAGGGGCCAAGCCCAGCTCCTGAAAACAACCCCACACCATAATCCCCCTCCACCAAACTTGGCACAATGCAGTCAGACAAGTACCGTTCTCCTGGCAACCACCACACCCAGACTCGTCCATCAGATTGCCAGATGGAGAAGCGTGATTTGTCACTCCAGGGAACGCGTCTCCACTGTTCTAGAGTACAGCGGCGGCGTGTTTTACACCACTGCATCCGACACTTTGCATTGCACTTGGTGTATGAATTGGATGCAGCTGCTCGGCCATGGAAACCCATTCCATGAAGCTCTTCATGCACTGTTCCGCAGCTAATCTGCAGGCCACATGAAGTTTGGAGGTCTGTAGCGATTGACTCTGCTAAAAGTTGGCGACCTCTGCTCACTATGCGCCTAAGAATCCGCTGATCCCGCTGTGTCATTTTACGTGGCCTATCACTTCGTGGCTGAGTAGCTGTTGTTCCCAATCGCTTCCACTTTTTTATAATACCACTGACAGCTGACTGTGGAATATTTAGTAGCAAGGAAATTTCATGACTGGACTTGTTGCACAGGTGGCATCCTATCACAGTACCACGCTGGAATTCACTGAGCTCCTGAGAGCGACCCATTCTTTCACAAATGTTTGTTGAAGCAGTCTGCATGCCTAGGTGCTTGAATTTATACACCTGTGGCCATAGAGGTGATTGGAACACCTGAATTCAATTATTTGCATGTGTGAGTGAATACTTTTGGCAATATAGTGTATCTCGAGTTTATCTGAATCTTTTGATGATGTGCACTGTAGATGATGAGATTTGCAAAGCCTTTGCAATCTGACATTGAGGAACATTGTTTTTAAAGTATTCCACAATCTTTTTACACACTCACAGATTGTAGAGCCTGTGACCATCTTTACTTCTGAGAGACTCTGCCTCTCCAAGACATCTCTTTTTTAGCTAATCATGTCACATACCTGATATCAATTAACTTAGTTAGTTCCTAGATGTTCTCCCAGCTGAATCTTTTTAAACTTTCTTGCTTTTTCAGTGATTTGTTGCCCCCATGCCAACATTTTTGGGACCTGAGCAGGCATTAAATTTAAAATGAGCTCATTTTGTGCATAAAATTGTAAATTTTCTCAGTTTATACATTTGTTATGTTATCTAAGTTCTGTTGTGAATAAAATATTGGCTCAGGTGATTTTTCATTTTATTCAAATTTAAAGAATGTCCCAACTTTTCCGGAGTTCAGGTTGTATATATGTATGTATGTAGGTATGTATGCAAATATGTATGTATGAATGTGTGTGTGTGTGTGTGTGTG
>JBCNYH010000024.1:18036967-18039467 GCA_039654325.1 Tandanus tandanus
GCTGATAGTGGGGCTTGAACCCCCGACCTTGGGATCAGTAATCCAGCACCCTACCACCAGGCCACCACTGCCCCTGCACACTTCTTACTCAAACTGAAATCACTCCCTTAATCACTTATTCACTATTTATAGCGGCGCCCCACAGACACCGACCACGATTTCGATGGTTGTCCCATGACTGTGCCTGAGTTGAGGCTGATTAGCTGTTATGTATTGCTGACCTGACCAAATTTCATTGCACCGCAAGTATGAAGACAATAAAAGGTTTCTATTCTTTCAATGTATTGCTGACTTGCTTGACAACAATTAAAATAATAATAAATAATAATGAATGATATTTTGAATTGAAATGATTTTTTGGAAAGGTGATATTACAGCAGTCCCAGCAGGGGGAGCTGTGTACTTTCTTGTTTTTCTTCTTCTTTTTTCAGTTTTCGTGGAGGTTTGTGCTCTCTGAGTGCTCTTGTTTTAACAAATACTATGTGGCAATAAAAGAAAAGCAAACTAAAACAAGTTTTATGGTGTATTTTCATATTTTTCAAGTGTGACAGTCACGTACGCTGCATAACGGTTTCTTTAGAAACTCATTTAAAGTTTGAAAAAGTGCTTTTTTACATTGAAAAATGCAAAGGTCATACAGTGTAGCTTCTTTATATTTTTTATGAAAGAATCTTCTTAAATTTCGAGGATTTCAGAATCAGTGACTGGAAAACTGTACTGAGTTTTCATCTGCCATTTTGATTGGGGCATTTTCCAGAGTTTTGGAGGTGGACAATAAGCAGTTATTGAATGCTGCGAAGTGTGAAGAATTATTCAGATCCAAAGGGTTTGTGGTTAAGGAGTCACATGAGTGCAAGTAAAGAATAGCTGTGCTTGAAAGGGGTTAATACTGCAATACTGCAACTGTGTGCTGACAGGACTGAAGACAATAATAGCTTGACTGAATTATTTGTGCAAGAGTTTTTAAACCATTAGACTGAATCCCTAATGCTTTTTTATACACTACATAAGAGGCTTAAGTACAGGTGAATAAAGATCTTCAAAATGCACTAGATACACTTCAGAATGCTATTTGAGATTCATCAAGAAAAGAAAAGAAATGGACTCTAGCAGAAAGAACACATGTAGAGAGCAATCTGCCTTTACAAATGTAAGAGTAGCACAAAGTGGCTCCTGAAAATGCATTAGGAGATGAAAATGAAAGAAGGGATATATTTTTCGTAGTCCACTTACATATGATCTGAACCTCAGAGCTGATCGCCTGAAAACGGTCTTAGCATGCATGTAAATAAATACTGCATACAGCAGTAGGGTATACTAATAAGCAGAAAAAGTTCGTTTACAGGCTGCTGAAGAGAGGCGATCACTATAATGTCTGCAATATGGGTGCAAGCATTTTCAGTCTCATGCGAACCATTCTGGTTGGGGGCGGACTCACAGAGGTCAAAGATCACAGAAAGACAAGTGAGGTGCTCAGCATGTTTCTGCTGAGCAGTGGACTTCTGGGTGACTTCTGCTCCCTGCCATCCATCCCATAATTACATCTGCACTAACCTCCTGCTTCCAGACCACTAGCATTCACAAATAAAGTTAGTGCACTGCAGCCTGGATCTCACAACTGGCTGCTCTTCATCCAAAGACCTTACCAACACACAGAAACACCGAAACAACACATCCACAAACTCTCTTGTGTTCCACCGCATGGACTGTACTTCGGTCAAAACATGCATGCGCAATGAAAATCAAAGCAGGAGATTTGTTTTTTTTCATATTCTGTTTTAAATACAATCGTATAAGGTCAAAGCTGTGAACTTACAAATTAAAAAAAAAAAGTATTTTTGAAAATGTCAGGATGGAATGGATAAAATTATATAGGCGGCATGAGGAAGAGTGAAGGGCTACTTCACTTTTTACACAGGTAAAAAGGGAGAGTGGAAAGTACAAAGAAATGCATGGCTGCTGGGAAAAATGTGTGAAAAAGCTTCATAGGGTGATATTTTCTACAATCAAAACTATGTTTCAAATATGGTCTACCACTAAAAAAAAATGGTGACACCTAAAATTAAAAAGAAAGGGAATTTAAATATCATTTAATTCCACTGAGGCACATACTGGCTGAATAAAAGCAATTACTATTTATAGCTTTCTTTTAATATGTGAAATAAGCATGGAGGCAGAGTGGTAAGCACTCTTGCCTCACAGCAAGAAGATTTGAGTTCCAGTCCCGTGGTTGCCTAAGGTGTTTCTGTATGGCGTTCATGTTCTCCATCAGCATCACCTGCTTTAGTCGTTTTTTGCCAGTCGACCTTTTTAACACCGTATTCAACTCGGAATTTATGACTCCGATGGGTCTCCTCAACCCCGAGTTCAGTAAGTGACATCAAATCATGCCTGCTGATAAACAAAGTAGCACTTCTTCCTTTTACACGAGTTACACTGTGTATGTACACAAGTATTTGTTTTCAATCTATCACCAAATTGACAGACATAATAGCTTATT
>JBCNYH010000024.1:18041967-18047893 GCA_039654325.1 Tandanus tandanus
AGCAGTGCTGAAATATTGCACGTCTTCTTCAGGGTTGCAGAGATGACATTTGTCATATTGTGAGACAGCTGCTGCTACCCCAGTGTGTCATGATGTTCTGGTATTTGTACAGTTTGTTCTTTTCTGTATTGCTCCCTATTGCAGGACATGAAGTGTTGTCACTGGTTGCACGGGGAATCCCTGTCTACACAAGAAGCACTCGGGATAAGGGCTCTATCAAGACCCGAACTGGCTTTGAGTGGACACCTGTTGTAATAGCTTTACACTGTTAAATTTGTGTATTAGTTAATTTTTATAATTAGGGAATGTGATGATGTGCGTGAAATACAGAGGGGCTGAGTGCCATTTATTTTACCTCTGGTCACACGACTGGAAAAAGTAGCCCAAATCTGATTTACTGAGCAAATCTGATTCTTTTCTTTTAAGGCTGTTCACATTATGGTTTCAATGTGGCCTACATGTGAAATTTGTATATACTACACAGCAGTGATGGCTGGAAGTTTGTTAAACAGGAAGCACTCCATCACAAAAACTATCGCATTATGTTATTTAAATATAAATTCTGATGTATGCTCTGTAAAAGTTAGCCAGATACCTAAAATGCAGTTCTGACCAAATACCCTGAGATGGTTTCGTTAAAAAGCCAGCAGAACATTCTCTATCATAGCACTTCCAACCAGCTGGCTCACCTTTCACACCAGGAGAGTCATATATACATATATCCAACCGGACCTTTCTGAGGGGAACCCATCCACCAAATTTGGTGGTCCCGTGTCATTTCCTTCAAACATTATTGCACTATCAAGTCAAGTATAAAAATCTAGTTTTAGGTTGCATTTCTTATAATTCTGCATATTATATAATAAAACAATTCTTCACCTCATTGAATATGGGCAAATAGTGCTCCATAGATTCCTCTTTTCCTGTTTTCTTTTTCTAGGCTGGTTAGTTGCCCAAAATTGTAGTATTGTTGTTCTGTATTTTGGCATACTAATGAATATTCACTACAAGCAGCTAACAGTCTATAGACAGTCCATAACAAGACTCTCATTGGTTTACAGTTTTTTCTCAAGATCTGAATGAAAACATTTTATTAAGTTCGAAATAAACAGCAGCTGCTTAAGATCAATCTGCCCAAAGGTTGAAATTCTTCAAAATAGACCATAAAAAGGTTAAACTCACAAACTTGTTTCCTCATCAACTTGAACCCAGTCTATTGGCATGGCGCACCACTTAAACAAGCATGCAGAACGGATCCAAATGAATGTACTCATAATAAAGTGTCGAGCCTGAGAGACTCTTGCTCTGTCCTCGTTGCAAAGATCCCACTTCATTTCTCATGATGCTTAAAATGTTAATGTGTGCTCCTAAGCAACGTTAACAAACTGCAGCCTCATATGAATAAAGAAAAACCATGCTGTGCCTTCATTTCCATAAATTTACCTTTAGCAATCTACATGCTGATGAACTCCGGCGTATTCATGCAAAACAGAGATAAGGGGGGGAAAAAAAAACAATGTGCAAATTTGGGGGAGTTTGCTCGTAGAAGCCACGCATGGTGCTTGTGGGTTCTCATCAACTGCGTCTCATTATAACACACTCTTGATTATGTTAAAAACATGCAACGTTAGATGAATATTTGGATTGCAAAAATTAAAAAGAGGACTAACAGCCTGTGGAAGAAACACTGTTCAGTCGTCCAAATCTTTGTTACAGATTATTTACAGCTGCAGTAAACTGGCTCCATGTCACTTCCCTTTGTTCTGCTCTTGTTTTGTGTTTTTAATTATACCATTATGTGCAATTAAGTGTTAGGTTATACATGCACAGTGTAAGCTCTGTGTAAGTGATATAGGATACAATATTAAACACACCATGAGCCTCATGTTTGAAATTGAAAAATTAATTAATGAATGTAATTAATTCAAGAAACAATATACAAACACACTACAGTGCAAAAAGATAAAGTGTGCCAAAGAAAATCTATAAACCCAGAGGCATAAGAGCCAACACCATGTGAAACGTCAAGCCTGAGGAAAGGGGAAGGGGAGGAAAGGAAGGAAGGAGCTTGCAGGAAAGGGAGAGAAGATCAGACCAGGAAAGAAGGGAGGATAAGAGGAAGGAAGGAAAGTGAGAGAAGAGGAGATTAGACGAGAAATGAAAAGGAGCTGGGGTGATGAAGAGGAGAGGAGAAAAGGAAGGAGGGAAAGAGGAAGGAAAGGGAGAGGAGACGAGAGGAAGAAAGGAGGGAGGGAAAGAGGAAGGGGAGGACATGAGAGGAGAAAAGGAGGGAGGGAAAAGAGGAAGGAAGGAAAGTGAGTGAGGAAGGAAGGAAGGAAAAAGGGAAGGATAAAAGGAGAGGAAGAGGGGAAAAAACAACAGAAGTAAGAAAAATAAATGTTCTTTACTCATACATCCTGTAAGGCATTAAAACAAACCTAGATAGATAATTTTTAAAACTTAGGTTTTTTATTTATTTATTTATTTATTTTTTCATTTAAAAAAAAAGCATTGACACCCTTGGTTGTGATTTTGAGCATAAGGAGCCATACAGTTAGTTTGCTTCTGTTTATTTTCAGAAAAAAAAGTATTTTATTAGTCACTCCTGTATCTCATGCATAAGATTTGTCTATATGTTTGTGTCACATACATGCATGCATATTTAACCTCTAATGTGATGCGTATGGTTTCATTTCAGAGACTGTTTATTTGGAGTTTAACTGGTATGTCACTCATGACTCGTGTAGAAGTCAGCACCAATAACCTTAACGGATGTAACTGATGGTACCACACTGGATACAGATAGCCGTGAGTTTGCATTAGTTACCGAGTCGTAGCGAGCAGCGGCATTCAGTGGAGAAGTACGCTAATGACCAGCTCGATTTATACCTAAACAAAATTCAGTTCAGGACTTTGGCAAAGTAAGCACACTGCAGAGAACAATGTGGTAGAATCTTATGGACCTTTACTGCCTGCAGTCAGAAACATTTATGTCTTACTGTGAGCAGAATGTTAAAGCATAAATGTGAAATGTTTTAATGACACAGCAGATAATTGCGTTCTAGGAAGCCTGGCCTCACCTTTACAGAAAGCCTCTTAAACAGGATTTTTTTTCCCAGAAAGAGAAAAGTGTTTTTGTCGTCTGCAGTCCTCACCATGCGGAAGGTGACTCTGTTTGATTCATTGTTCTTATTTATCCAGCGCTGTGCTATCCCTGATGTGCTGATTTTAATTGGAGCCGTGTTTTCATTTCCACGCCTGCCCCAGAGTTAAAGGTGCTGAAAGATGACAGTGGCTGCTGAAGAGCAATGAACCTGCAGCTTATCAGGAGCAGGGAGCGTGGACATCGATCGCGCTCTACTCGCCAGCTAACGTGGGTCTGGCTGTGCTGTCCGAGCCTAATGCATGCTGGGATCAGAGTCACATGGCAAAGACAAACTCTTTTTTGAGGCAGAGGCTTGGTGAGTTAGGACTGTGTGCCAGGATGATGAATGTGGAAGCAGAAGAAGTAAAACTGGGAATATGATGTGTAATATGCTAACCCTTACCCTACACATGCCAATCCATACCCTTTAGTTAAAAATAAACAAGGATGAAATGCCATGCCTTTATTCAAGCTTCATAAAATGTTTAATGCCACACATTTAATGCTTGGGCCTCAAACACCATCTAATGTTCTCTCCATACATCTTTTGTCTTAATAATCTTGGTATTGGCCCATGAAGGTCACACTGATCTGAGCCTCCCCATCTCCCATTTGCTGTGTTCCAGAGACTTCACTCATAAGTGAGAGGCCAAACCCGAACTTAAAAACTGCTTCACACATGCATAGCAACCCACTGCCCAGTAAATCAATAATCCATCGGAAGGTTTAAGACTGTAAAAATATTAACAATCATTCCCCATGTATAAAAACACACACAGAAAAAAACAACTAAATATATTTACGGCATACGGAAGACACCCTTAAACAGAACAACTTCTCATTTATAGCGGAGTCCCATTGGCATGACTTTGATGACTATCCCATGTCTGTGGCACCATTTTACATCAACTCCAGTGATGGTTGTGTCAAAATCCCAGAAGTTTTCAGCAGTTTCTGAAATACCCTATATGGAATAAAGTTTATGGACACTTGACCATCAGACCCATATGGAGCTTCTTACCAAAGTTGGTGCCACAAAGTTAAAAGCACACAATTGTGCAAAATGTCTTCGTCTGCTCTTGGGTTACAATTTCCCTTCACTAGAACTAAGAGGCTCGAACCTGTTCTAGCATGACATTCCCCCATTACTACCATGACGATAAAACTGACTATGCAGAAAGCATAGATGGAAGAATGGATGGATGGTCAGCCAGGTGTTCCTATTAAAATGTATGATAAGTATACCTATACAGCTAAAGCACTGATGACAAAAGCATTTATTACAGCCTTTATTATTAATAAATTCAGCTTCATTAGTCCATTAGACCGTTTGTAATCTGCGCAGTAACAATATAAAAAAAGGCAATGTGACATGGTAATAAAAGTCATGGATGCAAGGATTATTCTAGACCATACTACTAACAGAGATCTATATGTTAAGCTCACAAACAGGATCAAAGCTTTGGAAGTCTGCATAGGGTAATACACACCTACAATTTATTAAAACGCAGGGGCGAGGAAAGAAATGGAAACTTCACTTCCAATACAACAGCTAGAGTTTGAAAGGCTTATGAAAGAACTCCAGGCGCTTTTGAGGTGCAGGCAGTTCATTAAAACTAAAGATAGAGCCACCGGAAAGGAAATTGGCAACCGGATTAAAATGGTGCACTGGTGAGGAAAAATCGATATGGATGTTTGAATGGCTGATCTGGTGCGATCTCACCATCAGCCTTTTTCCAGCTTCATGTATGTGTGTTAGGGGTGAGTCAGACAGGACTACATGATGAAGACAGGAAAGAAAATAACAGTAAGGATCCCAGGAAGGTGTCAGAATCTGCAACAATTTACAACAGGCTGACATCGATTACTCACGTAAGCCTCAGACAAGGAGATGAGAGCCTAAATTCACACCGGATACATTTTGTTTAGAAAGCACACTGAAGGTTAATTCTAGCATCATGTCTACCCTGGAAAGTACATTACTTTACATCGAGAGATATTTGTGTTTTATTGTCTTGATAATGACGCCATGTCGTAGAAAGCCCTGACAGATTCCACTGGCTCCTCGTTTTAAGTTATGATATATAGAGTCTCAGAATGGTACTTGTAAAATGCACACTGTGCAAAGCCTGATGAGTATGCCTGTGGCGACGCACAATAGCGATAAGCTTAGTAGTACACAGTGAGCGCCCAAAAAGCCATCTGCCTTATGGTTCCCCTAAGAGACAGCCATCTATACTAAAATACAAGCAATCCATCAGCTTAGGAATAAAAAAGCTGCAAGTCTTTCCCTTATGTCTAAAAATACAGAATGTCCTTCAGTGAACAATGTTCAGCATGTGATATTTTTGGGTACATTTATACCACAAATGTATAGTAATCTAATACATGGCACAAGCTGCTGTTCACTTTCAAGGCAACAAAGAGTGCATCAATTCAATTACCCATAATTCCAGTCAGCAGTGTCCTGTAAACAAGTGTATATTTAATAACATTATTTTTAATAAGTTTTTTCAAATCTCCAAGCTTCATCAAATTATTAATTACACATTGATAATGTGTTAAACAATGGCATGTTTTTTAATTGGAACGCTGTGACCTGATTGGCCCACTATTTCTGGATTAAAATAAATAAATAAAACATTATATATGTATGTGTGTGTATATATGTATGTGTGTGTATATATGTATGTGTGTGTGTGTGTATATATACACAAACACACACACACACACAAACACACACACACACACACACACACAAGACCGACAGAACACACACCC
>JBCNYH010000024.1:18060286-18071420 GCA_039654325.1 Tandanus tandanus
GCATGATGTGGTCCACCAAGGGTTCCACTATGGCGTTTGAGATGTTCAGCACTTGTGGAAAGTTAAGGAAACCGTGTTCCTTTGTTAACCCTTAGCGGCAACCCCCCCCCCCCCCCCCCAAAAGCTTAAATACCAAGCAGAAGCTGTGAGGAAAACTCCTAATATCTCTGCCCGAGTCCACACCCATAAGCCATTCCTACAGGTGTTAGCGTCCTGGCTTGACAAAAAAGCAGCCCTTGTTGCTCTGCCTCACAAGGGCAGACAGATATTGAGTGTGTCTAAGCGTTAAGAGTGTGTGTGTGTGTGTCTCCATCTCTGATGAGGCTTCAGAGAGCGAGGAAGCTTTAATGTGGCCTGGGAGCAGCTAAGGCGGCAAACGTCCCACAAGGGGAGAGAAGTCATTAACCGATAAACAATTGCGGCTGTCCTTCAGGCTGTGTAGCCACTGCACTCCAGACGTGCCTTGGATGAATACACAAGGATGCTGCATCCCAACACTTATAGTGATTCCAGCTCTGGTGGTTTTCTTCCTTCGTCTCAACTCTTTTACTATTCTCTGTGACCTCGAAATAAGACTGGCGGAGCAACCCTAAATACGGTAAAACAGATGGAACGGTTCGTGCTTGGCCTACTTTTGCAGGCCTGAACCTACTCTTCAGCTGGAGCGATGACCCTTGAGATCACTCGCGGCTCACTGAACATTAACGCCCAAAGACTGGATAATCTATCTCTGCAGGAGCCTCTCTCTCTCTCTCTCTCTCTCTCTCGGTGTGTGTGTGTTAAAGCGAAGGGAGTATGTTGGCCGGATGAAAGTGTTTGATGTTTTGAAATACAGGTGAATTTTAAATGGCAAAGAACAGCCCGGTGCAACTTTATGTGTGGCTCTTTTAAAAAAAAAAAATGCATGACAGGAAGGGAGGTTAGCAATATTTTAACTATGATGATAGCAATTGAAGGAAAACTGTGATATTCTATTCTATTTCATTTCAAAGGTAAATGAAAAAGAATTAATTTAAGATAATCAAACTATTATTTGCACACATCATTCAACACAATTTTTTTTACATCTTGTTTAAGAGATAACATCCTCCAAATGGTTTCTGTCAGTCTTTTGGAGGTGAAGGTTGTCATGGCTTAAAGGGTCATGTCGAGCAGAACGGCGGCTATCTCCTGCTAAATAACAACCTAGAGGGCTTCAAGAATTTGGAGGTAGCCCCCCCCCACAAAAAAAAACATTACAAGGGGTGAAGTCAGGGAAACGGACCGGCATGTACAACCTGGGTCCCATTTTCCTATCTGTTTCCTTACTAGGGACAAAAACATTTAAAATCAGTCCAGTATTATATTAGTGCACTACATTCGGGAAACTGCAAAATGCCACCAATATTGTACAAACAAACACATTAAAATAAATCACTTGTTTTTCCTACTGGCAGGCTCTTAATGTTATTACAAGTGTCTGAAGCATGTAGACGATCCACATTGAGATATATCTGTGTCTGTTCACCTCAGTAACTGCAAAGAAACTAACTGAAGAAAATGACTGTTCTTTTCTTCCAATCTCTGACGTAGCGCCCCATTCAGTGCCTGTAGTAGATTATCACACGGGGGAAGTTTTCTAACGTTTATAAAAGGAAAAGTCACATGGAATTCCTGGAGAAATCCAATTCCGAATTCTATTTCCTTTCTTTCTCTTTATCCTTTATTAGGGTCGCAGGCACCCTTTAAGCATGTCCTTCCCTAACACATGACCACTGCCAACCATGAAGGGGTGTAAGCAAGCACATGCCTCCGTGACATGCGATGCTACCACCTGCCTCTTTTCGAACTGCTGCGCATGTGTATGTGGGGGCGACCTAACACACTCGGAGGGAAAGCGCTATCCGGTCCCTCGTACGAATGAGCTCACAGACGCCCATGATTGGTTGACAATCACTGAATGACAGGGAAGTGAGTGTACGCCATCCCTCCCTCCCGTGAGAGCTCGGCCAATTAGCTCCCATGGACGGCTGTGGCATCAACCCGTATGCTCAGGACAGCTTTAAGTATCATGATCTTGGCCTGCTGATCCGGGAACAGATCAAATTCTCTACAGTAATAACAGGACTCCACAGTGAGATGTACAGTGAGTTAAGTCCACCCAAGACATACTGGAAGCAATTCCAAACAGCAATGTGGTTTCACGTGACCTTGATCACTTGATTCATTGAAGCATTCTGTCAGTTAGATTTAAGAGACAATGCTGCTAACTAAAGCCTTCTTTACTCCCCTGCTGTGTGCCATGCAGTAGCAGGTCATTTACCTTTAAGCAGCAAGTAGGGAGGTTAGTCTTAAGTATGCATTAAGCCTGCCCACAGGCTTCAGTAATTACATTTGCATTATTAAAGCTCCTCGGCAGTAATGAAGTACTTCAGCTTGTAGCATATCTTAGCCAAAGAGCCATAAACAACATTAAGTTTTCACCGCAACAGGACCATTTTTACCCCCTGGGCTACTTTCGTCAAATTTGGACAGAATGGCAAGTAGACATGCAATCAAACAAATAGGACAAGATTGGAGATAGACAGTGTAACTGTACAGTGTGATTAGAAAAAATCTGCAGCTTACCAAAAAGCAAAAATGAGTAATATTAACATCGCTCAGCCCAAGATGCACTCACAAGAGACATATTATGCAGTCTGACAGCAGTAGACCAGAATAACCTCTTAAGTCCTCAGCATACTTACTGCAGAGACATCTACAAAGGTTGCTCAAAGGACAAAACAACATTCACAAGCTTACAAGTTCGTACACTCTGCTTCTCTTTGGCCGACACATACAAGTGTTCAAATACTGTAGGTGACACTGTTAAAATTTCCATGAATACAGGAACTAGACACTGCTCCCACTGAGCTCTATATCGAACTGGAGAGTTCAGTAGCCCAATAAGTTGAAGTCATCACCACCATATTGGTCCTCCCTATCAGCTGTCAGCTGCAATAATAAATAATGTAAAACATGGCGAGTAAAAGCCCAATGATTTTCTGATTCAGGGTTTTTGTGTGTGAAATGCATTAAACAATCAGTGCTTATTTGTTATATGAAGAATGTAGTCTGCTTAAATAAAGGTATTTATTCATTAGTGTCCAAGGGACTAAAAGTTTCATGTGCACTCCTAATGTCTCTTTAGTCATGTAATAATGACAAATAAGGACTTGTCTTACCTTATCTTGGCAGCTTGTTCTTGTTTGTTAAGTACATGAATAGGGAGGACAAATATGGCGGGTGTGGCTTCAGTATTGTTGGTGGTTTTGTTAAGAGAATCAACACGTCAGTTCAGTGATATTATAGAGCTCAGTGATATTATATTGTTGCTTTGAATAGTTTGACAGTTACTAGGGAGTTCCAGTATGGCGACCATGTGACTTCAATTTTGTACACACATGTAACATATTGTAATGCCTCCAGTTCCATATATAGCTCGATGGCTGCTCCACAAAGTCGGGCATCTTGGAATGGATCAGCACTGGCACACCTCTTTTGTAACATCCAATCAAAGGCTTGGCTGTATAATAAGTCTGTCCATGGAGGTCACCCAGCTGAGGTGTGTATGACATGAACTATTCAGTGGCTCCAGGAATTTGCGATGTTTTGATAGCCTCAATTCTAATAAATTATATTACAATCCTTATGCATTGAGTGCAATATTGCAATTTTATCCAATCAACACAACTTTTCCACAAATTTAGCCAATCATTGTATTATAATGGGGGTCCCATGAACAAACACTGAGCCATACGTCATTATACGGTCCTTGTGAATGCTTTTGAAGACATCAAGATACAGACAATACTAAAATTTCATTGCAAAAATAACAAAACATTGTAATACACACGGCCATTCTTGTTCTGCAAAATATGGTAGTTTAGACTACAACAATCACAGAAAAACACTTTAGGGACTGACTATTGCTTCCATATAACATCAATTGTCCATAATTATATCACAAGTTTCATGGAAGCCAATCAAATGTTTCCACGCATACGATATTGAAGGCTTTATAAAACTCTTTGGTGCATTTTTGCTAGTTATTGCTAATGGCACAACACTGTACACCAAACAGCAAGCAGCAGTCACCAATTCAGTGACAAAACTGCTATTTTTATTATTTGATTCAGTCTCTGAGCTGCATCCATGGCTCTGCTGCTAATTATGGAATTCTAGGCACTAGAAGGATAAAGCAAACGCCATTCTGTTGCCATTCCAGCAACTAACACTGTACCATTCACCGCTGATGGTTCATATGTGCTTAGCGATTCCATGCTGGCATTTTCTGCCAAAAGGCCAATTTCTCTCCTGAGTGTAAAGCTGACCAAGTACAAAAAAAACCCACAAAAAAAAACAGACAGGTGTGATCAATAGATGAGGCCTCTGACTTTCCCTGTGAATAAAATAGTACAATGACGGGATGAAAGCCTTACTCCGATAAGGGAGGATAGGTGAGGGAGCGGTACCTCATGAACAAACAAAAAAAGAAGAAGAAAAAAAAAACAAGGCTGCTGACAGGATTTGGAGCTGTGATGACAACCCTGATAAGCAGTGTGCACAAAGCAGACTGTTCTCTGTGTGACTCGGCTGGGAGAGCAGGCCTTTATACCCACACACTCGCTATTGATAGCTTTCCATCAGTCCAGTCGTTCTTCTCTCCTTCCCTTCATCCATCTAGCCCATTCTTGCAGTCAAGCCTCTTATCAGAAAATAATCCAGCTATTCGCTGTGTGAACAAACAGGATCATGAGCTTATCTCTAGGACATCTCAAAGTCACCATCCAACATGACGCCACGTCTCTCTCATACGATTACTAGCTCCTATTCATTATGAGGCTTAGTGATCAAGAAAGCTTTCAGATATCTTAATGGGCTTTGAGAGTCTAACACTGATGATCATGTCTTTATTTGTGAAATGCATTTGGCCGAGAGATGTGTGTGTTTGCACGAGTAAAGCAGAGTTAATTCACAGGGCTTTATGTGGCTGGGGGAATATGGCTGACGAGAAATGGAGGAGCTCAGTGAGCCGAGACAGAGGTGTACAGTTGTCAATAAAAGAGTGAGAGCAGAAAGCTGCAACCTGGCTTTTCCTGCTGCAGCCCCTACTCTCTCAATAGCCTCTGATTGAATATAATTGGCAAGAGGGCACTGGGGTGAGGTAGCAGAGCACACAAACACACAAAGACAGCAGAGTATCAGCTAAAGGTTATATATTTTCCAGAGTGCGGAGCTGAAACGTAGAGACGTCAGCAGCTCCTTGCTCCAAAAGCAGCTCAGAACACATAGCCACATTAAAGCAGAAGCAGAGAAACACAATTGGATAATGGCGAAAAATGTAGAATGAAAGAAAACGGGAAACTAGGAAAAGGTCTTCTCTCAAGTTGGCACATGGTACTTTGGCCCTGTATGCCAAGCTAAGATGATGCAACACACTGCAGAGCCTCATCTGTATTCCCAAAGAGACCCACGGGGCAGTGCCAAAACATCACACGCCATCCACTAGGCACTTTCTAACACTTTATTTCGCTTGCCTGCTGCTTCTGTGCTCAAGGACAGTGCCCGAGTGTCAGGGACCAAACGCCAATCAATGCTAACTATGTAACTGATGGAAAAATAGACTGGCTGAGTGGGTGTCAATGTGTGCTTCAGTCCCAGACTCCGTCAATACACTGTTCCAACAGAGCAGAAGACCAATTGGCCAAATCAAATCGTTAGAGCCCGAGGCTCCACTTAGGTCAATGTTTCCAATAAACATGTGAAAATATTTAACAGATTATCAGTGGAATTACGAATATCCCTCAGCGATTAATTTGACCGAACTATTTAAAGAGCTTTCGAAAGGAGACAGGAAATTTACGTAGTCATTAAACACTCAGTTGAAAAAAGATGAGACACAAATCATGGAATGGAATTTCCTTATAGAACCACAAGGCCATAATATTGCAATCTCAATCTACATCACTACTGCTACACCTCCAGCCTTCATTTTCAACACTGTGTAGGCTAATAATGTGAAAGCAATAGAGAACAATATTTGCTTGAAGATGGCAATTTCACTGAATGAATGATACGCATGCTTTTTCCCTTTCATTTATGTTTATGCCACTTTTATAGGTTCCACTTCTGCCTTTGAAACAAACCCCCAAGCACCATGAGGTAAATGGTTTCATTTCATTTCCCTCTTAGTTAGCATGCAGAGAATAAGAGCGAGAAAAGAAAGGAGAGAGAGCGAGAGAGAGAGAGAGCGCGCGAGAGAGAGAGAGAGAAATAGGCTAAATATGCAAGAGGCTCATTAATATCACTGAAGGTGCATTTCACAGACAAAGGGCCCCTAGAGGCACCTATTTATTTAGGAAATTAATAAAAGTGAGCGTTTGGCCCAGTGTAAATGCCACTTTCTGTCCACAGCAGCACTTCTGCTCTACATGGGGAGAACGCACATCATAGCTGCTCTGACCTTGGCTCTAATTGCTCAGCGGACACTAGGGAGAGCAACGTTTTCCCCCCTAATGGTTTATAAACAATTTTGCAGGGGCTGTGCTGCTCTACGACCTTAATTAGTTTGTGATCCTCCGACTCATGCCCCTAGACCTCACTCTGATCCAGGATATATGTGTGGGGGGGTATAATAGAAGAGCATTAACCTTAGAGACACAAACCAGGACAATTTATAGACTGGAGCTAAGCCTAGTTCTCACTAATTAAACATGCAACAGGACCAAAACAGACCCAATGAATCCCAACCCTCTTTAACCAACAGCCTAAGGGCCAAATCCATCCCATTTTCATATCTAAATGACTTGCCTGGGGCTATTAGTTAATTAGCACTTTATGAACCATACAAACAAATCAGCAGACAGAGATTATATGCACTACTATTATGCTGCCAGATTTGGATCTGCCATTTACACTTTCTCATTGTACTATATGCATTTGACATCACTGGATAGAATAAGAGTAGATCTATTCTAGAAAGAAGTCTGTTCTTTCTCTCTGCTCAGCTGTACATGCATTCCTGCTGCCTGATGTGACGCCCTCGTCTACTACTGAGACTTCTCTTGCTCACCGGACCTGCCTGATTCATCCTGATACTCGACTTCTGCGTCAAGCTTTCTGCACTTTGTGACTGACTTTTAGCTATTGTGGATTTAAAAAACCTTAATGCTCTAAGCTCAGCCTTGCTTCAGGGAATAATCTTGGATTTAGATCATACACAATGCATTGCGAGTGAAATTCACAGAGTATCAACTGTCACATGATGTCATGTCCCTAAAATACAGTCATATTTCTGTAGTAAGGTTGTTATTATTGTTAAAGCGTTCTCAAATGTACATGAAAAAACAGCACAACTATTAAATACATGGGGGAAAAAATTCCATCAGAATGCTGCAAATGGCTCATGATTACATTCATGTCAGTCAATTTCCTTCTGTCCTATTGTCTAGATGCACGTGTTTATTTAACAAAGCAAGAGCAACAGCGGGTAGTCTTTGAGATACAAAAGCGGGAAATGAACAGAGCGTTTGCACAGGGTACAGACGAAATAAGAGAAATTGAATAAGAAAGAGAGGAATCTTAGAAGTGGAGTGCACACTTTTCCATTACGGACAAGCTTCATCTTCTTCCTGAGCCACCAACCAAATATATAAAACACACTGCATGGCCAAAAAAATGTTGCACACCTCATGGAGTGCATTTATCTTTGATAACGGCATGTAATCTCCATGGCATTGTTGCTCCAGTTGGTCAGGTCGAGGCTCAGCAACATTAATATGGCAATAAAATGATGTCAGCTGATGAGCTGAATGTACTGAATGAGCAGGTTATCACATCAGTGGACTTTTTCTTCCCTGATGGCACGAATATAAAATAGGGACTTAAGTAGTGAGAGTGGTTCAGGGTGCATGAGGAATCATTTTCACATATGTATTGGCAACCCAGAGTCCTGACCTTAACCCTACTGAAAGTTTTCAGGATGTGCTGGAGAAGACTTTATGGAGTGGTTCAATTTTTCCCCCATCAATTCAAGACGTCGGTGAAAAATGAACCCATACTGGATGGAAATAAATGTTATGTTGCTGAAGTTTGTTGAAGCAATGGCATTGAGATTACGTGCTGTAAGCAAGGATAAAGGCGGAACAACAACATATTCGCATGTGACTTTTTTTTTTTGGCCGTGCAGTGTATCTATGTACGCTACTGGTCAAAAGTTTTAAAACACCCTATTTTTTCATCTTTATTGAAATTTAAGCAGTTCCAGTCCAGTGAATGACCTAAAAAGAAACTAAGGTAGGATGTATATCAGAACTCCCTCGGAAGAAAAGAACAAGATGATAGGCTTGAAATCATAGAATAGCCCTGGCACCATCTCAGATTTAACCCCATCCAGCTGGTTTGGGATGAAGCGGTCAGAAGTTTGAAAAATTACAAGTGTGACAATTCTGCAACCGTGTTGGGGGGGAAAACCTCCCGAACAATATTTGATTAGCATCATGATTTCCATAGTGTTCAGCTGTAATATCTGCAAAAGGAGGCTACTTTAATAAGTCAAAATTTTTAATTAAACAAAAAAATTCCACTAAGTACTTATACTAACAAACTATTCTCTGATTTGGTTCTATGGCTTAATTTCAGAATACACAGACATTACACTGCATCGATTTCAAAAACTGAAACATGGAGGTGTTCTAAAACTTTTGATGAGTAGTGTATATACCCAAGTGTCCATCAGTCTATCCAGCCATGTCTATTCATCCCCCTGTGCCTCTCTATATATCCACCCAAGTGAACACACACTGATCACTATATTAGGAACATCTGTATACCCACTCATTCATGTAATTATCTAATTATGCCACAGCAGTTCAATGCAATGTAAAAATATCATGCAGACATGGCCTCAGTAATGTTCACATCAACTATCAGTATAGGGGGGGAATGGGATCTTTGTGATTTTGACCGTGGCATGATTGTTGGTGGTAGACAGGCTGGTTTGAGTATTTCTCCAGCTGCTGATTTCCTGGGTCTTCACACACGAGTCTCTAGAGTTTACTCCGAATGGTGCAATAAAGAAATAACACCTAGCGCGCAGCAGTTCTGAAGAGATATCTATGCTCCCAAGTGCCAGAGGTCAGTGTGACTCATATGGCTTTGTTAAATATACTGCACATATTTTCAGATTAAAAAAAAAAAAGGTTAAATTTGTCATATTTAAGCATCTATAAGCAAATTTGCCTCATCTCCATATTTAAATGGCTTGCCAGTTAAGTAGTACTAATAACTACTGTTCACACAAATATGCCAACATAAATCGATTGCACTACTTTTTGCTGTAAGTTATTTGTCTTTACTGCCATTCATTCATTCTTATAGCTTTGTGTGAGAAGTCTTTCATTTGTGTCATAAGCCCGTTGATTCAGCTACCATAGGTTAAAGTGGAATCTGTCAAAAATTATAATAAAACTCATCTACAAGGACTATCAGGAAGCATTTGCATGTGTAAAGCCAGTGGTTACTGTGCTACTATACAGATTCATGCATTCATTATCTGTACTGCTTATCTGTCACGCTTGCAGGGGAAATCAGAGCACCTAGAGGAGACCCACTCAAGCATGGGGAGATATGCAAACTTCACACAGAAAAGATCCAGTCAGCCACGTGTTCAAGAACCATGCCACCCTACTACAACGATATTTAACAAAATGGAATTACAAATGTCACTAGTGGGTTGATTTTCAAAGAAGTCTATTGTGTGGTCTATAGCAGGCTTTCAAGTATTCTAATCTTCTACTCAATTCATCTACTCTCAGCCTGCATTCCCTCTATGGGTTTGTCCTTATTCCTCTGGAAAGGGATAAAGAATTGCACTGATTTCGAACATACACAATGCATAGTGAGTGAAATTTTCAACCAGACAATTCAATGTCCCATGATGCCATCAACCTAATATACAATGCTCTAAGTAATGAATATGTGTGAATTTGAGACTGCAATTAGAATATTCTCAAATGTAAAAGTACAATATATATATATATATATATATATATTAAAAAAAAACATCTGGGCACCACAAATGGTTTTGTCATTTTTCTTCATTATTTTATTCATGTCAGTGATGCTCTTAAACTTCTGTTGTCTAGGTTTATATGAAGAGCTAAAAGCAACATTTGAACAGCCTTTAGAGACGAGAGGGAAAATTAAGAGTGATTTTGCAGGATACAGGAAAATACCTGAGCAACATGGAGAGGAATCTCAAAGAGGATCTAAACCCAGTCTTCCATCATGGACTAGTTTGATTTCCTC
Organism: Tandanus tandanus; assembly: GCA_039654325.1. NCBI lineage: Eukaryota > Metazoa > Chordata > Actinopteri > Siluriformes > Plotosidae > Tandanus > Tandanus tandanus. The sequence goes on from JBCNYH010000024.1 coordinate 18,070,616, forward strand.
ACTGAGCCACCAATCATACTGCACAAAATCTATCGATTCACTCACCTGTTTATTCAGGAATATATACATCCATCCAAGTGTATATCCATCCCTCCACCTTCATGAATATCTACCCTTCCACCCAATTGTATATCTGTACCTCCTCCAAAGTGTATATCTATTCATCAACCTTCCCAAGTGTAAATCCATCCATCCACCCAATTCAATATTAGATTAGATTCAACATTGTCATTACACATGTATAAATACAGAGTAAAGAAATACCGTTTAGCATCTAATCATAAGTACAGACAGCAGCAAGTGCAATATATACAGTATATGTATTAGGAGCAGTTATGCAAAGCAAAAGTAATTATACAGACGTAATATTGACAAATATACAGATTTGTTAAATGTGTGTATATATATTTAAATATATGTATGTACAGATATACAGATGTGTGGTGAACAGATACAGTGTGCGATGAATGTATATACAGTAGTGAAAGAAAAGCACTGTGAGCAGACTATAACAATGTAAGCATGTACAATGAATGATATGAATGGTACAGCGATGGTGTAGTGTGTATATGATATGAATGGTGTGTATGATATATGAATGGTACAGCAGTGGTGTAGTGTGTATATGACATGATATGAATGGTGTGTATGATATGATTGATACAGCGATGGTGTAGTGTGTATATGATATGATATGAATGGTGTGTATGATATGAATGGTACAGCGATGGTGTAGTGTGTATATGACATGATATGAATGGTGTGTATGATATGATTGATACAGCGATGGTGTAGTGTGTATATG
>JBCNYH010000024.1:18089054-18105084 GCA_039654325.1 Tandanus tandanus
AACGAGCGATGGAATGGATGGGAGGGACGGTGATTTGCATCTGACTTGAGAGTTTTTCCTCAGCCTATATAAGGCTGAAACTTTCCACCAGAATTTCTAACTGGCGAAGCTTTTTGGATTAAAAGCGAAACGTCTTCAAAAACCAAAAAAGGAAGTCCAGTTGCCTCGACTCAAGCTTTTTAGGATTACATAAATTTCGTTCATCTGTCTTATTGTAACACGTGGCATTTATATGGAAGTGTCACACGCCGTACATACTGATGGGGCAGTGATCACGGAAGCACCTAAAAAATTTAACTTGATAATAGGACATCTCTAATGCTGTATTTAGATGTCCAGTTGAAAATAAAATGAATATTTCATAACAGTAACACGATAAAAAGTGTATGTTTTTAAAAAGTATTTAAATATATTATAATATTCATGTTTAATGTCACAGTATTTTTTTAAGCTACATTTATCATATTTTTAAAATATTCATCCACTGAGTTACAGAATAATATGAACCCTCAGGACTCGTGCATAGTGATTCAGAAGTGAAATTTCTTATCTATGCACATGACCACTGAACAGCGATTACAGTAGCACTTCATGTCTCATTAACCTTGAAATCAACTTTGACCTCTGAACTACACTCTGACCCTCAATATAAAACAAAATAAAGAAACAAAAAAAAACAGGTCTCAGGAAAGCAGTGACCTTTTAATTCTAGATAACATCTCCTAAAAGTATTGGGTAAGATTATCTAGGAATGAAAATCAGCACATCTGGAAACACTGATCTGGGAATAAATCCATTAACATTTAAAAATAAATAAATTATACAGAGTTCACAAAATAGACATCAAATAAAACATGGGGCAAAATATCTGACAAGGTTATCAGCCCTGGAGTTCTGTATAAATGTTTCTCAGACTCCACTCAGTCCTACATGAGATAAGCATGCAGAGTTTAGCAGTACTGTGCAAAAATTCCAAAGAAAACTTAAAAGCAGTAAATGCAGGAGAAAATAAGGTCCATTTCCTCCAAAATACTAAAGAGACTGGAACTGGGCCACCCAAACCCAGCTATCAGGTCCTGAACACAAAGTCTGAACTGGCTGAGTTTTTCTTCACTGTCAAAAAAACAAATCAGAGGCAGATCCTGACTAAGTGCAGGCTCACTGATCACAATCTCACCATGGAAACAGGAGACACCGGCTGCCCAACGGGCAACTCCATAATGTAAAGAAGTTAACAAACTGCAGTCACCAGTTCAATGCTGTACAGTCGGTTAAAGCAGCTACTAACTCATTCCCATGCAACAATGAAGGATGTGAGCAGCAGCAACAACAACAACAAGTCTCCAATATTACAATAATGTTCTTCATAGAACAGGAACACAGGTTTAATTATGTAAAATAAAACTGGGGCTAAATAGTTTCTGTTATAGAAATATTCTGTTATATTTAATAAGCACATAACACAGTGCCAAACCCTTTTAACTACTTGTAATAAACTTGTCACACAGCAAATGTTAAAGCATTAGAATTGCTAGATAAGGTTTCATCCAAATCAGTACCAGTGTCCTGTTGTAAATGCTATACGGTGCCATTTTTAACGCTGTCTCCTCCACCGCAGATCATTTCTACCCAACCTGTTCTGGATTCAGGAGCTAGATGCCCTCTTCTATATAGGCAGATAACATCCTTTGAAGAAAAAAAAAAAATCCTAATAATGAAACTATGTTTTGTAATGAATTTAAAAAAATGTACCAAATAAATATATATTTAAAAAAATTAATAAATGCATCGGTAGAGTTACATTTAAAAAAAAAAGCACTGATAATTAGATTGTCTATATTAAATATAACATTAAATGGAAATAATACAATTTGGTGGTGTCGCTAGTTTCAAACATCTGACAGTGATTATGTGCTGGGGTGAGACAGAAAACCCCACCGTCAAAGAAGGTTATTTAAATTAAATATCTATCGTATCTCATATGCATCATCTGCAAATACTGCATTGCTATACTGATATGCACATGAAAATGTACATGGAAAGCTTTTTAAACCTAAAATAGACTATACACAAGATTCCCTAACACATCAACATTAAACTTGCAGTGTGATTAGTTTTTGTTTTTTTAGTTTTTCTTCACATGCTCCTTTGTTTAGCATTGCACTTCTGAAATGGTGATGTATACCATATACGAAGGATGAAAGCATATATTCCCGCGTTTGGCATTGCACATAATTAGAAATGATAGTCGTTGCTGTGTTCCACATACTTGAGTATTTTTGGCTGAGGAATACCCTTAGGCACATTGAGATGCTTGCATTTAGTCAGAAAGAATTTCGGTAGGACTAATGTCCACTGTGGGATCACATTAGTTTCCAAAATCTAAACACAATGCTGGCACTGCTGTAGTGGCTTTACAGACATCAGTACAACAGAGCCTCAAGCACTAATGATTTCCTGACATGCTGCTTAATTGGGTTTAGCATAAAGCCAAATCATGCATGGGTCAGAAAAAGAAACACTCCCACACACACACCCACACAACCCTGGCTGTCAAAGACATTAAGAACAGCAGAGGCCTATTTGCGCAATTAGCAAAGCTGTGGTGGTCCACGCTTACTTCTGATCTGCTCTAGACAACACAAAAGTGCAGGTCTGACAGGTTACTCGGGTAAGGCAGAGGCACACAGGAGCAGATCTAAGAACTTCTCTCACACAGACCTACACACACACACAGGCTGCCAGCCCAGCTCTGTCTCCTTGGCAACAGAGGCAGAACCTTGAGGCTCTGGCAGTGCTAGAAGGCTGGATGGAGCGGCACATTTGTACCGCTCTCATTCCAAGACCCGGAGTGGACAGAAAGCGGACAGCGAGCCTCACCCGCAGCAGTTCACACAAAGAACACCGAATGACGCGCCTCACTGACTTCTGTGATACTTCACAGTATGACCTTTTCTCTGAGTAATGGAGGACTGCCAACCTCTGCTATTGTTGTAGGGTCAAAGCTCCTCCACTCCTTAGAGAAAAGGTTATACTCCAGGAGAAATTCAAAGATTGCAAGGACTTTAATACTACTCTTGGACCTGGACTCATGTTTACAGGTCAAAAATGTTGTTCTCCTTGCATTGTATTTAGACCCAATGCATTCATAGATAGCGTTTACCTAACAATCCTTGCTATCTCACAAACATTACCAATCAGAAAGGGTGAAGGTCAACGTTAATTATTTTAGACACTTGCACTTTTCTAAGCTACTGTTAATGAAATCCACGAATGGACTGCTGTTGAGCTACTGTAACACAAAACATAAACCTGTAAGCAAATGCTATATGCCTTTAGTGGTGTATATGTAAAGGTCTGCGAAAAAAACAATGAGTGGAAGAAACCATTGTTCAACACCGAATTCAACAAAACACTGAAAGAAAACATGCATTTAGCCAGTTAACATTGTGCTCGGCCATTCCAAGCACCATTCTGATTTTTAAAGGTTTATAGTTGAATTTTTCTCAGAAATTAGTAATTCAGATGAGTATTTGCATCCATGTAAGCGCCATTAAGTATGATAAGCCGGTGATGTAGTGGTTAGGGTGTTGGGCTCATGGTCGAGAGGTTGTGGGTTCGAATCCTCGTTAGACCGCCACCCTGGGCATGGTCTTAACCAGAAGTCCACCTAGCAGTATAAACAAGTACCAGTATAAATAATGCGAAGGTAACCTGCGATGGACTAGTCCCATTCAGGAGAAGTTGAACTCCGAGTTACTTCATGCTACAGAAACCAGGGATAAGCTCCGGCCTGATGAGCCAGTAGGCTCGGGGTGTAAAAGCCCAGACTTAAATCAGTCAGTGCAACATTTTGATTTGTGCATTATTTCCAGTATTTATTAAAGGTAAATGTGTCCAGGTTAGCTATATACATTAAGCTATAAGGATTTGTGTATGATGGTTAATTAAATTTACAAATAAATCCAAAAAAAAGTTTTGAAGTAATAATTCTACTTTAAAATAACAGGCTACAGTGGAGTATAATCATGTTTATGAAGTGCTTTAAATTATTACTCTTTTAAATTATTTCGGTGAAATGCACACTGAAAATGACACTAGCAATGTTTAAAAAGTCTTTTTCCCTCACTTTCAATACATTTCCCCTTTAGGCAAGTAATTAAGCATTTTGATACATTTAAATACGAAATCTACAAAGATATAATTGTACTACCTTCCAGTGGGACACAAATTGTACCCCAATCATGGAATTCCTCTGCTAAAACAAAGTCGGTATGCAGTTTTTAATGAAAGCTTACAGCACTATCCTGTACACACAAGCTCAACAGTGTCCCTGATTGGACAGACAGAAAAGCCGTCCATCTCACCCAGAGAGCAGAGCCAATTATAGATGGCTGTGGCAGTGTTGGGACTGGAAATCGCATTCTCCTGACGATAGGTCATACCTTAGATAGTTGTACCACTTGGGAAATCAACACCTGCCTCTTGCAGAACTAGTGTCAATTTGTGGCTGGGTAAAATTGTCAAGTTACATCAGGTAGGTTTTTTGGGATTATTGAAATATATATTCTGTACTAAAAATCTTACTAAAGCTGAGTAAATAGCAAGTGTATCCCAAAGTCTGTAAGCCATGTGCTGTGTCTTTTTAATTGACACTTTGTCTTTTCAACTTTACTTTAAGTTTCATGAGGGTCACTCACAATAAAAGCACTTAGACTCCTGACTTATAACTCCTTACAATTTTTATACAAAATTCCAGTAAAATAAAAGATGTCAGAAACATAAGGCTAGTTGTTTAAAGCACTCTACAGTATTTCTTAACAAATTAACATTAGGAAGAGAGATACTTTTATGTACATTACAGTCATAGACAAAACATAACATTGTCCAAAAAAGCAACAATTACTTCCCAAACTAGATATCCAACCATTTTGCATTTGAAATGACACATGATGAATAAAATGGATTTCTCAAGCGGCAGGTAAAACATTAGCAGCCTCAGCATTGAGTGGAGAAAGTTCATTTCAGACCATAGCGTCAGGTTTGCTGAACATTTCAGGAAACCAATACTTTAACAGTGCAGCTGTCCCTCATCAGCTTCCTTACTCATCACAAAACAAGGACATGTATAGCAGACCTGAGGTGTGATATTCAACATGAATCCACAGCACCCCCTGTGTTAAACGGGAGAAATGCAACTCATAAATGACAATAAAATGCTCCTGCTGCTTCAGTAAGTATACCTTAGGGCCAAAAGCTCATATGGATCTTGAATGTGCATTATCATACTTATTACTGGGAAGTAACAGATGTACTGTGGCTGGACAAGGCAAATCCATCTTCAAATCAGAGTGCAGAAATCATCAGTGGCATGTTGCTCACATACCAGATGATTAAAACAGACAGGCGGGAAGCAGAGCAGCAAGCAGATACACACCCACGCTCTTTTGGTGTCTAATGTCCAGTCGCTGTGAGGTGAACACAGTGCCATCTGGCCGAGTGCGCTGTGATGGGAGCGGGCGGTTGCCCATGGAGACGCACCAGCGGTATGGAGGCAAGGTGACACAGTCGGTGCATATAAAGAGCAGAAAGGGCAGCAAGACAACAGAGAGCAGAGCAACCTCTCAGACACTGGCTCACCAAATCCACTTTAATGTGGTTAAATGAAGAGAGAATCGCTTCAAACTCTCAAAATAAACTGATCTGCCATAAACATATACACCTGTATATCAGATACGCCTTCACTTGTGCAATACCTATTAGCCACTTAATCAGGTTCTCCTGCAACACTTTCTAGATATATGATAACTGATTGCAGCTATACATACCTATACACACCACTATATCAGTGCCACGCTGCGCTGAGAATGATTCACCATCCAAATAACATCTGGCCACATCTGGTGGTCCTTCAGTGGCTCCTTTCCAATGATGGATGGATTACAGATGGGCTACGGTCTGTAATCATGTATAAGTGCATCTATGTCGCATATGCCTGATGAAATGGCCAAAGTAGGCGTACCTAATAAACTGGAAAGAGAATATGGCTTTATACACACTGATCCTTTTAGGTCCTTAGACACTCTGTCTGCGCTAATAGTCACAAATCACCATTCGGTATTCTCAGCCTGCATGGATAGACAAACCACTGGATACGAGGGACCACTATGGAGACCAGAGAAGCCAAATTTCCTTAAATTCCTTTAAATACAAATGTTCACACTGTTGTTAAAGCAAACAGCATCCTTGTCACAAGAGGTAAGTCAATCTTAATTACAAACAATAATCTTTCTAATTTAGATATCAGCCAGGCCATATTATGCAATAAGCTAGATAATATAAACCAGGACTGGTAAACGTGTTGTTATGGTTACAGTGCACATATCACATGAGCTGGTTTCTCATATCAGTACACAAAGAGCTGCAGCCAACTCATCTCTTCTTTTAAAAAAGAAAAAAAAAAGTGAAAGCAAGCTGAAATTTTGTCTGAGGTGTATAGGGCTCTGCTCTCTGACACTAACACTGTAGCTTTGTGCATCAGTGAATGGTACAGAAATTGCAACAGGATGTATTATGCTTAAAATTCTCAGTACTTTTCTTAGTCCTCCCTATAGGGGTTCTTCCTGGAACCTTTTCGGAAAAATGAAATGGTATGGTTTCATACCTGAATCGTTAAAAGTTGGCTGAAAGGAAGAAATTGGAATAAAAGTACCTGTTCTTTCTGCATTTTCAGAATGCCAATTACTATAAAATCTACAAATAACAGTTGTCCTTGCCACAAACTCTTTAACCTCCCATCAGATGGCAGGAGGAGCTGAAGTATCCGGGCCACCACTGCCAGACTCTACAAGAGCTTCATCCCACTGGCAGTCACACTCCTCATCATCCTGCTTCCTGAATTACAATGAACTGCACAACCCAGGCTTCCCAGCGAATAATAACACAGTATTACACACCACATGGTACTCAGCACTCTACTTACTGGCCTATTTAGCTTTCGATAATCAGAGGCTGCTGTTAACAACAATTTCGTATATGACAAACGCTGTGCTCAGCATTTGCACATTTTATCTTCAAAGTGCTCCTTACATAAGTTAAATGCATCCTTTCATACCAGTGCCCTCGACATCAGAAAAATGATGAGAAGCAATGACCGCAATGATGGTGGCAGGAATGGTCCAAAATCTCAGCATGGGCAAGACTTTGAAAACTCACTGTGGTTCATGGCTCCAAGCCTTTCATCCAAACTGTATAATTATGTGACCAAACATTGGTGACAAAAATGCTTAAGCCTACCATGCCTATAGATCATAGGCAACAACAATCTACAGCATTTGTAATGTGTGATTTTCCTTTTAGCAAAAAGTGGGATTTTGTAAGGGTTACTTCAGCAAATGAAAATTTGTTCTTTTGGACAATTTTGGGTTAGAATGGAAAAAGAGTTGACTTGAATCGCTGCGAAGAAGTGAGAAAAGTTGCCAGAACAGAGAACACAGCATGGCGATAAAAATTGGTCAGTAGTAATTGGTAGGTTGTATTTGCTGGTGATTTGAGGACAGCTTGTTTGAGCTGGAGCTCCGCTGGGACACCTGGTCCAACCCAGGAGACACTCTGAAGTGTGCTTCATCTCCGCTGTGTGTTAATTAGCACATGCTGCTGGTGGCCTTCTTCTTGAAGGGGTCGGCATACACAACCCTCATCAGATCCGAATAACTACATACATACAGCATACCTGATTCCCATCAAGCACAGAAATGTCACCTGGTATTCCAGACTCACCACACTATCTGCCTAATTATACATTCTACAAGAGATCCAAAAAAAATGGAGCTACAGGGGAAAAAAAGAGGATGTCCATACGGTGCAGAGTGCATCATTTGACAGTTTTGCACCAATCCCTCCATCTGGAGCCAGGTTCCTCCTGCTAACGCTTCCTGTTGGCCTGTGCTTGCTTCCTGTGTGCAGAGGATAACAGACAAGCTTCCCTTGGCACGCTGCCGCTGCCAGCTGTGAGGACCTGGCACTAGTTCTGACGTCCACACCATGCAGTCCTGCCAGGCCATATGCCCTCCGTTTGCCAGGCCATGGGGAGGAGAGGAGCTCAGACTCAGTATCACCACCCACTCCAGAAGAGGCATTCATATTCTGTGTCATTCGAACCATCCCACGTCACATGACCAGCAGGGTTCAGTCATCAAGAAGCATGTTTTCCTGCACCCAGCGCCGGCTAATGAGTGGAACGCAGATTCCACAAAGGTGTAATTGAATGTGGGGATAATTAATATTGGAGTCGATTTGGCAAATCCGTCGCCCTAGCAGCAGAATAATGAGAGCTGGGACCATAATTACTATGTAAGCGTGGCATTGCGCAAAACGGAAGGTGTGGATCCATCTGTGATTTATGAGGATCGTCATCTGGATGTAATGAATAAAAGGCCTGTAGCAAAGAAGAAACACAGTGATTGCGCTCTCCAAGAGTCAGGTGTTCCCACATTTCAGCCAAAGCTGGGACATGAAGTGATGAAGCATCTCTCCCCGAGAAAATACGTACACTCTTTATCATCACGAGTATGAGCAATGTATTAGAGTTTTTCAAAAAAAGAAAAAAGAAAGAAAGAAAGCCCTTAAACATATTGTAATTCAATGAAGAAATAAAGGAATGAAACACACTGTTGAAACACCGCTGGAAATCAGACAAACTGCATTTATTTACCAATCACTGGGCATGCGCATGTGGACGCCAAAATGAAACTAAGAATTCCACAAATTTTCCCTACAAGCCATAAAGCATCATCCACACGTCCCCTTTTCATGAGAAAGAAAAGATAAATCAAGGACTTGTTACCTGGTGGTCACCCCATGAAGAACATCATACGGGCTAAGTTTTGGATGTAACAAGGCAAACAATGGAGGAGGCATAATGCCAAGGAAACAACACGGTGCCATTGCTCCCCAGAAGTGTTGAAGGCATGCACGGAATGTCGTTTCCGAGCAAGCAGTTTTTAAATGTCTGTAAATGAAATCTGGGTTTTTCCTGCATAACTTAATGCTTTATGTGGACGTAACATACGATGTGAGACACCAAAATAATCAGAACATTTAATCATTCTCAAAAGAGAATCTAACGATCCAACAAATGTCCTTCAACACACAGATCGATGGGAAGCAAATATCTTTGAAAGTGTGGACCACTTGGGTAGATTCTTTATTTGATAAGTACAGTTGTTGTGGATGAAACCTGATGAGACACCAATAGTTACGTCCACATCACTAAGTCCGTGGGTGTGTAGTGAAAAATACTTCCGGGGAAAAATAATTTAAGACACCACATGATGGAACTTTTGGAAGTTTTTTTTTTCCCCCCTATGAATTAATATCATGTGAGGGATTGTAAAATGATGTGACTTTCTACGTGTAACAATTTAAGGACTTTCGTGAAGGCCAGGTTGACCTGAACATACTTTTTTTATCCTAGGTATATCTACTATTAAAGAGCAGCAATTGGGCAGGAACTGTTTTATTGGTTTGGTTGGTTTGAGGATTTAACTGCACCACATCCAATTGTCCCACTTAGTGTGAATAGACCCAATATCCCTTCATTGTCCTGTGTTGACTACAGCATTCACCACCTCATATTAAATTCCTTTCAGTGAATTAAGGAGGACTAATCAGTAATAAAATGCACACACGCTCCAGAAAAACAATTCAATATAATCTTTGGACAAAAACTTTAAAAGTCAAGCCATGCAGAAGCAGATAACCGTATACACAAAAATGAATGTAGCACACTGTGTAGGTACAAGTGTGCAAATCACAATAATCTTTGTAAACGGCATCAATTGCTTACACTGCGTCACATTTGCTAAAATAAAGCAGAACAAATTTAAGGTTGAGATCAAATTAGTCAGAATGTGAAGTTCATGAGTGAAATGTTCATCTTGCTGGTCAAGTGTATTCATAAATAATTATTATAATGTATTGTTAGAAATATAAATCAAGCTGCAAGTACTTTTGTACTATTTATATAGCCTTCGATGTGTAGAATACATCAACCGTGCAACGCATTAACCAGAGAGCACTACCGGAAGTTCAGGGCAGAGCAGAAAGCCAATTATTAGCTTGTACTGATTAAGATATCCTTTTAATTACTCTGTAAAACCATAGTGGAGTCATGTGAAAAATACTGATGGCCTCAACCCATTATACACCTCATCAGCAAATAAAGCACAGAAGCAAATGCTATCTACTAATGTACAGTCGCTTTCTTTTCCCTTGGACTAGTACTTCAGATGCATTCTATAATACTATAAATAAGTTTAATCCTGGTGCATTATAAAAAAATCTTCGGCTGCTGAGTCACATAAAAAACATCACAGGCATCTGAATGCTTTAATAAAATGCTTTAATAAAATATGTGCACAAAGCATGGGTTAATGAGTTGTGAGTCATATCACCCACAGCGTGGTCGAATAATGCATTAAAAATACACCAGAGGGACAAATTAGAAAATATCAAAACTGATTTTATACAAATCCAGTATTTCCGGCCAACATTGTTTGGAAACAGATACCTCAGCATTAAAGAAGGGTCTTTACTGACCGTTTACTTTACTTTATATAATGGCAAATATCAAGGGAAATAAAGTGGAAAATTGTGCATCATTTAAAGCCATTCAAATCCAATGTTTTGTCATTTCATTTATTATTTGAAATGGACTGATTGGTAAAACATTTTGTGACTATTTAAAATTATTGTGACCAAGAAAACACTGTCCATCTTTTTTCCCTACTTTCAGAAAAAACAACTTATACTTGTTCTACTAAAAAGCTCATTATAACTGCTATAATACAACCCCAACTCAGAAAAAGTATGGAAAATGTAAATAATAAAAAAAAAAGTAGTGATTTATAAATTAACTTTGACCTGTATTTCATTGCAGACAGTATGAACTATTTACTATTTAATGTTTTGTCCTTTCCTGTCATTCAGACCTGCAACACATTCCAAAAAAAGTTGGGACAGGAGAAATTTATGGCTAGTAATGAGGTAAATTGGTTAAATAATGATGCGATTTGAAACAGGTGATGTCAACAGGTGACTGTAATCATGATTTGGTACAAAAGCAACATCCAAGAAAGACCTAGTCCTTCCGGGGCAAAGATAGGCTGAGGATCACCAGTCTGCCAACAAATACGTAAAAAAATTCTTGAAATGTTTAAAAACAATGTTCCTCAAAGAAAGATAGGAAGGGATTTGGATATTTCACCTTCGACAGTGCATAACATTACGAAAAGATTCAAGGAATCTGGAGGAATTTCCGTGCGTAAAGGATAAGAGCACAAGCCTAAGCTGAATAACTGTGGTCTCCGATCCCTCAGGCGGCACTGCATCAACAATCATCATTCATCTATCAATGATATAACCACACGGGCTCAGGACTACTTTGTACCTTTGTCAAGTACTACGATACGCAGTTACATCCACAAATACCAGTTAAACTTTACTGTGCCAAAAGGAAGCCCTATGTTAACCGTGTCCATAAGCACCTTCGACTTCTCTGGGCTTGGAGGCATCTGGGATGGACCATCACACAGTGGAAACGTGTACAGTGGTGAGACGAATCAGTATTTCAGGTCTTTTTTGGAAGAAATGGACGCCGTGTGCTCCCAGACCAAAGAAGAAAAGGATCATCCAGACTGTTACCAGCAACAAGTCCAAAAGCCAGGGTCTGTCATGGTATGGGGTTGTGTCAGCACTGTTGGCAAAGGCAACTTACAGTTCTGTGATGGCACCATTAATGCTGAAAAGTATATAGAGATTTTGGAGCAACATATGCTGCCTCCAAGACGACTTCTTTTCCAGGGACGCCCATGCATATTTCAACAAAACAACGCAAAACCACATTGTGCATACATTACAAAGGCTTGGCTGTGGAAGAAGAGGGTGCAGGTGCTTGACTGGTCTTCCTGCATTCCCGTCCTGTCTCCAATAGAGAATGTGTGGCGCATTTTGAAGCGCAAAATGCACCAACGAAGACCCCGTACTGTTGCCCACCTTAAGACTTGTTTGCAGAAAGAATGGGACTAAATAACACCTGAAACGCTTCATCACTTGGTGTCTTCAGTCCCTAAACGTCTTTAAGTGTTGTGAAAAGGAATGGCAACATCACAAAGTGGTAAATGCTTTACTGTTCCAACTTTTTGTGAAATATGTTGCAAGAACCAACATTAAAATGTGTTTATTTTGAAGAAACAATAAAATTCATGAGGAACACATCAAGTAATGTGCTGTCGTGTTGTTTTCAATGTAATACAGGTCAAAGATAATTTAACAAATTACTGTCTTCAGGTTTGATTTTAATTTAACATACCGTTCCAATTTTTTCTGATTTGGGGTTGTACTTTAAATACTAAATAAATGTTATTTTTTTTAAAAAGAAGAAGAAAGTATTTGATCTCATTAACTATGTAGCTGCCTTTAACCAGGTTCTGTTTCTGTGGGGTACAAACATGAAGCTTTAGACAAGTTCTTACATCATCAGGAAAAATCAAAGAACTTTTAACAGAGACTATAAAGGTGACTGATGATCTGTAAAAACCAAGTAATTAATTAAAAAAAACACAAAGAGACACAAATGGGATTTAAAAAATAAGCAGAATTTAAGCATAATTTGGGATAAAATTCTCCCCGTTTCTGAAAAAGTTTGGAATTTGGCAAGGATTGTACTGCACAGGATTCTTCTGTTTAGCAGCAAACAGGGCAGCATTACAAACAAACCCAGTAAAATCTGGTGATGCCCATGTGAAGACTGAGGGGGTGCCAGGAGATTTCAATATTCTCAAAAATCCCGGTTACCTCTACCAGGAGGCTCAGAACAAGTCATCATTCTAAAAATAATGTCAAACAATGTCCCCAAATGATTCTAGAAACATGAATACAAAAATGCTTTTTACAGAGTCCGGTTCAGTATTTAAACCCTAGTGAAAACTCATGGTTTGAATTGAAGAGGGACGTTCACATGTACAAACTCCAGAATACAATGGAACAGTGAACCAAAATCCCTTAGCTGTTATTCTCTTCAGAACAGACGTCTCAAAATAATGGTGCCAACCACCGTTTCAAAATGCACTGTATAACCAAATGTTTGTGTGGACAAACTCAGAGGACTAAACATGTCCCAGCATGACAATGTCACTGTGCACAAAGTGAACATAAAGATATAGCTTGCCAAGGCTGGTGAAGAAGAATTTGTGAGGCCCAAAATACCCACTTCAACCCTACTAAACACCACTGGGATTAATTATAATGCCGACTATAACCAGGACTTCTCACATGACATCAGTTCCCAACCTTATTAATGCTCTTGTGGATGAATGAGCACAAATCCCCACAGTAACAAATCAAAATTGGAAAACCTTCCCAAGTGAGTGGAAGGTGTTATCACATGGTCATGGTTTTAAAATAGACACATATGGGTGTGGTGGTTGAGTGTATACATTACTGTAATATAGTAAGCTTATGGAAAGTAATAATAATGATAATGATAATGATAATAATAATAATAATAATAATAATAATAATAATAACTGCATGTGTGGTAGCATAGTTAGCATAGTTGTAGCATAGTTATGCTCAATGCATATATTAAGGGGCACTGTAAATACTTGAAATGGGGAAAATAGCCTGCCTCTAGCACAAGACTATGTCAATGTTTAATGTTTTCATATGAGGGTGAGCCAAATGAAAAACTCATTTATTTTTGTGCATTGTTTATTGCAAATGAATTTCATTTGACTCATTCTCATATTTCTAGACTACGAAAGGCTAAATGAATATGTCTAGATTCAAGAGCTGTTGATAGCGTTTTGTGCAGTAGTAATTTTGCAATTAAATTGAGTTTTATTTCATACTTGACACTGGACTTCCATATGCATTAAATCATTTACAACAGGAAATTAAACTAAATATGGTGTAATAGACATTGATGGTGCACTAGCAAAATTAACTCAAAATCAAGATTTTACTGAAGCAAAAGATAACGATTCATAATCAAAGAAATTATAATAAAAATTAAGGTGAAAAGGTCGACATATAGAAATAGCCATTACATTCCCTCACATCAAAAATGTGGCTATCCTGTGGCAATCCACATTTAAAAGGAGGGCAAATTATTAAGCACGTAGACTTATTCAGTTTCAGATACTTTCAGCACCATACCACAAACTAGAGAGGCACTCAGAGTGCAAGGTACCTCCTTCACACACACACACACACGTACGTTTAGGGCCCAACAGAAAATTTCACATTTTCCATAAAAACCATTAACTTACATCCATCAAATAAGTTGCAAAATGAATATAAAATATAGTCAGGACACCGACAAGGTTAAAAACAATTATTTTTACTTGAAATAATAATTGTGTTTTTTAAACTTTGACATTTGTAGCTATCCCAGCCTTGCAGATCTTTGGAATTCTAGCTGTCAATTTGTCGAGGTAAGGTAAAATTAATTTCACCCAATTCTTCCTGAAGCACCTCGACAAGTTGGACAGTCTTTAGGGGCACTTCTTCCTTACCATACAGGTTGAGATCTATGTGACAGTGCTGGCCACTCCGATATTTAAAAAAAACTGCTGCTTCTCTAAATAGTTTTGCATAGTCTGGATCATTGTCCTGTTGTAGGAAAAATGTGGCTGCAATTAAGTACACTAAAGCACCCCACACCATCTCCTTTCTCCTACCATGTTTGACAGATGGCATCAAGCACTCCTCCAGCATCTTTTCCTTTATTATGTACTTTGTAAATGTATTTCTTTTTGACCCAAACCCCTCAAACTTTGATTCGTCTATCTATTGCACTTCTTCCCCAATCTTCCTCTGTTCAATGTCTGTGTTCTGTTGCCCATCTTAATCTTTTCCTTTTATTGAACAGTTACAAATGTGGCTTTTACTTTGCAACTCCAGAAGTCACCTCTTCACTGTTGAAATTGAAAGTGGTGTTTTGCCGGTACTATTTTATGAAGCTGCCAATTGAGGACCTGTCAGGCATCGGTTTCTCGAACTGGAGACTGATGTACTTGTCCTCTTGCACAGTTGTGCACCAGGGCCTTAGGCTTCTCTTTCTATTCTAGTTAGAGCTGTTCTGTGAAGGGAGTAGTACACACCGTTGTATGAGATCTTCAGTCTCTTGGCGGTTTCTCATAAGGAATAGCCTTCATTTCACAGAACAAACGTGAATTACAGCAGAAAGTTCTTTTTTCCAGCCATTTTGACTCTATAATCAAACACACAAATATGGATTCTCCAGATACTCAACAAGCCAAAAGAAGTTTTGAAGAATTAAAAGTCTAGCCATTCCCACCAATAATGGTCACGTATAACATTAACATGTCTAGACAGTCTTTCTGATCATTTTTTTCAAACTCTGATCAAGTGTTTACACATCCTCTGTGGGACTCAGGTAGGGTAGTGTCTCCAGAAAGTTTGGTGAAAATCCTTGCTTGGGTGTGGTCAAGATATTGTTCACAGACAAACGCACGCCAGTGATTACAATACCGACCACCCTAAAACATTTTTGGAAGAGGTAAAATGAAAGCTTTAAAATGAACACCACAACACCTCAATCATTCAATTATCCAATCAACTAATCACACAGCAGCAGGATATTGAATAAACTCATGCAGATAGAGCTCTTAATGCTCTTATAAAATATCAGAATTGAGGGAAAAGGTAATCTCGCAGATGTCAATTGTGGCATGGTTGTTGGTGCCTGACAAGCTTGTCTTGAGTATTTTGGAAGGTGCTAAGCTCCTGGGATTTTCACACACACACACTCGGGTTTACATAAAACGCTGTAAAAAACAAACAGCATCCAGCAAGTAGTTGTGCTTATCGGAAGGAATACGAGAAGGAAGATGAGAGATGACAGAGTAGAATGGACAGAACGTTTCTAGCTGACAAGAAGGCTGTAATAACTGAAAGAGCCACTCTTCACAATCATGGTTTAAACAATGAATAGCTCCGAATATAT
>JBCNYH010000024.1:18121242-18134703 GCA_039654325.1 Tandanus tandanus
GTGTGTGTGTGTGTGTGTGCGAGAGAGAGAGAGAGAGAGAGAGAGAGAGAGAGAGAGAGAGAGAGAGAGAGAGAGAGAGAGAGAGAGAGAGTGATATATAGAACTGTATGCAGGATTTAGTTGGTATTATGTGTGGGTCAAGCGCACACAGGAAAGAGCATCAAGGTGAGTGGACTGAGTGCTGTAGACATCTCACCTCTTGCACAGAAGCTTGTTGAAAGAGAGGAATAAGAGGATTAGTTCTCGGTATGTCAATGTGAATCTGCAGGGAAGAGAACACACAAAAAAAAGAGACACAGGAGCAGAAGCAGGTTAGGACGGATTCCGTACAGCCATTATAGAGAGACAGGAAAGGGAATCTGGTCATGGATGGTGTCGCACGACTGGCTGAGAACTGAAGAATAGAGAGCACCTCGAGATTTCACTGGGCATGAACTCATCATCATGGATTTAACCCTTTGAAGTCATCACACCTTTTGATTCATCGTGTAATAGGGTTTGTTGTTGGAGGAATAATCAAGGGTTGTTTTCATATAACTGCATGTCCTGGAGAGTAATATCCCTCTTCTCCCATAGCCAAGATTACAATATTTCACCAACCAAAGTTTCGAGTTACATATTTATTGTTGCGAAATGTCTAGAAGGCAACTTAGTTTATCACTTACTATGTTATAGCAGCTATAAACACTCCTTCCCTCACTAGGCTCTCTTTCCGCACTCTCTTCAATTCAATATTGGATTTCAGTTCACAGTCTTCTGTACTGAACATCTTCCCATAGAGACTCCTTCCAGAAATGCTCAGCAAATGTAACGTCTCCTTTCAGAAGCCTTCACTATATCAGTGTTTATACTGCATGGAGTACATCTTTGTTAAATAACACCACAGTGTATAATATACTGAACAACAAAAGAAACACAATATGCATGTATATGATCTATGTAGCCAATGAGATCTTGGGAAATATATGAAAATACAGAAAGCGATCTTCAGTTTAAATGGTACATAACCCTGCATCCAGGACAGAATTTAGCAGCAAGTACGGCCCCCTTGAGCTCATATCACAGCAACAACCCCGCATCGCATGTAAACACCCATTTCATACAGACGAACACTGTTAGTAAATGCACCACTCCCATTTTCACACTATTTTCTTTGCTGATCTGCCCACAGTTGACTGTTGATTCTCACAGACTCTATAGGCATATTATATGCAAAGCAACATTTGTTACCACTCCTTTGGCTATTTTCTTCAAATGATCTAGCTTTAAAAACCTGCGTTTCTTTTACTGGTCAGTATACATTCATTATTAGACGGTATGAAATATCAGGGCAGCACGGTGGTTCAGTGATTAGCAATGTCGCCTCACAGTGAGAAGGTTCTTTGCTCAGATATTAACAACACTTTTGGGTGGAAATTGCATGTTCCCCCCCTGCTTGCATAGGTTCCCTTAGGGTACTCCGGTTTCCTTCTACAGTCCAAAGACATGCATATTAGGTCAACTGGCTGCTCCAATTTGCATGTAGGAGTGAATGCGGGTGTGAATGGTCAGTTATGTCGGTGTTAGCCCTGCAATATCCTGGAAACCTATTCAGGATGTACCCTGCCTCTTGTCTGAAGTAGAATGTCATTGGCTCCACCTTCCCCTGCGACCCAAACAAATAATCTGTACAAATAGATGGATGGATGGATGGAGGGATAAATATAATCATGTTAAAATAAACGTATACCCCTCTGACCAATCAGGTTTGTGAATTCACTAGGACTGTGGTATAAAACTGGTTATATAACTTTAAAAGTTTTCTTTTTCTTTCTTTTTTATTGTTAACATCAAACGCTCCCTTATGTACCATCTTGTTCTGCTGAATAGAAATAACACTCTATATTTTTGCTAGGTTTGTCTTTTTTTTTTTAACACCAAAACAAACATAAAGGTTGAAACTGCTGACTCAAACACATCAATACATCAGATGTGAAATTGCGTTAAAGACTAAATACAGAGCAATAATCTTAGACGGAGATAAGCAGAAGGAAAACATGTCATCAGTTCCAGGAATGGCTTTCATTCGAGAAAGACAAACAACAAAGAAGTGGTAGGAGAGCGGGGGAAACTGTTTTATGTAAATTCTTCTCATTTGAATGAAACTTTTGTGAGCGTCTGATGAAAGGCAAAAAGCCCTTTAAACACGACAGCACAACAAACACAATTGTTTGGATGTCATTTGTAAGTGTTAATTTAATTTGCCATTGTGGTTTAAATAGTTTGAGAGTAAATATGTGTTAATATCTGAGCATGGTTTTGTGTTTTTTGCTTCCTTTCCTATTCTTTCTTGTGGCTGCTTTGTTACACTGACAAAATCATCAGTCACATTTATACAGACTTTTGTCGATAAACAAAAAAAGGAAACCGTATTCAATTTGCAGCCAAAATCATGGGGAAAATGAAGAGTCCAGACTTCAAAGGACTAAATACATACAAAGCTGAGTTAAACCCCTGCCTTGACTCAAAACGAGGAATAAGACTAGGTCTAGATACACTGCCCTAACTGACCAATGCGTGAGTGAACACTTGAGGCACTGAGGACTTCAATTCCAGCCTGAGACTCGAGTCAACCATCAGACCAGATCAGACAGACAAGACAGACAGACTGACAGTCAGATAGACACATGGCACTGAGCAGACGATGGCTGAGTGACATGCTGCTGGCAGGGGGCGGACGGTTTTGCATTGGCGTCTCTGCTCCTTCCTGCCTCTTACCTCAGTGACTTGCGGCTGGAGCACTAAACGCTCCGGACTCATCCGGGGAACATCTATGTGAATCTGATGGTGCAGAGAGAGACACATATACACACACTACATACATACATATACACAGAAATATGGATTCTACTGTACAAATACTCTGTGAAAGCACATGACATGATGATGAGATTCAAAGACACAGATGTGGACACAGACAAACACACACATCAATCATAAAGGAATAACATGACATGGAGTGGTGTTACATGATGTTTATTCCTCTTACACCACAGATAATTGCTCATGATCACAATCTTTTATTTATTAATGAACAATACGTCATGCTTTTAAAACATTTATAGTTTCATTTAATGATGTGGAACATCTGCTAAACAAAATGGCTCCTTTTGTGACTTGAATTTTGCAACTGTAAACATTCCTGCCTTCACAGGTCTCTCTGAATCCTGAAACTCTTGCACTCGGGAGATCTCTGGGTTGCATCTTTACTTCTGACTGGAACAAAACTCTTAGTGGAGACTCCCTCAATAAATAAACACCCCCCAAAATAAAAACTTCACATTATCAACACGAGAAGTCAGAAAACGCAACCCTCCACCAAGCCTAACCTACAACACAACACCCCCTGCTGGGCCTGCAGTAACCCCACACTTCCAAAAAAACTCAACCTCTATGAATGTTAAAGAATCCTTTAAAAAGTTTTCAAAATAATTGCAAGCAGGATATTTTTGGCTCTTGTAAATACTAATGTTTATTCGTCATAATACTCTGTGTACTGCGGTATCCGGTCATACTAATGCGAACGTCCTGCTGCACTCTCATTTCTACAGTGACAGCTCTTTCACAGGGACTTGTATGGTGGACTCTCCACATGATTGATGACTAATAATAATGATAAGATAGAAAATGTGCTGTTATTATTAAAGAAAACAGATAATCTCT
Source organism: Tandanus tandanus (assembly GCA_039654325.1). Classification (NCBI taxonomy): domain Eukaryota; kingdom Metazoa; phylum Chordata; class Actinopteri; order Siluriformes; family Plotosidae; genus Tandanus; species Tandanus tandanus. Next base: position 18,124,945 of record JBCNYH010000024.1, read on the forward strand.
GATATGACGCTGCTTTCTTGTAAGAACACATTTATTCATCATTTATGGAAAGAGGAGCTTCCAATATTAGCGCTTTTATCAATTGTTGAGTGTGAATTTTTGAGAACATTTTGCAATTTCTTGGTAACATGCTACAATTTTTTTGTCTTAACTTCAGGAGAGAAAAATGTACATCATATCTGCTATAAAATTAATGACAATTGGTATCTGTTTTGTTGACATTCCACATCATTAAAATCTAAAATAAATGTTAAAACCAAAACAAAACAAACAAAAAAAACAAAACAAAAACAAAAAAACCCTGACCAAACTGCTGTAATGTAAAAGGAATAAGGGCACTCGCATAAGACAATGTAGTGAAAGTAACTCGACTCCACCCTGGTGTGCACAACCCCATGATATTTTTGAGTGCTTTCCTATGACATGTTTTGTTGTATGTATTTTTTGATACATCACTCATTTTGCTAGCTCAGGACACCACCACGAAGGCCCTGTTCAGTTAAAACCCACTGTTTTTTTTCTTATTCAGTCCCATAGCATCATATTTTGGTTGATATTCTCAGTTATAGCTATTTGTACCTCCTAAAAATTGAAGGCCGAACATTTTTGATGGCCATCAGTTACTCAGTCATGTGGGTACATTCCATTCTCTCCCATTAAATCACGAAAGCCATGCTGAAATCCCACACTCTACTTTTAAATGTGGGCTGAAATTAACAGCTGCATGTGTATTTGTCTTTCTCTCTGCATTCAGCCTTGTAATGGTTAGACATTTTGTAGCCATGAATAAAGAGCCCCTGTTTCCTCTCTTACTGAGTGAGAGGGCGATAACTGCCGTAATAACTGGCTTAACTCCCAGTGGTAGGCCTCACCCCTGCACTCCATAAACAGTGTCTCAGCAGGAAAAGTCAGCTGGGGGCCATTTTCTTATGTGCATTTCTTTTCCGGTGTCAGTAACAGTCAGTGCATGTACACTTCCCTACAAAACTATGTTTGCTTTTATTTCAGGAACAGAGGGAAGGGCTTCATGCTGCTGAATTGACCCTCCTGCTGTGTGGGGTATTCCGTGATCCCACTGCAGCTGACGGGCAAACTGCACTTATGTGCTTCATAATGGTTCACTAATCACTCTAACAGCACTTATCCATTTAACAGTAGAAACGGATGACTGCATTGCTTGGAAACTACCATATTTATTCATTTATTTAGTTGTTTTCTGAAACCAAACTGATTTGAAATTAAAATGTGCATGGCATTGCTGTGTGTCCTCCTCAATTGTTTTATTTTTTTTTTGGCATGCATAAATATGCAATAACTTTCATTCTCAATGACAATACAGAAAAGCAAACTTGATAGTAAGACATACACAGAAATGATGTGTGCCAAAATTTGCTCTAAATAACAAAACTAATATATTATGTTAAAATTAAAGAAAAGCTGAAGGAGTTTTTCAGCAGAGCTGTAGGATTCAAGTCTGGTCTTCAGATGATTGATGTTTCCATTTGTTTATCCAAATTTGCATAATGTTTGGAAGATGGATTTCTTTCAGGAAAATATATTCCTAGAAATATATTTGAAATATTTGGTGGGTCCTGTCGCAATCCTGACTTGTCCATATCAAAGGACTTTATCCTGACTTGGCTTATGACTCAAGATTTGACTCAATCTTGGATCATCTTGGTTTTGGCCTTGCCTGGACTCAAATGATGTCCACAGTGGGCACTGGGTAAAGTGTCCCTTTTAATATGAGAGAGACAGAGACAGAGGGAGAGAGCGAGAGAGAGAAAGAAACAAAACTACTGAAGAGCCGGTAGAGATTTGACTACAGCCAGAGGCAAATAGACTATTATGGATACTATTTTTAGCTCTATCAGTATGGTCTGACTCATTCCCATGGTAAAGACGGGTAACCAGTTTCACATGGTGCTGAAAACAGTGATACGAGGTTACCCTGGGTAATTAGCAGATCCGATTATTGTTACACCATCCAGAGGAAAAGTCACATACGAGTGTGGAACAAAAACACAGCAGCATGTGGAGGCATGTTTTTCCTCCTACACTGAGAGAAATGCACTTTCTCCCAGTGCTTAAGAAAGAAGAGGAACAGAGGACTGAAGCTTCCCACTGGGGCTGACAAACGGCTGTGGAACCTCGACGCTGCCCTGCTGTCAGCTAACAGGGCAATTTTTTTTTCTTTATTTATTTTTTGTCATGAAAAGACACAATTTTCTGGGAAAGCGAATGGGAAGAACAGTTCAGAACATCCTTGACTGTGCGTTTGTATGCGAGATGACATCAATTAAACAAATTGGGGGAAAATAGATGGTAGAATGATTTCATGATGCACATCATTCCAAAGTAAAGCTGTCACTACAAACAACACTGTAATTTTAATTTCCATTCTAATTAGATTCACGTACTGAAAGTTCAAATTCAAAATATAATTTTTTGCTCTTATGGAGCGGAAATATATTACTTTTTTGGTTAAAAACCCCTTCAGAAAAATGAAAGAAGCAATGTATGGAATAATTTCATTTTATTATTATGATTATTAAATTAGTTTTGTAATTGTGTTTAATTCATAAATTGTGTGCCGTCAGGCTAATTACTATAAAGTGCTTAATTTTCAACAGGCACTTGTTTATTCAGCCTAAATTCTAATCTCATTTCATTTAGTATAGACTGCACTACAAAGAGTGCTACAAAAATTTATTACACCAAATGTGGTGAACGTATATATAGAAAGACAGCTGAAAATGGGTGGATTTAAAAAATAATAAATAAAAACACTTTTCTGAATTAAATATTAGAATTGATTTCATGAGCTTCAGAACGTTACACTCACCTCTTTTCATTTTGTTGTAAGAATGGATAATGCAGCACTACTGCTAATGTTCACTTTGTCTGTTATTTTATAATATTATGGTTACAAGTCAAACACGAGGCATATGTTACCTGTCTATATGTGTCCTGGTGATGCTCGTCGTTGCGGGAGTCATAGTACTGCTCAATGAAACCAAAGTACTCCTGCCTCTTTCTCTGCAGCGTGCTAGCTCTGCGCTCAGCATTGGCAGGCAGGTAACCCTAAGAACAGAAATACACACAGACATGTACACACACACACACACACACACACACAGTCCATTATGAGAGGGCAGTTGAAACATCTTTTCTAATCAATCCACTATCAAACCACATTAGCCCCCTGAAGGTTTTGCTGCCTGTGCACTGCACCCGCGCTCAAGCGAGGTCACACTGATTCAGTCCACTGCTGCAACTCCAAACAGGATTTAGGTCCTAGATTAGGTTTACTAGATTTAGGTCCAAGTCAATCAGGCTTTCAACAAGTCAAATTAAAGGACTAGTATGCTGCAGTGCCCGCTGCAGCTGCAGTGTTGATGTAACAGATAATAAAAGAGCTCTAAGTGTTTGTATTTCCCTTTCCAATACACATCATGATGTGTTCACTGACCCAACACATGAACGTTGGATTTGAAGCAGTCAATAATTGTATTAAAATGATGTGGTACATGGTCATATATTTATTATTGGAACCTTTATCCTATTCAGGGCAGTGATGAACACTGCACTCTTATGCACACTGGCCTTTAATCTTTCATTAAGACTGACAGGCATATTGGTCTGACCAACAGAGTGGCTTGTCCTACCTGAACTTGCAAGTACAAAAGCCATGGCTGACAGGCACAGAGGCCACAACTCCTTCCCTGAGACTGACAGACACAGAGGCCATATCTATTTCCCTAAAACTGACAGGTACAGAGGCCATATCTCCTTCCCTGGGGTTGATAAGCCACACCTCATTCACTGGGACTGGCAGGCACATAGGGTAAAACCTTCTTACCTGGGACTGGCAGGCACAGAGGCCATATATCCTTCCCTAAGACTGACAAACACAGAGGCCATATCTCCTTCCTTGGGCTGATAAGCACATAGGGTAATTCTACCTTATTCACTGGGACTGACAGGCACATAGGATAAACCTCCTTAACTGGGACTAACAGGCACAGACTACTTCCCCAAGACAGGCACAGACTACTTCCCCAAGACTGGCACAGAGGCCATATCTACTTCCATGAGACTGACAGGCACAGAGGCCATAGCTCCTTCCCTGGGGCTGATAGGCACAGATGCCATACCTCATTCACTGGGACTGACGGGCACATACAGTAAAACCTCCTTAACTGGGACTGGCAGGCACAGAGGCCACAACTACTTCCACAAGACTGGCTCAGAGGCCACAACTACTTCCCCAAGACTGGCTCAGGGACCATAACTCCTTCCCTGAGACTGACAAGCACAGAGACCATATCTTCTTCCCTAAGACTGACAGGCAAAGAGGCCATATCTACTTCCCTGGGGTTGATAGGCGCATAGGCCACACCTCATTCACTGGGACTGACAGGCACAGAGGCCACAACTACTTCCCCAAGACTGGCACAGAGGCCACAACTACTTCCCTGGGACTGGCAAAGAGGCAATATCTCCTTCCCTGATACTGACATGCACAGAGGCCATATCTCCATCCCTAAGACTAACAGGCACAGAGGCCATATCTCCTTCCCTGGGGCTGATAGGCACATAGACCACACCTCATTCACAGAGACTTACAGGCACATAGGGTAAACCTCCTTAACTGGGACTGACAAGCACAGAGGCCACAACTTCTTCCCAGAGACTGACGCACAGAGGCCATATCTCCTTCCCTGGGGCTGATAGGTGCCACATCTCCTTCCCTGGGACTGACTGGCATAAAGGCCAAACCTTCTTCCATAGGACTGACAGGGACTGAGGCCGCATCGCCTTTCCTGGGACTAACAGGCACAAAGGATATACCCTCATTCACTGGGACCGACTGGAACAGAGACCACACCTTATTCCCTGAGACTAACAGGGACAGCGAAGTAATTTTTTAGTGGGACTGACAAGCACAGCATATCTCTTTTACTGAGATTGTTAAGCAAAAAGGCCACAACTCATTTACGGGGACTGATAAATACAGAACCTTGTATCTTTTACTGAGACTGACAGGCAGAGAGGGCTGTCTCCTTTACTGGGGCTGATGGGCACAGCCACATCTCCATCACTCACACTGACAGATGCAGAGGCCTTTTTTCTTCAATGGGTCTGATAGGCACAGCAAACATTACTAAAAGAGAGACACCAAATCAGTCACATCTTTTCCCAATTTGTGTCTGCTACATGCTGACCGGAGACATAGGAAACACTGTGGAATTATTGAGACCACTGATTAGTCTTTGCACCAGCAAGAAAAATATGGCTGAAGCTCAGTCATTCTGGTCAAGTAAGACATGAACAATGAATTCTTAGTGTTCCTATGTTCAGTGCGCTGATTAGCCAGGCACTATCAGTCACCAATAAAGAGGCAGAAATCGCAGCCTTTTTTATTCCACAGCGAGAGAGAGCACGCGGCAGATGTCTGTGCCCGAAAAAGAAAGTCTCTTGATAAAGTAATTGATTGCATGGAAATCTAGAGCCGTGGAAATCCATTTATCACAGGAGACACTATCCCACGCGGCCATTTTTTACCCCCCACCGCCCGGACAAGATCAGCACCAAGATGTATGTGTGCCAAGCGGCAGCGTTCATGCCAGGGCTATGGGTCATTAGCATATGTACATGTAATTAAGCCTAATTGATAATGCATAATGTTGAGGATTTGGAGCTTTCAATGGGCTCACATAGTAAGGAAGAATGAGCTGCTGATCACCAGGCACATTAAAGGCTCTGAGCCAGGAGAGAGAATTTTAAGATGAATGCAGTGGATAGAGAAAGATATTAATTGACATGTCTCATAGAGAACGTGTTCAGGAACGGATAATAAGAAAGAATACTGCCAATAAGGGTCAATTACCATGCAACCCTGATTTAGCACATCTCGCTCTTGAATTTAAAGTAGGCAGGGAACTGTTATCAGTTTTGAAAAGCTCTTTTATATTTCGTGGTGCACAGCTTCACTGTAATAACCGTACTTTTAAATAGATAAAAGAGAAGATCTGACGAAAAGAAGAACTGGCAATAACAGGTAAAAGATCCATAAGTTTTTGTTCTGTAATCGAGTATCTAAAGGAATGTTGTTGAAAGGTGCTTCATTCATTTGTTTTACATCCAGCATTTCAATAGATTTAAAGATCCATGTGATCTACTTGTTTAAGCACAGCTTAAGGCTATGAATCTAGGAAAGATGTGTCCAGCTTATGTTTTGAACTGGTTTAACACTTATTCCTGTCTGCTGAGTCGAATATTTTTCATTTGGTTTGGCTTCACATTACATTTAAATAAACTAAACAAAAAGCAAGGAAAGAAACTCTGTCATGAGGGCTAAGGCTGAAAACGTACTTGTAAAACTCTTTTTCAGTTCAGAAACATGAGCATGGAAAAAGTTAATTACAGATAATTAGATAAACATCTTGCACATTCAAAGTTTAATTTCCCTGTTTGATCATCGTCTGAATTTCCAAGGACATATCACATTGCTGCACTTCTGTCCTCTACAGAAAAAAAAGCTTTACGCACACAGCTCAAAATTCATGTCATGGACTAAAGACTAAAAACTGTGAAAGCTCCCTAAGTTTCTTTATTATCGTCATGTACATTGGTGTGACCAACTGTAATTATAAAGTATAGAGCTGGGCAATAAGCTGACATCTCATTTGTTTTATCAGTGTTGTTGTGAAAATTACAGTTGTATGATGTTGGGTTTTCTTGAGACTATAGGGTACGGTATGGGATTGATTGCTCTTGCAACTTAATTCATAAAATGGAATAATACAGTCTGTTTTTCCAATAATAATAAAATAAATAATTTATCATCATCATTAATTATTGCAAGAAGAAGTAGAAGTAGAAGAAGAAGAAGCCTTGTTTTAGCCTATAAATAAGATTTAGATTTTAAATTTTTATTTCACAGGGTGGTATTATTTTTTGTTCATTTGTTTTTAATCACATAACTATAAGGAACAACTTGGCTTTTAACATCATGTTGTTCTACAGACCCCTAATGTCAATGTAATGAGTGTTCCCTGCCATGATAACAACCCATTTAAAATATAATTATAAAACTTATTCTAAACAAAAACAACTGTACAACTAAAAACCCTATAAACATGATCTAGTCACATTTAACCTTCTCATCATAACCTCACTGAAACAGTTTTTACCCAAATTTAGTTGCCTAAAAGTCATCTAAATATGCCATGAATGTCCAAAATACTTGTTAATATTTGTTAAATAGCCTTTCATCTAGCATATCAGAAGTCTAGAGATTTCGAGCCCAGTATGGAGCAGATGGAAATAGATTGTAACATGGACTTTTTGAAATCTTGTTGGGCTGAACAGTTTTCAAAGATTGAGATCACATTGCCAACCCCTAACAAACTTTATATATGAACCAAATCAATGTCTAGTAAACCCAAATTTCATGTATATGAACGACTGTCTTGTTTAATATCACCATTCATGATATATACACTATTTTCTTCAAACAACCATGACACCGCCCCTTTAAGTATTACTTTTTTCTTTACTGCTCATTCATTGACCACTCCTTGTGTGATATGTGATTTCCTGCATGGTGTTTCTGTGAATGGGGAAAAAAACAACATGATACACTCTCATGTCTTCCTTTGGTCATGCTTTTAAGGCTTGCAAAATCCTTTTAAAGTTCACATGAACTCAGCGTGAAATGACATTAAACGTTTTTTGGTTTTTTTAATTCAGTCTGACAGCAAGGAGGCTGTAAGTCTCAAGTGAAATCGATCGTTCTGTTCTTCGTCTTCTTTAAAACTGCCTTCAAGACGTTGGGCCTGAAAACAGCTTTGTGCGCTATCTGGTACAACAGTAGGAGAGGTTCTGCTGCTCTTAACAGAATCACTACTGGATTAGATTCGATCCAGAAACAGATGTCTACGCGCTCTTACATTAAAACACATTCCTGGTGTTGATTAAAGTAAATGAGGTGTCGAATATAAAAATCCATGATGATGAATTTTCTAAATCGGCACAATCGATTATGTCTCTCACTCTTGCCCTAATTGGCATAATTTCTATACTAACATTGTATAACCTTTTTAGTTCAATACACCGCAAGGCTGTTCATTATCCCAATTTGTACTGACATAATTGCACTATGATACATATGACCAGATCATGTAGCCCAAGTGGACAGTGTTCCCTAGTTTCCTTCAATAGGTCCTCAAAAAACAGCCTTATATTCTTTTGTGTAGGAGCAAAATCAATACAATAATAACACCTTGCGAGCAGAAAAACACACACGCAAGCAAGCACGCAGTTCGAGGTAAAGTAAATGGAGAAGGAAAGTGAGCCAGCCAGCACTGCTCAGGCCAGGTGCAGAACCAAAGCAACAACAGGCAGGTAATAAATGCAGCATGTCAGTGGAGAGACAGGGAGAGGACACGCTACACGGTTCCCAGCATGCCCGGCGAGCGGCGGGAGGCCTTCATGCTCTAGTGTAATGCTCAGAGTCCCAGGCCAGGCTATGGCTCTGCATCAGGCTCCTCTCCCAGCTGCTCGCTGAGCACGGGCCATTAGTCAGAGGTGTCCAGGCCACATTAGCGAAATGGAAAACACTATTTAATCACCTGCGCAGGTTTGTCCCTTTATTTATTAAAACACAGCATGCAAGCTGCACCAGGACTGTGGAACTTGTGTATAAGATTACGCTAAATCGCAGATGATAGAATTACTGCACGCCTTCAAGCATGCACACTTAAATGACTTCATTAAAACATACAAACCTGTAAAAACAAAGAGCATGTGTAAGTGACTGGCCTTCACGTAAAGGAATTCATCAGCCACATGACATCACACAACAAAACACATACTGCCATTGCAAATGCTGCATGGGTTTTCTTTTTTCTTAATGCCGTTTTAAGGACGTGTCTGTGGTTAAAGTGTCAGAAAAATATGGACAAGCCATGGGTGACTGTCTGCTTCCTTAAAATTAGTGTCTTTGACAGAAATGAACTCAATCTGCTGACATAAACATACACACCAAATAATTCTCAGGCCTTTTAATGTTTAATCCATCTTCTTTTATTTGTTTTAGCATAATCACTCAGTAAGACAGATCCTCCTGGCCTCATTCCCACCTGGTATTAATCTTTATCTCAGCTGATCTGATCGCAAGTGAACACTAGAGACAGGTATCTGTTTAAGACCTACAGTACATTTACTATGTCACGTTTACTTAAAAATACTTCAGGAAGAAAAGAAATTATTATATGGTCAAACGTATGTGGAGATGTGACCATCTTTCATACATGAAAGATGAATGTCCCTTTCAACATTTAGTCACCTCTTTGACAATGGGTGCGGGGGTCTGGGCTGCACTCGGCATTCCAGTTCATCCCGAAGGTGTTCAGTGGGATTGAAGAGCAGGACATCAAGTTCTTCCAACCCAAGCATGAGCTAATTTTGTGCACAGGTGTATAGTAATGCTGGAACTGGTTTGGGTCTCTTTGTTCAGGTAAAGAGAATTCTTTACACTACAGCATACAAAGACCTATTAAGCAATCCTAAGTTTCCAACTTTTGGGGCAAGAGGTTGAGGAAAAAAACACATACCGCTTTTTTAGTGCTTTTTTTTTTATTTTTATGGTGACAATCCAGTGGGGATCAGTGTTAATTTTATTCAAGCAAATTTAGCTCGGTCATTATCTACAAAACACTACCCAATTGCTCTTTCTCTCTCTCTCTCTCT
>JBCNYH010000024.1:18144928-18166445 GCA_039654325.1 Tandanus tandanus
GGCAGCCGTCCTCCGTATGACGGCCACCTTTAAATCTGACCACTTCTTTTTTAACTCCGTGTGTGTGTGTGTGTGTGTCCACAGACCACACAGTCACAAAAGAGCAGGGCCAGAATATCAAGTCTCTGCTTCATTATAGTTGCAAACTGCCAACACATCAATCAGTGTGCCACCGCAGCGTGGTACACGACACAGCACGGCCCACCTGCCATGGGAGACGCCTCCTGACATGAGGCTGAACTGACACTCAGCCCTCATCATCAGCCCTATCCTGCGGGACTCTTTATACCAATCACAACACAGGTGCTCTACACTAAACATCTTTAACCTTACTTCCACACCGTGTTAAGTTCAATCAAAGGGTTTCTTTAAAACAATATCGAAGAAAAAATATTGCATTTTTATTCAATTTCCTGGAGAGGCACTCACTATGAAGACTACTTGATACTCAACCTCTTCCTTGTTGACATAACCGCTAACTAAAGACTGTACACTTCAGACAGAACCTTGATCACATTCCCTTTTCAAGTTGAATGTAAAATCGTCACAAATACACCAGAATTAAAAGAGACCAAAAGACTTGAGGTCAGTGTGAATATCTGAGAGAGATGGATAATCTGTTTAGTGCAGCCCCACTGGCAGTGACGACAGACAACAAAGCGGCCCTACAACAAATTCACAAATCTGATTGGTCAGAATATGTCGATTGACCTTTCTAAAATACCAGCAGCTCAAACAATACCATCAGCTATTATTCACATGACAAGTGTATATGATGGGAGATTTCAACTAGGATACATTTACTGAACACTTCTGGAAGGAGTCTCCAGTACCAGGACTTAGTGACTATCTTAGTAAGTCATCAATGTCCTTTATAACAGTTATCTCTGACTTGCTTATTACATAAACCTGATATTTATCCGCAAAAGTTTTAGGTCCTGATTTCTATGGAGCTAAATTAGAGACTTTATGTTTGGCATTGAAAAATAATTGACACTGATTAAAAAACTAAACTTAAAAAACACTGGCATTGAAACACTTGTTGGAATTAACTCCGGGCATTGAATAAAGAACTCATCTGAATGAAAAGACATTTATTAAATTTGTCCAAAATTCCAATAAAGAACGAATGTTCATGTCAGTCTTTTTCAGTTCATTTTTATTTTATTTATGCCTTTTTTCAATGTCACTACTTTCCAGTGTTAACTTTTTCTCTGTTCTGACATGGAAAGGCAGGTCTTTGATGGAAAGGCAAGAATTTAGTGACTTGCATAGATTCCGTGGGTAATTATGAAGGGATTTCTCAATCTTTGAATTTGTATGCGGCCTAACGTTTACAGAAAAGCAGAAAAGAAAATCCGATAGAAGCCAGAGAACTGATTTAACCCCTGATAAGCAAATATACTCAACACAAATTTCAAAATGTATTAATGCTCCAACAGTGTGTAGACTTGGTGAAAGATTGTGTTACTTTTATGTTAAATGTCCTTCCCTGCCCTATCCAATATTAGCTAATGTTAGCATACTAATGTTAGCTGGTTGTGAATTAGCGAAAGCTACAAAATAAATTAGGGTCTGAATTTGAAGTGACTTTGTGGGTTTCCTCCGGGTGCTTCAGTTTCCACCAACACCCCAAAGACAAGCAGATTAGTTCGACTGACCACTCTAAAGTAACCATAGGTGTAAATGTGTGTGTGTGTGAATAGTGTGTGTTTGTGTCGGTCTTAGCCCTGCGATAGATTAGCGACCTTCTCACCCAAAGTCAGCTGAAGTGGCTCCAGCATCCCCCATAACCCTGTCAAAGAAGCAGTATCAATAATGAATGGATTTATAGATTCTTTAATAAATAAAATAGGCAGCTTTGGTAATCTGCTGCAGTATAAAAAGAAAAAAGCACCTCAAGACACTCAGTCATTGATTAATTTCCAATAATAGCACATCCTGAAATGTTTTATTCTCTATATATTATATCAGAGAGGTAGGATACAGGGATCAAAATATGGACTCACCTGTGTGATGTAATAATTTCAAATACAACCCGAGTGTTAGGGGAAAACAGAGCCCATGCAAGCAAAAAATAATAATAATAATAATAATAATAATAGTAATAATAACAACAATATGTAGTGAAGTAGAACCCTGCCTACATCATAATATTGTGATATCAAGCAAGTTTTCATTTAATCAACATCTTTTTATTTGTGTTTTATCATATAATGTGTACATTTGTGCATTAGTGGTTCTCTCTTCCACCTCTAAGGCTAATCCCACTACATTTCACCACCATACACACACTTGCACAAACCCAGTAGTAGAAAGATCAAGGAGTAGCTGCACAAATGCACCATGGTTACACACTTCAAAAGGTCAGAGAGGCATCCAGACAGCTGGAGCTTCAATTTAAAAAAAAGATTCTCCAAGCATACTGTAAAATATTCAAACTGACTTGTTCTTAAAGAGTACCGGTATTGGTCACCTTTACAGCATAATTTATGTGTAATATGACACGTTTAAGCAATACTCCGCTTATTTTAACTTAAATGACCATAAAAAAGGTACTATACCGGGCAATTTTATCTCATGGATTATTAGCAGGAGCTGAACCAATGCGAAGCAACCATTTTTTCCCGGAAATGATGTGAACTCGTTGGGCAGGTTGTCCAGCGCAAGTAAACTAAAGGCCTAACTTTTGACTGGTTCCTTTTAGTGAGGCGCTGCTCCCATCCGTTGTCATCCAGTAAGACTTTTTATGAAGGAATTCCGTAGGAACAGCATCCGGTTTTGGACGTAAAGCCTGGACTTCATGACAAGTGGTTCTGCCTGGAGGTCACGCCGATATCAGGTCGGCTTGAAGTGGTCTTCGCAGACTACTGAACTGCATCCAAAAGGAAACGTTTTCAGAGTACGGCCTGTGCCAATATTATGCAGCCAACATTTTTGCCAACTCGGCTTTCCTGTTGTCAGTTGGTTTAGGAACACAAAAGAAATGTTTTTTGCGATTTCTGCACTTGTGGTTTGTGCAGCCGTATGCTTTGCAATGCGCCATTGTCCTGGGGATACAGCTAAGCACTGACCAATAATTTGTTATCTTAGACTGGTGTCTGCTGCACAGAGTGAGTGACCAGTCCATCACAGCCCAGCCAATAGGACAAAACAAAGAGTCCGCGTCACTACTAGGGCTGGAACAGCCAGTGAAGGAGGCAACATGCTGCTGCGCATGCCTAGTAGTAGTAGTAGTGTGGCAGCACTCACACATACTTGACAAGGGGCAAGGACTAACGTTGCCTGACGGAACCACTAATAACATACGTGATCATTATAAACAACTAGCAATACAAATTCACCACAGGTACCCTTTAAGACATGCGCACAAGAGAAGCTTATTTCTGTTCAGGAAGACCTATGAGATTGTTCCTCACCACCATACACTTGATCTAGGATTAACTGGATAATATAATCACTTCAAGTGTTAGTCAATAGAAATAAATGATAAAAATTCTCTGTCATTTTTGATTACAAGGCTAAATTCCTTCAGACCAATAGCATAAATGTCCAAATCAAAATAATTCTGCTCACTTGCCCAGACACTTCCATCGGAATTCATGAGAGCCAGGGAACAACCTTGAGAACTAGAAGGGTGTGGCTTACATTCATGGAAAGTTTTGTCGTGTTCAAAATTACCTTGGGTCAAGAGCCGGATCAATTCATCTGTTCCAAATGTGAAGGTATCCCTGAGGCATACAAGGCCTACCGGATGCTGCCGTAGATTTAAGCAGTGATTAAAGCGTCCACAGAACAGGTAATGCCATGTATGCATTGAAGTTGCTCCATCATCACAAATGCTTCTATTTCTTAGGCGAGCGCATTTTTCTTCGCCCATATTTTTCCCCCAAGAAACCAGCCCTTAAAAATCTGCCAGAATGGTCATGCAATAGCCACATTAATCCCAGCCACAGTTCTCACATATCAACTGGCTCCGAGAGACCCACCCTGGCATTAGACTGTAACGTGCGAAAATCCCAGGAGATCAGCAGAATCCCAGAAAGCTCACATTACACTTTTGCCATAGTTACAGGCATCACATTTTCCTACATTCTGAAGTTTGATGGGAAAATTAACTGAAGTACTTGACTTGGATAAGCAGGGTCATTACAACGAGGATGAGTCTTAGGGCAGTGCTGGGTCAAAGATTATCGCTGCGGATAACTGATCAGAAGGTCATCAGGTTCAAGCCCCAGCACAGCCAAGCTGCTAGTCTTGGGCCCTTGACCAATGCCATTATCCCTCACTGTTCCAGGAAAGCCGTATCATGGCTGACCATATGATACGACCGCATCTGGGATAAGTGAAGAAAGAAATTGTGCTGTAATGTATATCTGACAAACATATAAAGACACCTTCTTCATGTATCTGCATGATTTTATTCATTGCACTGCTGCCACATCATTGTCTCATTACATATTTGCATATGAGCAGGGTTATAGGTCTTCTTCGCAGAAGGTGAGTGAATTTTTCATATAAATTTTTATTCAAATGTTGAATATTTCTACGTGAAAGGTTTTCCCAAGCCACCACATATATGTGAATGTTTAAATCTCATTTTTACATTTTTGACGTATCCTCTTCTGCAGGAATTACAAATGTGCATGAAACACTACTATATATAGGCAGGTCCAATAGGTCTTATGCATACACAAATATTTTTGAGCAATTGTTTGTTTAAAAAAAAAAAAGAATGAAATTTAAATGTTTTCTCTCAAAAAATATACCAAGTTGTAAATGGTAAGTTTGACTGAGTATCTTGTAAACCTACTTACAACTCTTGCATGCTTGCTTCCTATATTTACATGAAAAACCAACAGTACTTGGAAAAATTTTTGTCTGAAAAGTTGTCATATTATGATGCCTTCTTTATTGACATACAGATATTTACCCCTGCCCAAAGCAGAGCTTTGACGGAGGTACTGTAGTTAGCGGCAATCATGAGTCCATCTGTTTGCTTGTGAACACACCCGTGCAAGGATTTTCCCCTAACTTGGTGGAGACAATACCCTACCAAAGTCCCAGAGATGGTTTAACTTTGGAATGTTTGGGTTAAAAGTCAAGGTCACCAATTTTTGGAACCAGACATTTACCAGGTTAAAATTTACTATCACAGAAACCAAGTGACATAGACCCATAGGTGCAATCAGAAACAGATAGGAAACCTTGTACACACGTTCAAACAGCATAAACATCTTTCGTCTTGAGTGACCTTGAAAGATGACAAAACAACATCACAGGATATTAAGTGCAAATATCTTTCAAATGAGTGCTGATAAATTTGTTTTTACTATATAACACTAGCTATAAATGGACTTTTAACTCACACAATCACCTTTGATCCTAAGCGAACTTGAATTGTCAAAAATCAAGGCCAAAGTGTTGCATATGTCTGTCGGCACTCCTTTCAAAGTTATGAGCATTCAATATCCTAATAGGAAGCCACACAAGGACTTACATATCATCAGATGAGCACATGGGTAAATAGAGGGGTACGCAGAGTGTAAGGTACCTCCACCAAGCACAAATGGATTATTATAACTTGACATGGTCATAATGAAATGTCTCCCCCTAATGAGTGTCTGATGAACATTCATTCACACTTTATTTGCAATTATTGACTTCATAGAAAAACAAAGGGGAAAAAAAATGAAGGATGCCTAAAACTTCTGCACTGTATTGTACAAAAAAAACGTCTAAGGTGAGTCTGAAACCTGGCGTGCTGAGCATTTGAAGTTGATATGTACTAGTAAACGTCAGTATAGGTGACGTGACAGAAATGAGAGTTCACAAAAAGTTACAGTTAATGAACTGATTTACTCACTGAGAGAAGCTTCCATGTGATGGGTCGCACTTGCCGTGGAATTCCTGACCAGCTCAACTTCCGAAGCTCATCTACAAATGGAGGGGGGAAAAAACAAATGAATACATGCATATATCACACATCAGTGTTAAGAATTTGTGCTGCTCCCCATATCACCTTTTCAATTCCCAAGACCAAGGTCCAAAGGTAAGAAATGCATATGCACAATATTATATACATTTTCTAACCTGTTACAGCACCTCCAAAAGACTTTCTCCCTTATTTATTATACCATTCATTATTTATTAAATTCAGAACTGAGCTTTCCGGAAAGCGGTGCTTAGCAGTACGCAGCGGCGTGCACATAGAGAAGCAGCAACAAAATGAACAGAATTGTATCTTATCTTATGTACACCTGGAGGATTACAGCAAAAGAGTGGAACATCCCTGTTCATCCCGGTCCTTAAACACTCTCAAACTCTTTCTGCCATCATCGTGATTGTTATCATAAGCCATGTCTGAATTGCATCTTAAATGCTAAATAAGAGAGTTTTAAAATTCAAACACAGTGAGAGGACAACTGATACAACTTATTATATAATTGTCTAGAATATTTCATAAACCATAATTCATGTTAAGTTTTTATACATATATGCTGCTATATAAACGTGTAGTATTTAATTTGGTACTTTGGTGCCGCACAGATGTGATGTTTTCATTTCTGAGGATTTGCAGTCCTGTGCTAAAGTTTTTTTTTTTTTTTTTTGGTTGATATTTCTTTACAAAGTTTTATTGCATAATTTGTACATTATCAATACAAAAACATTTTAGAATTCCAGACATAAGTTCCAGAACAAAATGAAATGTTACAGAAAAGTCTGCTGGGTTTTTATGTAGCAAGTGTATGTAATCAGAAGCAAGTATAAGAATAAAAGTACTAGAAAAATCTGCAAGATGTTCAGTAAATAAATAATATTTCATTATAAATCTGAACTAATTGCACCGGAGACTACTTCTTTCACCCCAAAAAAATTACTGAAAGCACTAAATTGAATTAGTCTGATCAAGTCGTACATAACACTTGTAGCTGATGTGTAGACGTGAGAAAACTGTTAGTGTTGCTTCATTACTGACATCACTACAATCATGAACACACAGTGTAAACTATTTTTTTTTTTCTAAACGCTGTTTCTGATTTTCCAACAAATCCCATTTAAGCTGCTTTTACACAAGCAACAAAAACACGTTGACCCCAGAACAACTTGCGCCCAGAGCAAACTGTGACCACTTATTACATATTTACGCTGTCACTCTCAAATTGGTGACAAGAAAATAGCTACAGGGACAACACGCAACCATGCATGCGCAAATCAGTGATCATAAACTCAATGTTAGGTAAGAACATAAACAGGCACGCTTTGGAATTTTTCATGGATTACAATGCTTTAGTAAGTAAACAGCAGCAACAAAGCAGCATAAATAAAATAGACTACAGGGGTCCATTGAAAGGACCATTTCATAATATGCTAATATAGAAAAAAATCATCAAGCTAACTGCTGTGCCCTAGAAACAAGGCAACGGTGACCCCTGTACAATCATAACTAAGACATTCCTGAGGAGAACCGATCCACCAAATTTGGTGATCCTAGATCATGTCCTTCCAACGTTATCCCATTAACAAGCTTTGACAAACCAAATATAGAAAAAGTGACCTTGCAACCTTTAAACAAGGTCAAGGTGACCCATACACAATCCCACCCTAATCATACCCAAGGGGAAGCCATGCACCAAATTTGGTGATCCTAAGTTATTTCCTTCCAAAGTTATTGCATTAACAAGTTGTACGGATGGACGGACTCCATCTCCATGGCTCCATTTTACACCTTCAGGGATTGCGGGAGCTAATAAACACAAACGCACAGCGTCATTTCAAAATGTTTCACAAATGCCAACAAAGGGAAAGAATTATTTTTTGTGTGTGGGTTGATGGGAGCAGTTCTTGAAGAAACACTCATCGGCAGCAAAAGCCTACGAAACAATCTAATGACCCAGATGGCCATGACTGCGCATGCAAGAAGATACTCTGAAAAAACTTGTACCACCCCAAAAAGTGAAACAAGTTGTGCCCACCAGTGTCAAGTGGTTCTGGAACAGCTTGTTTTTACATACCAGTAGGTACTTGTGCGGGGACAGTTTGTTCCAGCACAAGTGCCTATGTAAAAGCAGTTTAGAGTTTCTAGTTTTTCGAGCAGTTTAGCACTTTCTAAACACATGAACAATCCCAAAAAGAGCTCTCCCAAAAGGAGCTCAGAACCCTGATACATCAGACACTGAAAGTCTGCTACTTCCATAAACTGCCACCGTGCTGAAATGTGCATCAATACTAAAATCAAACACAATGTTACATTTAATCTTCAAATCAAACCAAATTATTGAGGGGCACATACAACAGTGCTTTAAACACAAATGGAAATTGAAGAAGAGAGAATGAGCTGGTCTATTTCATTTATTCCTTCATTTCTAGCCTCCATTTACACGTTGATTCTCACTAAGCCCCAACTATTAACAGTCTGTCCTGGCCGAGAATTATGCACAAACCTCGATCTTACCACTCGCACTTGTGTGTCGCATTGTCTCGTTCGTGCTCAAGAGCAGGAGAAGTAATTTAGGCCTAAACGATGAAGCGAAGAGACCCATCGCTCCCTGTTTACAAATATATATCTGACTTCATTTTTACTGCACTAAGTTAATGAGAATTGGTGCACACACACGCACATACACAGCTCCCTGATTAACTTCAGAATATATATAGATATATATCTCATGGAATAGAAAGTTTCAAAACCTCGGTAAAACTATCTACAGAATATCCACAAAATCAAATGTTTCATGAGGGCTGGCCATGTAGAACAATTATTTGCCAATTCCGAGGTAGACATTGCTGAATAGTTCCCTCAACATTTCATCTCAGGGCCTATTCAGCAACATCCACTGAGCCTTACGTGAATAAATACTTTACACAGGAAAACAATTGTTTTACACAACACAGGAAAATATGAAAATTAAACTAAAACAAGATTTTTATGGTTTATTTCGACATTTTTAAAAGCGTGACAATGTTTATGCACACTTTGTCATGGCGACTTTTTTACCAATAAAAAAAAAAGGCCACATTACATAGTTTTAGGGGTTGTTTTGTTTGTTTGGGGGGGTTTTTTGGATGGCATTTTGTTAAATTTCTAAAATTTCAGAATCAGTAACAAGGGCAAACCATTTGTTTTTGTCCACCATTTTCATTTAAGCACTATCCCAAGTCTGGGAGGAGGACAATGTCCATTATCCCAAAGTAGCAAACCAATCAGCTCGTGTCATTCCTGTATAATATACTAAACTGTATTATAACCATACACAAATTCAAATTAAAATGCACAGTACAGTCTGAACAGTAAAACAAATAGTTATTTTATCCCAAACATGATATACAACCTGTCTAACCACACGGTTAATCACAAGTTTAGACTCTCATTCTCATAGAATTCTCAACTTTCCTCATTTTTCTTATTTTCTACTATTTTGGAATAACCAATATAAGAGTAGCGCAGCTCCTTTAAGGGCTGAATCAACTTCAGCCATGGAGAAAATAAATAAATAATCTCCCCTGCATTACCTGACCATGGTCTGGAGCGAAAGCAGGAAAGGTTAAAGGTTTTCTTTTTACCACCTTTCACTATCTGAGCTCATTTGTATCACCTGTCTTGATAGTTTAATTATCCGTTTAATTAGTTCATGTTCCGTGTTTCCATTTATGCTGGATGTTGTTTTGCTCGGCAAAAATTCGTTTGCCTACCTGAATTAGATTGTGTGGGGGTTTTTTATTCTGTGTGAGTCTGAGCAGTGGTGTATAAGGCTCTATTTTTCAGGTTTCACTTTCATTATGAATAAATCTTTTTGTTTGTTTCACTGCTGCCCACTGTCAGCAATACATAATACTCAATCAGCATCAACTCAGAGACGCAGCAGCCTTATTGGGTTTCCTATGGCATGGACTCGTGACAACCATCCAAGTCATGTTCCATGCCTACGGCGCTCCACTGAAAACGAAACCATAATTTAAATAAATAATGTGTCACATATTATACATTTATAGTTCTGTTTATTGTGGTGGAACGTTCATGATACAAGTAAGATCCTGTTTTGACTTACATTAGAATGCTAAAAAATAATCGTACCTTTACCTGCTTATCTTTTTTCTCTCTGTTGAAGTTAATTGGGCAAGAAATGCATCATCATGTAACAGAGAAAACAGAAACATGATGGAAAACTTATAGCTTTGTCAATGACTATAATACAGTGCTGACACTGGAGACTCCTTCCAAAACTACTAAATAAACATCTCCACTCAGTAACCATGAGCATCTCACCATACACATAATTACATATAATGTGGACTTTCACCATACAAGTCCCTGTATGCATCACTACTATATAAACCATAATGTGTGTTAATAAGTTCAAAGCTGAGACTACTGTTAGAGTTGCTGTTATACACTTTCCGACCAATCAGTAGTCAGTAACACTTCTGTGGGCAAAAAAAAATATCAATCACAGTCTACAACTACAAGGGGTCAAAAAATAACACACAATGTCTTGTTCGTATAAGTGAAATGGAGGGACCGCTAATGAATCGTGTTTCTTTATAATTAAAAAACAAGCAGTCATCCAAGTTATTCCTCCTACATATCTGAGACAACAAAAAAAAACTGTGTCTAACACAAACTTGCTTTGCGTTTACTGTTATGGAAACACGCTGATCCACAAATGGCACCGTGTTCTGATCCAAATTCAGTGAACCATTCCACCTTGACTTGAAGGTGGAGAATGATGGTTCTGTCAAACACTCTGAAAGCGTAATTCATTTTTGTCATTACGAGCTATTCAAGTGTCGTTGAGTTACAGGCCTAATCTCTTCACACAACCTCTGCACTCGCTCACTGAAAGGAGATTGGATTGCCTTTAAAAACAGCCATTGTCTATGAACTGCCATTCTTCAAAAGCAGCGGTTTATTAAAACGGATCTTTTCTTCAAGCCTGCACGACAGCGTGTTTCGGCAAGACGCGGTGAAGTCCATTTCACCGGCACACAAGAGGTTATTAACATCAGCCTACCTTCACTGCATCAATCTCTGCATGATGACTAAAACAATGTTGCTCGCTCCGATCTCAGACACAACACATATTAACATTACTCTCAGTTGAATTACTACATTATTAATATGTGTGTGATTCAAATCCAAATTGTATGTTTTTTCTTTAAGTAAGTTTAGAAATAATTGCAAAACAGCACGTTTTGTCTGAACAACCAACAAGATCAGTTCTTGACCAAAACAAGAATGGTTCTTGACAGAAAGAACAAGATCGCGGATACAAGCGGTCGAAATGAGCTTCCTTCGCAGGGTGGCGGGGCTCTCCTTCAGAGATTGGGTTAGAAGCTTGGCCATCCAAGAGGAGCTAGAACTGCTGCTCCTCCGCATTGAGAGGAGCCAGTTGAGGTGGCTCGGGCATCTGATTAGAATGTCTTCTGAACACCTCCCTGGTGTGGTGCTTCGGGCATGTCCAACCAGAAAGAGACCCCGAGGTCGACCCAGGACATCCAGGAGGGACTACGTCTCTCAGCTGGTCTTCGAACGCCTCGGTGTTCCCCCAGAAGAGCTGGAGGAAGTGACTGGGGAGAGGGACGTCTGGACCTCACTGCTTAGGCTGCTGCCCCTGCGACCTGACCACGGATCAAGCGAAAGATGATGATGATAATGATGGAAAACAGCAGTGGAGCAAGAGGAATAAAACACTATGGCATGTTCAGTTCCAGGAAACTACTTAAGTTTTATCTGAACTTCATAATTATCCCGGAAGTTTACGGTGTTGCATTTATACAACAAGGACTGGGTGATGAAACAACAGCGATAGCAATGAAGAAACTGTTCAGTACCATGTTCTATAGTTTCCCGTAAATGGATTAAATGCAAGCCAGCAGGATTGCGCAGAATGAATACGCAAAGTTCAGAATGCATGAACAATCTCCATGCGTGCTCCCTCCCTGGCTCACAAACAGTCCATCATATTTACATTACATTTAAGGCATTTGGCAGACCCCCGTATGTAGAGCTCATTTTTAAAACTGAGCAGTTGAGGGTTAAGGGCCTTGCTCAAGGGTCCAACAGTGGCAGCTTGGTAGTACTGTGGACAATATTATCCAATGATAAATGTCATGTGCGTCATGTAACACTCTAACAGCCAATCGTTTAACAGGTGTCACGTTCGGTTGCACCATCAACACATGAAACAAACTATTTTTTAAAAAAATCCCAGAGTGCACAAACAGCGAGAATGAGCACACTTCACAGATTTGAGTTATACTAGAGGTGACCAGAAAAGAGAGTCAGCATTAACAGTTCACTGAACAGTAACTCAAAGGTCAGAACCTGCTTCTACAGGATATAATGCACTGCACTGTCACGACATTATTCTGACTGGATAACTGCATGAATGAGCAGGTGTACAGATGTTCCTATTAAAGTGGCTAGCGAATGCATGTATGACCATGATGTAAACCATGTTTGATCTCACAATGTTCCACTATAAAGATACTGGACAGGGCCGCAAAGTAGTCTAGTCAGAGCTGAAGCAGAACGGCAACATTACCATGATTTTATTTTTTTTTTCTTCACGCAGCTAAGCAGTGAGAGGCCGAGGCGTGATGGAGGTACGGAAGCTACACGGTGAAGGCTGCCTTTAATGAGTAGCAGAACTTTATAGGGAAAGCACTCAATTCATTAAACACAGAGCCACTCAAGGGTGCGTCTCCTCGCCTCGCACCTTTGAGCCCTCATTGGCGCTGTCAGACACAGAAATTAGCCAATGAATCTTCTGCCCCGGCGCTTAATTAAACTATCTGTTATATTTCCTCTACGCGACATTAATCTCGCGGTAGGTGAAGAAAGGGGAGGTGGGGGTGGTTTTGGAAGCAAACTTGCATGTTCAGTCTCCCTCTCGCTGTGTCTGTGTCTCCCCCAGGAGTCGGCGACCTCGAACGTGGCCTTGCCTGCCTGGCTGGCTGGAATGGACGCGACTGAAAAAGCATCTGGGTCTGGAGCAAACACATCTGTCTGGTAACAACAAACACCACGCACTGCTGGGAAGCAGCAGCAGGACGAACCGTGCGCTAGCTACAAGCCTTCAACACTTTTTTCTCTCGACAGCAGTGCGACAGGTGCTTTTCCCACCCGGCAAGTATCCAAGTGCACATTTGTGCCTGATGAACTCTGATGTAAATGTAAAATTATGTCGAAGGCACATAATAGGCTCTGATTATGCACTGCTTGATTCTGTTGGGTCTGATTTATGTTTTTACAGCTTAAATTACTGCACAAGACTGCCATGAGGATTTCCATCAAAAACAGAGGAATTTCATTTTGAGAAACAACTTGAAAAGATGCTGAAGACATCTTGAAAATGTTGATATCACACATTTCATTGGTGACGGTGTTATTTTTTTCGATGCATCTCGGTAATAACAATAATTAAAAGGTGAACATTATCACATTATAGCTGGAGCCAAAACAAACAAATCTCAACAAACTCTGGACAGGGGGGCATCCTGAAAAGCTCGCCACTCCATCGCAGGGCCAACACATACAAAACTATTCACACTCACTCCTGGGGCAATTTGGTACAGCCAGTTAGCCAGAGGAAACCCACACAAGCTCTGGGAGAACATGCACCAACTCCACCAAGAAATGCCCTCAACAACTTCAACAAGCCCGGGACTTGAACCCAGAACCTTCTTGAGGTGAGGTAGACATGTTAACCACTATGCCACCGTGCTCCCTTATTAATATCATTACCTTTCTATATTTGTAATTATTTTAACAGCCACTACTTTTAAATAAAATACATTAATTATTATTGTTAATAACAACAACAACAATACTCCGATTAAAGCAACATTATGGTTTAATAAACATTCTGATTTAGTTTCCCACAATACTTTTTCATGTCACTTTTATTTAGTTAAATTTTACACATTTTAATTCAACTCAAAATCTTTTATACAAATCTTCAGACAATTTTTTTTAATTACCCTAACCTAATAAACAGTCACACTGAATCCCACCATTACTTCCTATTTATTAATTTACTGTACATGTATTACCTATGGTTACTACACCCTACAATTACAGAAGCTAACCGTGCACTTCCACACCTAGTAGAATACTTTCAGAGATCAAGGGACAGAAACAGACTAACAATTTTCCTAATGCAAGATGCATCATCTGGCTTCAAAATAACAAAGGTG
Organism: Tandanus tandanus; assembly: GCA_039654325.1. NCBI lineage: Eukaryota > Metazoa > Chordata > Actinopteri > Siluriformes > Plotosidae > Tandanus > Tandanus tandanus. The sequence continues at coordinate 18,159,128 of JBCNYH010000024.1, forward strand.
ACTATCCGGACAGGACTAAAATGATCACAAGACTGTAGAGCTGGTCCAAAAACAGCATGCAATTTATTCCATCGTGTTCTTGTGAAAGGCGGGAAAAAAACAGTGAAAATGCAGGTCTAATATTATTACAGCTTCCAGCACCTGGAAATGGTGGTAATTCTTCAGGTTCACCTAAATAAGGCTATAGTTTAAAATATATGTGGGGGTGGGTGGGGGTGTCAAAAGTGACAAAACTTTGTTTATAACTTTTGGTCATCATGAACAGACAAGACTTGGCCGTGCAGTTTAGGAAATATTTCAGCTAATGCTACGCAATCTTAAAAAAAGACACAAAGATCTCAATATTTGACTGCAGAATATTTTATCTAAATGGTACTGATAAATATTAATTGTTTGTAAAGCATGAAGGTTTATTGTCTCATTACATTCAGTGAACTATTAAGGGAAATCATAAGAAGAGTTTATCAACATAAACGTACACTGTGCTGTATCCAACAATAAAGACCGAATTTCTGACTCCACACACAAGCTGCGCTATTCTCTGTGCTATTTTGCATGTTTTTGTTTAGGTTTTTTTGCAGGTAGTTCCACAGGCCAGCACTCAGTGCTTTACAAAGACACTTCAAAGAAGCCTGGAAGAGAAAAGCTCCTTCCTTATGTGAGACATCAGTGTGATTGTAATTCGCCTCCGCGTCTCGGTATTTCCATTATGTCCCAGCCTTTAAGTGGTCCTCGGTATTCAATGAACCTCTCTCCAATGGAAAAGACTTACAACAGCTTATGTGAGCTGAGATACAGAGAATGAGGGCAAAACCGACTGCAGAATCTTTCCAACTCTGTATGACTTCCACATACAGCACAAAAAAAAGGAACTGGATAAAAATTCCAGGGGAGAAATACTGTGAAGTGTCTGCATCAAGAGGTATGGGCAGAACCAGAAGGAGGAGTAAAAGAAAGGGAAAGGAGTGAAAAGGAGTGAAAGACATACCTCATTTATCGGAAGTGCAGAGGGCCGTCACTCAACAATGGCACTGAAGTGCAGCAGTGAGCCAAAAGGAAATAAAACTACTGAAAGACTATGCTGAAGTAAGGTGCCGACTCAAGAAGGAACTTATATAATATAACTTCCGTATATATTATATACACACTATATATTTCATTCTATCCTAGGTCACTAGATACTAGTAGTTATGTGTTCTGGTTGGCTCCTGATGTCCTACATCAACTCATACATGGTGATCTCAATATAACTATAACAATATTAAAAATTGGAAATTGTTGTGACTCATTCTGTGTTAAAGTATTTCATGATTAAGACATTTTGTTTTCAAGAATTAAACTGTTTTTTCCCCCAACAAATAGCTTTTTCGGAAACCAGAAGTAACTTAATGCAACAGTTCTGCCTACAAAAGTGCCAATTTTTCAGTCAAAAATAATAGAAAAGCAAAAAAACAAAAAAAAACCTGATAGTTAGTTATTTTTTATTTTTAAGAATTAGATCGTTTTCCCCCCAACTATTGTCCCCAAGACAGAACTTGATTTAGTATATATATATATATACACACACACACACACACACACACACACACACACACACACACACACACTGTACTCTACATTGGAATTTAAAAAGCAAACGAGTCAAAATTGTTAGTTTATTTTTGCATATTTTCTTATAAAAAGATTTTTATGGTTTAATTAACATTTTTTCCTGCCTTCTCCAAGTGATTATTACAAACCCCGAGTACACCTTTTGACTTCTATATGAAAACTCATCAGATGAAAATGGACCAGAAAAGGGACACTCTACCAAAACCACTTATGATGGGACTGCATGCTAGCCAACATGCTATAAAGTAAATGTGGCTCCTTTGGGCTCTATTCACAACCGCAGAACAACAATACGGCCATTCTGTGTATAACATTTCCCTTACTTGATGTAATTGATATTAGTTCCTTGTTTACAGAACTGTTGTATAAAGGCAATATCATACTAGAGGTTGTGCTGTTATAATTCGCAACCCCACTGAAAAGGCCTTTAGTCATAAATTTAAGCAACTTTTGCAAACACAGCCCATGGTGCTGCCGCTAATTATTAATAGTCCATGTGACAATCAGATGCTGTTAATGTTGAGTTTTGTGTAATGGTCCAAACACCACTGTGAAGCCAATAAAAGTTCGGCACTACAGTGTAAGCCTGTGAAATACAAGTGCGGTTAAGTCAAATAAAGGACAAAGTGGCACACAGCACACTCGTAAACTAATGGGAGTCTTGTAAAAAGATACTTTGCTGTATTAGCTGATGCTGCTCAGGAGGATGAAATATAGTCCAGGTGGCTGGGGAGCATACAGTAAGACCCTGTCACTTTCCCCACGCTTTCAGCCTAACTGCACTGCTGCCTTTAATTGATTGCATTATAAATTTGCCTACTTTTTCACACCGCTTGCGTCATTATCCAGGCACAACACTCGATGCCCAGTGACACCATTGTGTATAACTAAATAAATAAAGAAATCAGCCCCTTAACTCCAAGGAAACTTTTCCTGCACTTCAGGCCCAGTGGGGAGTGGATGTCGAATGAAATCTGTGACCAATGCAGAATGAGAGCATTGTGATGAAATTCTAGCTGAGCTCCTTCATCAGAAGCTTATGGGCGGTTAGTCCTAGGATATAAGGAAGCAAATCTGTCTGGCATTAAACTAATCTCGTACACTCCTACACCCACACTTTAAGACTTTTAATAAGAAGTTTCTCATCTACCAGCCCATGATTACAGTTCATAACGAATATTTCGCTCACAGGAGATTGCCAAAGAAATGAAGATTCATATAAAAGATATGAGGGGAAGGATATCAGTATTGCAGTCAATCAGGCTTGGCATTTGATGAAACTCTTAAAAGTACAACATATAAAAAAGCAGCATGCTATGCAATTAATGCAATCAAAAGCATGTGTGCGTATGCAGTCCACTGTTATATATATTTATTATCAGCTCTCAATCCTGACCAATTTCCAAGTCCCTGTAGATGAACTGCACCCACACATGACGCTCCCACCACTATGCTTCACTTAAAGAACGGTGCTCTCAGGGTGATAAACGGTGTGGTGTTTCTGCAAAATTGGGGAGGACGATGTACCAAACAATATCGACATAGCACAGCTTGTTCAACGTGCAATGTAGCAAATGACAACATAGCAAACAGCGAGTCAAATTCTACAAATTGACACATCATTTATTTAAGCCACTGAAATGAGACTTGCTTCGCCATTTCTCGCCCTTCTATGGCTCTCTCCCTCTCACAGACACAAAAAGAAAAGAAAAACCTTACATATGTCACACCCTCTGGGTGCATTTGAAATGGGAAAAATGCTGTCTCAGGAGGGTGTCTAACAAGACACCGTGGCATCAAGGACCGTTCATAAAATGTGTGGCAGCTCCCTCAAGCAATGGAGAGAGAAAAAAAAGAAAAGAAAAAAAAGAAAAAAAAGAAGAAAAAAAAAAAAAAAGAGAGAGATCGCAGAGCAAGCAGAACAGAATTCACAGAAAACGGAATCTGCACACAAATATATATTTCTGCCTGTTTCTGTTTGGATTTTTTGTTTCTTTTCTTTATTTTTTTGTTAAAAAGTTATAGAGAAATAAACATTGTAGTGGGACCGACATGCACGGGGGGGTGTTCTTAGAGCTAACATGGTCATTTCAAATTCAATATAGCAAAAGGGTTAAATCAAGCATTAACAAAGTGCTTTAATAAATATTTTTCAAAATCTGATTTATTATACACTACACAGAAATTGGGCAATCCGATTGGTTTGTGATATTACAATAGCATGCACTATGCAACCTCCAAACTCAGCAGAATGCTTGAATCAATTAAAAAGGAAAAAATAAACAATAATAATCTAATTTTAATTTGCTTTTCTTTTGTCCCCATGTAGTAAATATTCTAAAGAATTATACACCTCAGTCTCAGTGGACGTTGCTGAATAACTCCCAAGAAGAAAAAGTCAATGAACACTGAATGAATGTTATATCTTGTATCACAAAGTAGGCTAAAAAATATTAGATATAATTAATAGGCCACATCGCCCAGCCATAATCAAAATTAAACCCAGTGTGGAGATTTCAATACAGTATATGCAAAGTTTGGTCACATTCAACATTTCCACCTTGATTTCATAAGGCTTTATATACCCCCAGTACTGTTTTTTCCCCCCACTACTTTTTCACCAAGCCCAGATTTGGGGAGGGTCTGGGTTATGGCATTCCTCTAAACAGCTTCTGGCATCTGAGTTGTGGATCTCTCCATCTCCTTCACAGTACTTCCCTTCAAAACTTTCAGGTGGATTATAAATGGATAAAACAATTAAGAGCGACATACTTAATATTGATTCTAAAAATTGGTGAAAACATAGTAAATGACGAAACTGAAAGACTTAAAACCGAAATAATGTAAAAACACCCACTACATCCAGCCGTGAGCAATCTGAGGGATATATGGTGAAAATTCATTGTCAGTGTGAACGCAGTTCAAGTGTCAGTTCAATCAGCTTGTCTTGAAAATATACATGGAGGTTACATTTTCCCACTTGAAAAATTCTCAGGATTCCAACTAAAATAATTTTTAAAGGAGGATGTTTGTCATGAAATTTTTTCCATTCAAAATTAGATAAGCATATGTTGTTTAACTAAATCATGCATTGGTGGCAATATCCCCGATTTGTTCTGCACAGGGCAGATCTGAATACATGCGAGGAAGTGTCTGTCCAGAATGTCCACTCCGACTTTTATCATCTCTCGTGATAAAAAGAAATGAATCTTTTTTCAATCAGATGCACTTTTTATAAACTACATTTAATTATGTAACTTTAGATCTGAACCAGATTCTGACATGTTGATTACACAAGCATGTGAATGTGTCCGTCCAAGAGTGTCCACTCCGAAATCTAGGTTTGTGCCATCAGTAAATTAATGCAAGAGATATTTCTACCAAAAAAAGCTCAGAACAAATATCCATTTGCCACATATTTCATATAGTATACATTTAGAACTTGAACTAGTTTTAACTTTGAAATCTATTGACAATGATAGTTTTTAAATACAGCCAAAATGTAAAAAGTTTTTATAACCTTGAACCTTTAAGAAAATTACTACTTTGACCCCTTTGTGATTGATTGCTCTAAGAGACTGTGGAAATGCCCATATTTTGGTAGGTATTTTCATTTAAACTCAAAAATTCTATCAAATTACAATGTGGACTGAAATAGCAAATTGGTGAAGTGTAATACAATTTAAAATACTAATACATAATAATAGTAGTAGTATAGATAATAATAGTAATATAATAATACTAATAATGATAGTAATAATAATAATAACAATAATAATCTTTCAGGTGGATTATAAATGGATAAAACAATTAAGAGTGCCATATTTAATATTTGCACCTTTGAGGAATTTTTTTAATAAAATGCATGAACAAAAACCTTTTCACATGATTATCAAAATCCTAACAAGTGCACTTAGCTTTCCATTATTTACTCAGGTTTTCAGTAATCTGGGTCGAAACTGTTATCTGTAGAACTCGCACATGAGCTACAGATGCTATAGATACAGTTCTAAAATGCTGCAAATCCTTTCAGCAAACCAAACAAACAGGCGGCACTGATACTGAGCTGAACTTATGCTGGGGTCCTGACGCTGACTTTGGCATACGCAATACACTGCCTTTCCACGTACCTCCCCGGGTCCGCAGAGCTAATCCTTAAACTGGCATTCAGTACCAGCCAAACAGTGGGGGGCCAACGAACACTGTTCTTCTCAAACAGTCCCATCAAGGTCATGTGGAATACAGCATGTTTTGGCTCGCATACTCGCCTCCAGTCTATCTCCACGCTCTCCATCAGCTTGCTACACACACTGTGTGCATACAGAGTAATCCACTGCACTAGCGCTCATACATATGCAATCCCATTAAGATCCAAAATGCTCGAGTTCCAGTGACAAAAAGGCAGCGGCCTTATCACAGTGTGCATTCAGGCTTTGTGAGACTTCTTTATACTAGTTAATAACTAAAACAGCACTGGTTTATTATGAACTTATAAGTCCTGATCCTAAAACTAAACAAAAAAAGAAAAATAATATCAGGTATGGAAAGGCATGATGAAAACTCTTCTCGACCCGATTCGTCTTAATCGAGCACAGCAGTCTGTTCATTTCATTCCACATCAAATCCACACCCTCTGCTTTACCAGTCACTGCCTCTGCCTTGCCAGCATCACATTTAACTGTTTATTACTCCATGATGCTCTGCATTAAAAGTGAAATTACAAACATGTTCATCCTATAATACAGTAAATTACTGTGTAACAGGATTGCCAGCGGTACATAATTACCATGTGTGCGGGACCTCAGCAAAGCACAGAGACACAACAGGAAGGTGCAAGAGCGAGAAAAAGACAAGGGGAGTTCAAGCCCATCAGCGGAGGACTGTGGAGCACTATGGCATCATCAGACTAGTGGTGGCGTAATTGCTTCATGTGATTCTAGATCTCATTCCCTGAAAGTTAAAAAAAATAAATAAATTAAAAAGCCTGAAAGCTGACCTTCCGACAGCATATGGCTTTAAAAAAAGAAAAATCCTCCTGCCGGTGCGCGGCACATTCATTAAAAGAAGAACATAGTGAGAGCAGAAAAAAAGAGAGTGCTGCCTGCTGCTAGAACAGGTCAAACTCATCAGAAATGCAAGTCTTTCCAGGAAAGATCCACATGACAAACAGCTTTACGCCATGCACGCTGGGGCTGGATCTGAAAGGGCAATCGGGACGAGGCTGACAAAATGAAAAATACAGTATAAACGCATTTATAGAACAAAAACAAGTAAATTACACAAAAACTAGCAATGGGAGAAGTGTTCACAGACATATGTGAATTATTCTTAAATGCATTACAGGCTTTAGATATCAAATTCAGATTACATAAAACATTTAGTATTTAAACGCATTTAAACATTAATTAACTTATAATTTTAGACTGTCAGACTGAATGAACATCAGGTAAAGAGGTTACATTTAGTTTTTTGGTGCATTTTAGTTTTTCTTAAGCAAAGACAATGTAAAGAAAAAAGGGTTATAAACATGGAGAAAAACTCCAGATTTATATTTATATATACACTCCGACAAATGTTTTCTTCTTGCTACTCATTTGCAAGCAGCGTAATCCTTTTTTTTTTTTTTATATATATAGTGTTCCTGACCAGTAAATATGAAGGAGGACTAGTAGTTTCATAATTTCACTAGTCCTGTTGGCCAGTAGCT
>JBCNYH010000024.1:18206773-18223852 GCA_039654325.1 Tandanus tandanus
AGGGTGTACTCTGCCCTCGCCCAGAGTCGACTGAGATGGGCGCCAGCCTCCCCGCGACCCTAATTAGGATTAAGCGGAATGAAAATGAGATGAGAGATGAGTAATATCCTCACATTTCACTTAGAAGTACAACAGAACCTTAAAGCTTGTCTGAAGCAGTGATTTGATTTATATTGTGACGCATATTGAGGTCAACCAATAAAACTAATAAAAAAAGTAATTGTGGTAAGCCAGATCCACACAGGAAGGGACAGGCAACTATGCAAAGTCAGTGAGCGCCAGCTAAATGAGGGACGAGAGGCGAAATTTTCTTAAGTGACGCGATGTATCATTAACAATTCAAGCGATAACCAATCATAGCTTAAAGATACCGTTGACTGACACAGTCCACCCAACACTGATTTCCCCAAAACCTTTTCGTATTCACTTCCATAGACTGTGTACAATAAGTGATTTCACTTGCGTGTTGCTGATCGCTTCCTGTGTGAATCCGGCTTTGGTGAGTGTCAGTGTAATGTCTGTTACACATGTCAGTTAACTAGTATAGGTTTCGGTGTTTTCTGCTTTTTTTTTTACTTCCTTTTATTTGATTGGCAAGGGTGAAAAAAAATCTGCTCCACCAAGACTGAAATGAAGAAGTGATCTCATTGAAGTGATGGTTCCAAACTTGATCACGTTTCGTTACGTGAGCAGACCTGAGCACTATTGGGTTTGTCTGGTGAAACTGGATAAGCTAATACTCCCATGCTAAGCAGTGTGAGTCATGGGTTAACCTTGGACCAGGATGAGCGCATGCACCAGGATTTAGCTCATCTGCTTGATCGTATTAGTTACGAGACATTCTATTGACTGCTCATAGTAAATCCTTTGCTATCTAAGAACCCAATGGTGTGAAATAAATTCAAGTAAGAGGCATAGTTGTTTCACCAAAATCTGGTCCTTTTGCATGTATATTAGTATACATGTATAAATAGATTCAGTTTGTCGCGATATGTATGTAATGTAATCTCCCCACCTTGCACGTGAGGCTCGTCCCAGAATACAGGCTGTGGACAAAGGGATGTCGGAGGCCTCATTTTTGAAGGGTCATTTCATGCTAAACCAACATTTGGTCAAGGATAACACCGTGCGCTGGACAAACGGCAGCTCAAACAAGACTCCCAGGGAAAGACAGCAATGAGCTCACAGTGTACATATATACCTGCCGTTCATGTGATGTGCCTGCTGGAACGTACATCTCCCCAGTCATGGAGTCCAAGTCTGGTCTTATATTTCTTATAAAACTGCAGCCCTGCTTCATGTTGCCAACAAAACCCACTTGTTTTCAAACCAGTGCTGCAAATGAGATTGTGTTGACAATAAATATTTTAGATCGGTTTGATGTGACGGACAAATCTCAGGAGGTTCTTTAGAAAGACTGATAGAGTGGAGGTTTGCTACCGTGATATGTGGAGTTTAGTAGAAAAGGGAAAGGCAAGAATGTATGTGTATCACACACGTGCTTTATGGTGTCCAAGAAACTGTGTTTTTTTTTGTTTTTTTGCCCCCCCCGCACCTATCATGGTAATGTACTTGTATTTGATTTTGCAATGCAGGAAAAATGTAATATTTAGAGGCGGGTGTAAATACTTTTTAGAGGCACTTGAAGGCATATTTTAAGGCTTGCTCACGTGTACAAATTAGTAACAAGAAGAATTAGACCCGGTGCTAGAGGCATCCCCGTCAGTGCCGATGGTATTTGGTTTTGCTTGTTCGTTTGATGATCTGCTGCCATAGACTCCGAAGTAGCACATCAGGCCAGAATTCCTGTGGCAGCTGTTTAGCAGAAATAGACCCAATCTCATATGTAGTGAGATCTGACGACATCAGTTTTGGTCCTTGATTTATTTTGAATTCTTTCTGCATATAATCGTTAACATCTACAACCAAAGCACCTGCTTTAAATCTGCTTGCTTTTATGGAGGTGCTTAAATGTGAGTAAGAATAGCACCTTGTGAAATCAGGGTTGCTGATGGTGAGTGATGATAAGGCTGAGGTCCAATGTACATGTGACAAATGGCCATGTTCATAGTTTATTAGTGCCGAACAAATCATAATTTAATCTTTCCCACTGGGCAAGTCAAAGCTCCGATATGCTTGACTGGAAGTCCAGTTGCCCTGTACGAACAGATAATTCTAACATCCAAATCTCGTGAGAGCTGTATAGATAATGAGCAGAGGGTGTGAGTGGTAATTACAGTTGCTTTGTACGCTCTCGTTTTGAAATGGCCGTTTTCATGCGCTCTAAAACCGATTGCACAACCAGCCGAACGTTTTGTCGCGAAGCAATTAACAAACAGGTTCCTCGCGTTCGTATTGTTTCATACCTGAACACCAGACTGGTGTGGTATAGCTGAAATTGCTTTTACATACGTGTTCATTGGTGATATAAGGATCTATGAATGAAATTATAGATGCATAAAATGGAGGCTATAACTTCCATATCATTTTGGATAACAGACAGGGAACCCAAGGCCAGGAACCTTTTGTAAGGGTAATAGTTTTCACTCTCTGTAACGAGAAGGTATATCTGGAGTAATAGTGTGAAACTGCTGCATCACACGGACAGCACATGGGTCAATTCTGAATTTGTTCCAAATTACCGAAGAACACCAAAGAGGGAGAAACGTTAGCTAGACTTCAGTGGAATGTCCAGTATTGTTATGTGGCATTTCCTTTCCTTTAACCATGCTTACTGCTCTGGTGTGTCATGATTGTTGAAGTCAGGAAGCAAGACATTATGTAAAGAACTCTGGAGTCCACAATACTGTCTGTTTTATTAGGATCACTGGTGAAAACCTTTAGACATGTAATCCGAATGTTCATCACATTTACTCATTTGCCGAACCTGTTAATCCTAGTATTAGGGTCGCAGGAAGCCTAGAGCCTATCTCAGCCGACACTGGGCAAAGGCAGGGTACACCCAGACAGCTCACCAGACCATCGCAGGGCAAAACACACAACCAATTAGCCTAAAGTGCATGTCTTTAGGCTGTGGGAGGTAACTGGAATACCCAGAGGAGACCCAGAACATGCAAACTTCACACAGAAACGCTCTCGCCAAGCCTAGAGTCCTCGAACCCTGGACCTTCTTGCTGTGAGGTGGACGTGCTAACAAATACGTCACCCCGCCGCCGTAAGCTGAACGTAAAAAGCTTAAAATTCTTCATGATGTGATTTTATTTCTAGCGTTCATGTTCAGTGTGTTTGGTGAGAGACTCGTGAGATGACATGGCTGGCGTCCACCTTTCCTATTCGATTAAAAAGTCGTTGGTAAATCAGTATACCTGTGATGAAACTTTTCTATCCTGATGGGAGCGCTTTTGTCCAGGATGGCTCTGCCCAAACCATCGGGGACAATCGCTCACTTAATGGTTTAATGAGAATGAAAATGATATAAATTTTATGCTATGAGCTTTACAGTCACCAGATCTGAACTTAATTGAACAGCTGTGGGGCATTTCGAGGTGAGGTAATAAAGCATGCTCTCCATCACTATCCAAACCCCAGCTGAGGGAATAAGTTCTGGAGGAACCGTGTGCAGTGTACAGTTCTAGAGGCTTGTAGTATGTACGGAAAGGTGCATTTAAAGCTGTTCTGCTCATTTGTTATGGCTCAACACCTTACTAAAAGTTATAGCGCACGCGGTGCAGCATTTTTTTTGTCTCTCAAAGATTGTGTCCGTATGTGTACACGTAGGAGCTCTGTGGTGATAGTTCGCATAAGGGGAATGAATGGTAACTTCTTCCACCCTATCTTCTCCTCCAAACTGTTTACTTGTTTTGAGCCATAAAATAAAATTCCATTTTGTTTTAAACCATGTAAATAGAATTCGATGTGCCATATGCAGTAGGTATCTTGGGTTTTTAGCTGGCAAAATAAACCATTACTGCCGTGCGATGCATTACGGGGGCAGCCGTAGCGGCTTTGGGACAGAAGGGTCGCTGGTACGATTCCCGAACAGGCGGGAAGGGTGTGGTGGCGGGGGAGTGAGATACACCTTCACTTCCTCCACATTCATGGGTGAAGTGCCCTTGAGCAATCCGGTACCCCCGATGTGTGGCAGCCCACTGCTCCGAGTGTGTGTGTGTGCTCACTGTTTATAGCAAACACAGTATATAAAAAAAAAAAAAAGTTTTTGAATAAAAAGACCTTTAACTCAATTGTACCGAGGACGTGCATGGCGGTTCTGGCGCGTATAACGTGCTTACGGAAGTAAGCCTATCCAGCGGGATGGCATCTCACTGCCCTGTGGTGATACTAGGTTTACATTTACATGGCATCATCAAAACGAATTCATATTGAAACCCTGTATCATTGTAAAATGTATATATTTTTCCCCTTTCAATTGTTACATGTCTGTAAGTCTTAGTTCAAACTCTTTAAAGAGGGATTTTGGTGAAAGCAATGATGGTAAACATGGAGGAAATTAAGCTAATGTGTAAACAGTGCTCTAGAGACGGCCTTTACAGTAAAGATTGTGATCTCAAGATTGCATTCATTTTAAGATTAGCATTACTTCACTGTACTGTATTTAACACTGTGTACCGTCATACATTTTCTGCTGATATGACCAGGGAAAAACTTCTTAGATTCCACAGTAAATATGTTAAATATTCAGGACTTTATCAAGCATGATTTTCAAACTGTAACTGATGGTATGAGAATGAGGGGGAAAAAATCAGAAAGAGGTCTGGTTTCACAATCATAAGCTCAGTCCTTCACAGAGACAGAACATCATATGGTGCTGACATTTAGTTTTAGTCTCGTACATCAGTACTGATTGTGTTACTCAACCATAATAAGTCCCTCATCAGTCACGTGCAACGTTTTGAGATTACATTTGCAAAAAATATATTGCTTTTCGTCTTTGTTTATTTATGTAATGCCATCTTTAATTTTTATTGTTTTTTTTTTGTTTGTTTGTTTTTTAGCAGGCAGCCACTATGTGCCAGTGTGTGAGATCATATCCGTCCAGGAGACGGAGGAAGAGTGCCCAAGGACAGTAGGAAAGTGGCAGAAAGTTCCACAGAGTGAGCTAGCTGAGTCTAACCAGCACGCTTTCACAGGTATGCGTGCTTATGTGCTGTAATCCAGTAGAAAGCAGGCTGGTGCAAAATTCCGAATTTGTAATTTCAGTTCAGTTCATTTGAAGAATTGGAGTTTGAATTGAATTGGCTCCACCCCACAGGATGTTGAATTGGAATTACAGGAAGTGGAATTAAATTCATTGCAATTCAGAGAGATTCTTTATAGCCAAGTAACAGGAGGAATTTGTCACGTTTAACAAAGTTTTTGGATTAAATACTTTACAAACACTAAAATTAAACACAAATTCCCTCCACTTTGTATAATTTGTAATATTCTTTTTATTTGAAAATGAACAAATGACACAAAATTGTGGTAAATGGTCCTTTATTACAGCAATTTATAGGGTAACACTGTTGCACCTAATTGTCATAAGTTCCTCAAAGGTTTTGTTATTGAGACGACATCTTTCTGGTCGGAATATCTTTCCTGCAACACTTAAGATCCTCTCAACAGGTGCAGAGGATGCAGGTATGACCAGATATTTGCAGGCAAGTGCAGCTAGGTTTGGAAAACTGCTCTGGTTTACTTTGCAAAACACCAAAGGATCAGCGTCCTCTGTCAGGCATGGTTTACTCAGGTAGACACGGAGTTCATACCAATATTATTTGTATGAAATATGTAAAACAGTCATGTATGGAACATACTGTAAAGCATGATTCTGGGATACACCAAAATGATCACTTGGAATTTCAATTCTACTTCCTTCAATTCGAATTTGAATTGCAATTCTACTTCCTGTTTGCAACCTCAATTCAAATTCAATTCAAGTTCATGGAATTGAATCGGAATTTGGGAGACATTCTCAATTCAATTCGGAATTTTGCACAAGCCTGGTAGTAAGCTCTAACTGCCATTTCATTACAGGATAAGCTCCTGGCTAAGAAGGATTTGTTTAAGAGGAATGTGTGTTACCTAACCTGGAACACACGGATCAGTTGAACACTTATGTAATGTGCATTACAATGTTAATCACTCTGTACAGTTGGACTGCACATGTTTAAGCTTCTCTGACCTTCTCTATGTAGTGTCCTATGTGGAGAGGACTCAGAAACACCGCTGGCGGTGCAGTGAAGTTACCCTCCATTGCACTGTTAGGACACTGTGTCTTCAATGGGTCCAAGTCATCAGGGAACAACTGTCACTACTCAGTATGTCATTATTGTTGTATTGTGTAACTGACCTAGAACAGTGATTGTCAAATTTCTTGAAAGCATTTGTAGTTTCAGTAAATTGTTTCTAAGATTAATGTTGTTTATATCAGTACTTACACCCAGTAGGCAGTATTTGGGTTTAAATTATTTTCTTCAAACTTTTGTTGTTCTGGGACAGAATGATTACAACATATAATTTACCACAAATGATAATTTGGTGCATGGTGGCGTAGTGGTTAATATGTCTGCCTCACAGGAAGAATGTCCTGTAGTAATTCTTTCTAGATGTGACTTGCACTGGAGTTAACCGTTTATAATTAAAGTTTAATAGGATGGTAAAAGATGAACTATGGACCAGTGTAGGGAGAAATGATTTTCTGAGTGACATGCTGTCTCTGCGACGTGATGGGTTTGTGCTTTATTTGGGTGTAACGCGTTTACGGTATAAACACATTTATAAATATAACAGAAATGTAAGAGTGGACTGATAAAATATTCATTCTTATTTATGTATTTGTAAAATAGTTCATTATGTTGGTCTTAGACTACATTAAGCAGGGTTTAGGAAACTTGCATTCATTAATCAAGAAGAGGAAAATCATTTATTTAGGAACTTGGTCTGTGTCCGGATATCCGATCCTGGGTGTTCTATCTCCGAAGGCGAATTATGAATATTTTCCATAATTGATAGTTTGTTTGCTAAACTATGAAGATTGTGTTGTGCAGCAAATTAAGCCTGTTGTTTCTCCCCCCTCTTATTTGCAGCTATCCGACCGAAGCGCTTGCTGGTCTACATAAATCCCTATGGAGGGAAACACCGTGGGAAAAGGATTTATGAGCAGAAAGTAGCCCCAATTTTTTCCCGTGCCTCTATTTCCACTGACGTGATTGGTGAGCGCCCATCAGCCGTCTGCATTAACATTTGAATAAAAAATGAGCATTCACATTCTGCAAAAAGATATTCGTGGGCAAGTAGCTGCAACTGCCAAGTGTTCCCAAGGATATGATTTAGTTTAAAGTTTATCCATCAGGCAGGAGAATGATAATGGGAGCTCTGATAGGTGGGAAGCATGAGAGGATTATTCATCAGGATTTTTTTTTTTTTTTACCTAGACAGAAATATTGCATGGAATACTGGCAGCTTACAATCATGTATAACTGTATAAGGCTTAATAAAATCATCCTCTTCTTTATCATGTTATCATTTCACCAGCAGCAGAAACAACCTTAAGAGAAGCCACACTAGCTTTAATAACTCTGTACATCTGTTTTTGCATCTCTAGACCCTTAGTCACCAGCACCACTCGGGGCTTTCTGTGAATCATCAGTTTTTAGCTCACATGAATTTTACAATCAGTCCTGACTTAGTAAGACTTGAATGAACGGAAATGTGCTTGAGGGTATTTATTTGTTTGTTTGTTTGTTTATTTATTTATTTTAGCATCAACAGCTTTGACACGTCACTAAGTGTAGCTGGATTAATTGTACCCATCAAACCCACAACTGAATTTAACTCACAGATAAAGTCTTGGTCACTGCTGCCAATGCTCCTCACTGCTCACACTTACCATAACTTTGTTTCCATAGTTACCGAGCGGGCGAATCATGCCAGGGACCATTTGAAAGTGGAAGCTGATCTAAAGAAATATGACGGGTGAGTTGCGGTTAGCTGAGATCACTGTAGGTACGCAGCAGCTCTTAATTTGCCCAGTGAGGAATTTTCCCCTCCACAGCAAAAGCTGGATTATCATTTTCGTGCACATCATTCTGCTGGCACTGCAGCGTGGTTTGGCAACAGTGCAAAGCTGCTGTGGAGTAAAACGAGCTTTTGATGACCTCAGTATGCAGCATTCATCAAAACGAGACCAGAAGCCAAGCAACTCTAAGTGCTGTTGGTGTTTCTGGATCAGGATTTTATTTCAGCACTTCAGTAAATAGCACGCATTGGCCTGCTCTGACGTCCAAGAAATCCAACTCTGATTCCTCATGTTGATTTGAGGAAATGATGCCCAAATTATTGTACTCTACCATCATCACCTTTAACTCCACTGCACTGGTGTTGTGTTTGCTTAGATGACGTTGACTTCTAGAGTAATATTTAACCAACTTGTATAATAGATATTCCCAATGTGTACAAAATCATAGATATGGTGAGGAGACGTTTTTTATCTAAGTGAAAGAGTCTTGACAAGCTGCAGTCTTCATTCTCAGTGAAAAATGCAGCTTAAGAAGCAGCCTTTATCTGTCACATAACACATGGTCTATACGTTATAGCATAGTGATGGGGGGACGGCATCGATTCAGTTGTGTATCGTGATTCATGTATCGCCACACTGGTTCAAAAATAATTCATAAAAATAACGGAGAGCTGCCTTCCTGAAGACTCTGCCTCCAACCCTAATCAAACCAAGCTGACCAGCTGATTATTGCCTTAAGAGGTTCTTGATCAGCGAAAAGAGGTGTGTTTCGTTTTGATTGGAGATAAAATCTCGGCAAGCTAGCTCACAGGAACAGGGTAGGAGACTTAAGAGGTATGACTCAGCTTTCTTTTACATGGTTCAAACTTGAAGAAGCAGAAAAAATTGTAACATAGAATTGGGATATTGACAGAATCACGATACAAATTGAATTAGTAGTTAGGTATTGTGATATCGTATCGGGTAGCCCCTGGTGATTCCCGTCCTTGTTATTCCACAGGAGAATTATTTACTTTAAATATTCTATTGATAGAAAGCACAAGGTCAGCCATAATGGAGCTCCCATATGGATTCAGTGCCGAGCAGTGGTTACTTGATTTGTTGTTGTCGGGGTTTTGACCCCTGACCATCTGGTCAGTGAGCCAGAGCAATATCCATTGAGCCACTGCTCATTGCCTGAATTAAATTTAAATCTTTAAGTACGTTGTTTAGCACTAGCAAACGGTGGTATATGAGGAGTTAAACACTGTAGGGTCCGTATCATTTTGCTATGTAGATGATGGTTATCCTAAACAGTGCACCAAGTCCTGTTGAATTCTTTGCCAAGAATTTTTTTTTTTTTAAATGGACTTAATTGAAATGAGCTCCTGGTAGATTTTATTTTGTTCTTAAGATCTCAATCTCTGTTACATCAAGAACATAAATATATCTACATAACGGCATTAATATGTGTGTTAGCTGTTTGAGTGAAATGGTATCATGCATGTTGATCCAAAGAGAACATGAACTCAGTGTCTTTCTTTCTGTAGCCAAGAAATGTTAGATAGATGGTTTGTCCTGTGGGAGTATGTATTGATTTATTTATTTTTGGCTTTGTATGCTACATTATAACTGATCAGTATTATTTAATTGTTAGGGTGGTTTGTGTTGGAGGAGATGGCATGTTCAGCGAAATCATCCATGGTCTGATCTCCCGTACGCAGCGTGACTCTGGTGTAGAAGGGGGTGGTGCAGACAAAACCCTGATACCTTGTAGCCTTCGTATCGGCATCATTCCTGCAGGTGAGTTTTCCTAACTCGAGCAAATAAAGGTGTATGTACGAACTAGGTGCGATAGATTTCTCCAGGAAAATGAGTGAGTTTGCTCCTTGGGGCAAAAAGAGCCGAGTGCGGCTCATGATGGATATGTGCATGTAGGGCGAGGTTGTACTGATCTGAGCTATGAAATAAGGTTTGGTTGACTGATGAAGTGTCACCGAGCCAGAAGACTGATTCAAAAACTCCGTGTGTTTCAAAAATACTCCATACACGAAAACGAGAACAGTGTGTCTTTTCGAATGCTGTTTATGAGAACATTATTTGGGTGCAGGACAGAGGAGCTGAAGTTGGTTTGAGGTTGAGAAGTGGACGAAAAAAAAGTCTAAAAATCACACAAAATAGCTTCAGCGTCTTTTATTTTTCTTGTTTTTCCTGTTATCGCACCACATGGAATGCATGATTTTTTTGATAGCATGAAGCACATATATTACATTGCTTTCTTTTACCTGGAAAACAATCACCAAAGATTACAGCATGTTGGTTTGCCAAGGAGCAGGCCTTTGTGTAGCCACTACACATTGAATACAATCAGCTGTGGTCTGAATACAGCCATAAATCACTTGAAAATGCAGAGGGATTCAAAGCAGCTCCTTCTGTAGTGGGAAAAGAGCGATGATTGTTTCCATCAGTGCTCTGCCATATTCTGCTGAGGGCCCATTACTGTTGATAACACTGTTTTAACAGGGATTAATGAAATGGCCTCGGCGCTGTGGAGTGTTGTTCCCTAGAGTGTGGAAATGTACACACAGTTCACAGTTTGAAATCTTATTTTAAGATAAAGTAAGCAATAACCTTATCAGTGGTTATAAAATAATTCTGTCCAGCTACATAATAATAATTCTGTCCAGCTACAACCTGTTCTCGAGGTACATGAGTTAAAATGAAAAGGATGAATCTTGTATAGTAATGAAGGGTTGCACTGTGGTCATGCCTCACTTCCTGGGTCCTGGGCTCGATCCTGAGCTTGGGTTACTGCCTGTGTGGCATTTCACTTGGGTTTTCTTCATCTTCTCCTGTTTCATCTCTACAAAAATATATCTGTGAGCAGATTGATGAAGCTAAATTGCTCTGAGATGTGAAGAAATGAATAGATTGGAGTCGCATGTGGAGTGTGTTCCTGCTTCTGACCAAGTATTACCACCTCATCCCTGGATAAAACGGTTACTGAAGATGGATGGATGAATGAATAGGACTGATAATGGAAGAGCATGATTCTGAATGATTCTTCTTTCGTTACAGCTGGAGCTTGCAATATTGGTTGGCTTGGTTTGGTTCAGTCAAAACAAATCTGTCTTCCTAAGCTTTCTTTTGTCTAATCATATTTTTAAAATCTTTTTCCTTTCCATATGTCACTTTTTTTTTTAAACAGTAATCGATCCCTGAAGCAGGAATACCCCCTGGATATGATGTCAGCCCATCATGGCCCCCTCACTCTTTCTTTTCTTCTCCTTATTGCTGTCTGTCTTCATTCTTCTTACCTTTTCTCACTTCCTTTCTTGCCCTTGCATTTTGTTTCTCGATTGTTAAAAGAAGCAGTCAGGTTGTATTCCAGACGGAGCCCGCTCTGTGCTTACCGCTGCTCTCACTGGGTTTTATATTAGCAATTTGAGACAGAAGAATTTCATTACTGAGCAATGTGAGAGAAGAGGGATGAAGTCTAAAATCTCATCTCTGTAAAAAGCAGTCCCTTGCTACTAATAGTATTCTCCTCCATGCCTCTGTGAGTCAGCTGAATTGTTCTCAGCGCAAAGAAGAGAGGTTATTTTTGCTTACACAGAACCGTGAACTGAAAAACCTCAAGCATATTTAATATTTGCCTAATGTTTTTTTCCCCCAAATATTAGTAGGTAGTCCAGCATCTAAATTGTTCAAGACGAAGGTGTGTGTGTGTGTGAGAGAGAGAGAGATAAAGAGATTCTGATTCTGCTTTACATTCAGAGAAATGGAAATTTTGCAGTTAAGCTCTGACCTGTGAAATGTGCTTGTGCAACAGGTTCGACTGACTGCATATGCTATGCGACGGTCGGCTCTGCTGACCCCGTGACCTCAGCTCTACACATTGTTGTTGGTGAGTTTGCACATCTGAGTAAACTCTGAAACACTACAGACAATACAAACACTACAGACAATACAAACACCTCACGAAAATGTTTCTTTTTGCATCGCCCACTGTCCATGTGCATGACGATTTATCCTCCTGATAAACAGAGAGTGTTTTCTTCATAGATCTCCCACTGCTGAGTAAGGGTGAGATGTAGCCTACAGAACTGGATTAAGCTGCTCCACCCTTACTTTATAAAGCTGTAAGGTGGAGTTAGCTGAGTTCATGTAGCTCGACAATAAAGGCTTGCAAAACTCGCACGACGGTAGCGTTTAAAATGGCTTTAAGGTGTGTCATCATAGAGTGCTGACATTCTTAGAGCTTTAGTAGAATGAACGTAGTAAAAATTTTCCTTCCTTTTCTCTGCCACTACCAATTATCATTCTTTATCCCCTTTGCAGTCACAGACAGCAGTGATGTCTAGATGTGGTGGAAAGGATATCCTAAAAAGTAAAATAAGAATCTTAAACCACTATACCTTTTCTCTTGACAGGAGATTCCCAGCCAATGGACGTCTGCTCCATCCACCATAATGACACTTTTCTCCGCTATTCGGTCTCGCTGCTTGGTTACGGTTTCTATGGCGACGTTTTGACTGACAGCGAGAGAAAGCGTTGGATGGGCCCAACTCGCTACGACATCTCAGGTCAGAAAGACCTCCGTAATAACAGACTGGAAGAGATGGGGGGGGGTTAGGGCAGTAAAGTTACTCCGATTGCTGTCATTTTCAACGGGAACCATGTTGGTTTGTGGCAGGTGTTAAAACGTTTCTATCACATCGCTACTATGAAGGGACCATCTCTTTCCTTCCTGCTGATGAGAACATAGGAACTCCGCGCGACAAGCTGCAGTGCCGTTCTGGGTGAGGTTTCCTGTGTTCTTCAGCTGATGGTTTTAATAAATGTGTCATTATTTGAAATTCAGATGAATTTGAACACATCAATCAATCAATCAATCAGTGTATGCTTAGCATTAACCCATGCACTCAAATGATCTTGGTGTTTGTTGTTGTTTCTGATACCAGACATAATAGATAATGACTTGTTTTTTTTGTTAGGTGTCATATCTGCAGACTGCCTTCAGCTGACAAGCAGGTTTCCATGGATGAGGAAAGTGTCTCAGATACCGGTGAGAATCTACGCCTTATACTATTGAACGGTGAATCTTAAATGAGGCCAAGTGATAGTTTTTATACACTTGATTGCTGCTTTGGCACTTCTAGCTCATTTAAAACCCCAGAATGATTAGCAATGGTTTGCATTAGCATAAGATTGCTAGGGCTAATCTAACCCTTTAACTATCACCATGGCAGGTGCAAGCTATGTCAATAGCCCTTCTAGAGCATGAGGCTTACATTCAGGCTAGATGCACTAGATTGTAACTATTTTTGCTCAGGCGCATGTAATACCAGGTAGAAAGAAAGCAGCACTGTTATTTTGGGGAGTTGTAATACATGGGTATTATTTAGCTTGCGCGACTGCTATATATGCCATATCAGTAGAAGAATGTGAACACCAGACAGATATATGTGGTTCTCTCCCAAACACGGAGTTAGAAACCTTGAACTAGGAACTCCAAATATGTTCAAGTGCGACAGTATGTCTGTGCACAAAGTGACGGCCATGAAACAGGGTTTGAAAAAGTTGCAGTGGAAGTGGAACCTGATGGATAAAGAATGAAAAGGCCAGCCATTGGCCTTATTTATTAAGCAGATTAGAAATGGATTTATCAGTAAATTGTTGTCAGGACCACCGAAAAATCCAGTTAGTTAATTGGGGGGGTGCGGGGTGCATATTCTTTCAGAATTCCTGAGTTAACATACATTTACATATAAGGAGACACATTCATGTGAACCTTGTTTTCTAGACTTCAAATCATAAAACTTACCATACCACACTTGTGGTGCTTGGAAGAATTTGAAGGAAAGAGGCTTTTGTGAGGCTTGGTCTTTTCATATTAATGACCTGAAAGAAAACAATTCCATACAAAGCCACAATTAAGGATGGGGGGGATTCCATCATATAAAAGGAAGAGTTAGTGTGTGCACTTTTTCTGTTTAGCTGACATTTTCCAGGTCTTTTTTTAATGAAGCATTTGTGTCAACTAAAAAAAAAAAAAGAAAGCTTTATGGCTGATTGACATTTAACAGCGTGAATGCAAATATCAGCAAGTTCCACACAAAATCTAGCATTAAGATAGTAATCATGAAAGTAACTGACAGAGATTGAAATGAGCATGGAGTCCGGGGCAGTGGATGTTCAGTCACTGCTCTGATTGTTCCCACACTTCCATCTACAGTGGGTGAGTAAATATATTCTCCACTCCCGATATGCAGGTGTTCCATCTGGCCCTGCACTGATTATTCCGAGAATCTCTCTCTCTTTCCTTCTCTCTCTCACACACACACACACACACACACACACACACAAACAAACTTCTCATGGATTATTATCGGTCTCTTAGGTCTGAAAGCAGGCACCTTCATTACAGGCTGGTCCGTCTGTTTACTGTAACTCACTGATAAGTGCTGTTTGCAGAGACATGTGCACAGACCTTCAGGTCTCTAATTGCTATTGGGACATGGCTAGACTTGGTAACAAAAGCAATTCAGAGGGAGACTGGAGGCAGAGTGTGTGCGTGCACAAGTTAAATGTATGTTAAATGGTTTCCTAATGAGCATCCTAGAAACATGCCATTGAAAAGCAGCAAATGAATATAAGCCAAAGGTCTCTTTTCTCAGTCTATATGCTTAAGTGTTTAATCAGGACGCTCCAATTAAAATATATTGCCTCTTCCCAGCTGTATAAAACCTCTTCTCTCTGTTCCTTTTAGGACTTTCAGAATAAATTGTGTGATTGATGATTACAGATTGCACAGCAGTTTTTGAAAAGCATTCATTAACTAGACATTGTCTGCGCAGTCAGATACAGTCAACACAAAGTGCTTGATTCATCTCCAAGTTGTTTGGTTCAGTGACCTCGATATAAAGAAATACATCAGAATTTTTTTTTTAACCCAACTTCAATCCCACATGTATACAGTATCTAATTACCAAAGACAAGATACTGAAAAATCAAGAAGAAATACATAACATCTTTGAATCATTTATAATGGAGGTCGGAAGGCATTTGGTGAATTGCCTTAATAGATGTATAAAATGCCTGATGTTATAATGGGAATCATCCGTTTACATCCATGACACTAAGCAAAGGGACTAATAAAACAAACATGAGAGAATGTGTTGCTAAAGCTGGTCTTATGTAGAGCTCAGCATTCAAACATTGAAGCAATACTGTAAATACAGTTGTGGTTATTTCCTGATCCAAAACGTGTGTGGTCTTCATATGGAACAACACTTAGTTTCTTCCGTCTGAAAATTACTTCCTCTTCTTCACAAATAATTGAGATTCGAATTACTTAAAGTGCAAGGGTGAATAACAGCTGTGTGTTTCACATTGCAGAGACAAAAGGAGTGTGGCAGGTCATCAGGGGAAAGTTTTTGGCTATCAATGCTGCATGTATGAGCTGTGCTTGTCCTCGAAGCCCCAAAGGCCTTTCTCCCTCTGCACACCTGGCCGATGGTACAGCTGACCTCATCCTGGTGCGCAAGTGCTCACGATTTGACTTCTTCCGCCACCTGCTGCGTCACACCAACAAAGACGACCAGGTACATGATGTTACACACTGGCATCATGACATCTAATTGTACTATTACAGGAAAAGGCCCATCGTTCATTGTTTTGTAATGAATTCATGCCTCATTGTGTTTTATTCTTTACTTGGTGTTAGCTTGATTTCATCTAGTTACTGTCACAGTCAGTTTTGCAGTTATATGACTGAGCCATGATGATTACAATTAAAATACAGTTCATTCTTCTACCCTGTTAGAGGACACATTAGATTTAGGTTGCACTGTCCAATTCCAAATTCAGTGTTAACCTTTTGGGATTTTCTATTGCTCTCACAATTGTATGCAAAAAATATATATCTCACTGCCAGGGAACAGTTCAGGTTCAGAAAGCCTCTAATATGACTAGATGAATGCTCAGAGTTTTTCATTAGATTTATGAGCCATAAAACCAACAAGGCAGAAAAATTTGATTCATCTCTAAGGTAATTGAGGGAAACTTTCCAACCCCTGCCCCACAGAGTTGCTCATTCTGGTTTCCTTTTGCAGGCATGGCTGTGTCTATGGAGTTTTGCATCATGGGTAACTCCATCAAAACCATCAAAATTTGGTTAGATGGACACAGCTGTTTGCTAGTGAGGGTTTACTTCAGTTCACTCTGGTTACATTTCCCTGGTTCTCAGACGTCTCGAGTATATCCATCAGAAGCCCACCGTTTGAGTGCCAATGTTCCCACTTCCAATGGCAAAAACCAAATAATTCAGGTTCACATTCCTGTGTGTTAGATTCATTGAACTGTAGTTCTGGCACTGATAATAAAAAAACTATTCTGTGAATAACTAGTTGCACATATTAGGTTTGTAATTACCTCTTTGCTAAATATTTGGTCAAACAGGAATCTGGGTCAGGCCCTTTTTAGATAAAGGTTCACAGATACTGAAAATGTGTGAAAATATAATTTTCTGTATTTTTATTTTTTTATTTTTTTTAGCCCATGGTTATTAGTTTTTTCATGAAAGAAATATTAGGGGAAAAAATGCCCATGGAAAAAATAAATGGCTGAAAATGCGTAACCCATGCCACATCATCAGTAGAAGACACTTGTGCTCAGCAGATAACATGTTTTGTCTATTCACAGTATGCATGCTTTACCCTAATCCTAACTGAAATGAATTCTGAATGACTCATCAAGCCTTGCTAATACCATTGGCAGGGAGGATTCCCCAATTTCTGAATCAAACATGGGCATGAGAATGGTGATCAGGCATGGGGAACTCATATCAACACTGATATCCGATGACATCTGGGCTTAACCTGAGTCAGTGTACTAGAAATATCACAGTAGGCTTTCTATTATGTTTTATTCCGACCTATGGGCTGGCAGAGTACTACACAATCAAATGTTTCTGCCACAATATTATGTATTAAAAAAAATGATATATATATATATATTTTTTTCATTCATTCATTTTGTGAACTGCTTATTCCTAATTAGGGTCGTGGGGAGGCTGGTGCCCATCTCAGCCGACTCTGGGCGAGGGCAAAGTACACCCT
>JBCNYH010000024.1:18224375-18237030 GCA_039654325.1 Tandanus tandanus
ATATATATATATATATATATATATATATATATATACATACACACACATACACATATATATATATATATATATACACATACACATATATATATATACACATACACATATATATATATACACATACACACATATATATATATATATGTATGTATGTATATGTAATATTTAACCCCATATTTCACCGGACATCCATACTGTACGAAAATGGACCAGCCCAGAATCAGATAACACTTATTTTTAATAATATAATTCCAGGGATAGATGGCAGCAGCAGCAGACACTAACTGAGTAGCATTAAAGATTCATTTAAAACACAAAACCTTCATTTTCTCTGTCATCTGGCTTTAATCTCCTCAGTCACTTTAAATTAAACTCAGAATACTGCCTGTCAGAAACATCTTTTTTTCAGCGGTACTACATCCCCATGTCCAGTTTATTTCCTTAAATTAGCATCTCTCTAACATCAGTGCATACTAACACCAGGCTGCAACAATGCATGTGTTGTAGGCAATTTTCCTCAAACTGTTTAAACTTTCTGAACACTTTTTCCTGGATTTTTTTTTTCTTTCTTTTTCCTGAATTTTTTTTGGCTAACTGAACAAAAAGAAGCATCATACTGCCATCAACAGGTCAAAGATGATGCTTAGTCTATACTACAACTACTACAATTCGTTCGGCCCTGCGTGAACGAAGTTTCCTTCTTCTGGGGACATAAAGCTGACACATGACCCGTGATAAGCAAAATATAGTCTCTTATGTCAGTGTGTGTGCTTGTTTGTGAGTTGCAGTTTGACCACCCGTTTGTGGAAGTGTACCGCGTGCGACAGTTCCGCTTCACACCCAGGTACGAGGAGACTGACTCTGAGCTGGAGCTGCGGGATGCTGAGGGCTCGGGTCCTAAACGCTTCTTCAGCCAGATATGTAGAGAGCACCCAGCGTGCAGCTGCGGCCTGGCGCACAGCAGCTGGAACTGTGATGGAGAAATCCTGCCCCATGCTGATATTCAAGTCAGGTAAAAGAGCCTCATGGCACTATACTGAGTATACACTGGAGTAGTTCTATTTACATATTGCACTTTTCAGAACTTCATAGCTTTAGAGGTTATAAAATTATCACCACTCAATACATTCAGTACATTTATGTATTGTCTGTGACATCAGAGGGCTACATAAGCGACAGCCAGTAATCGAATTCATACGAAGTGTACTGTAGATGTACCTAATAAATTGGTAAATAAACAAAGGTGTAAGGAACAGGTATGTAATGAGCTGCTACTTCATTGTCAAATTTGGCAACGTTTTTTCTGAGCATTAAAATCCCAATTACCTTAGTGCACTGTTGTAGCTTGTGATAAGTTAATCACTTGGAGCTGGGACGAACCGCTTCCAATAGAATATTACAACCACAATTCAGTTGTGAGATAGACTGCATGGCTATTGCGGTGTAAAAAAATGTATTTATGTAACAGAAAGTGAGTGGAACAGCACTCGATTATCACAGGAAAATCTTTATGTAGCATGATGGCTTTCCTGAATGCAACATTTATTTCACACCCCATTTATCCCGTCAGTGATGCATAGCTGTCTAATGTCCTGTAATTTAATGGCCTTTCCACTGGTTAAAGCTTACTCCATTTTAATTAAAATTCAGGCCCATTCATTTATTGACATTTCCCTCCTCACCAGTTGTTCTTCAAACGATTCAGCAAATGAACTGTAGAGATGAACAATGCGCTGTAAGACAGGGAGCAATGAAGAGGATTGTCTCACCTAAGTGCTAAACATGTTTCATTCTGTGCAGTTAGAGGAAATTAAATTCTAAATCCTCCAAAGTTGCACAGATAGCGTGGATGGTTTAAGTTTGGTGCCGGTGGCAGCTCTTGGCACAAGAATATAGATCAGGCTGAGGAGAGATTTGAGGTTTGGATGTTTTTAATTAATTTGTCTTAGCCTAAAATGTGTTTAGTACATTTTAGTGTGTGGGAGAGCATGACAGGACTGAAACTGGCAACCATAATGCAAAAAACCCCCATTCCAGGAACACCGTGCGGTTTAATAAATAAATATTGTAAGGTGATTACATTTTCATCTCATAAACATGCACAACATAAATGGAATATCTCTACAGAGAATTGATGTTTGCAGTACTTAAAAACTGTAGGTGGCAGGTTAAAAATTAAACTCACCTTGGGGCAAAAGTAATTGAAATTGTAAAACCAATCCACTGACCACATATATTATTATTATTATTATTATTACTGTTTAGCACTTAATGAAATATTTAAACAAGATGCATTTAGAAAAGCAAGGAAACAGAAATGATATATCTTTAAAAATCTTAAAAGACCATGTTTAGCTTTGCAGGTTGTTGGATCATTAATTAGCAAGTGTACAAGGACAGCTGCAGGTTTAATACAAATGAAGAATGAGTATAGGATGAACAAACGCAAGGTTTGTTGTTCTGACATTCTCAGACTATTTAAAAGAATAAACACTCAGCAATATGCACATACTGTTGTTCCATGCAGCTTGATGACATCACCCAATAAAAATACCCTTAAATAACTGAGTACAATAGCACTTCTGAGTTAGCTTCACATTTACGCTACATCAGACACCGCCAGGAGCGCTGTTCATGTTCTGGACCCACGCTCCGTGGAAAACCTTTGAGCTGCCCGGACTGACTGGGTTCAAATAGCAGGAAAACATTGTGGCTGAGATACATGACTGTGTAGAGTTTTGATTCAACTTTGACAGTGGATTGCAGTGGGAAGTAGTTGACGACATGTCTTTATTTATTGATTTATTGACACCAGGATTTATGAATTATTTCTATAACGATATCACAAAATCACATGTGAAAATATTTTGCTGCGTAGTGCCCCACCGCAGCGCTGTTGGAGCTTTCCTGACTGGAAGTGCAAGCCTAAATACAATTTATGAAGATTAACTTGTTTTCTTTTCAAGTATTCACCATCAGTGTTGAATACTGATTTAATGATCTTGTTTGACAGCTAGGGACATGCCCACTTTTCATTGCCAAGCCTAGCAGCAATGCTGGTTAGTGGTCAGAGCTTTTCCTGAATTCATGGTTCCCAATTGGCACTTTTCTCAGATAACGAAAAAAATGCAATATCTTTAGGATGAGTGGTCCTATCTTCTTTATTTAAAGACATTTTTGATCCTGAAATGAAAAGCAGTCCAGTCATATTTTTTTTTCTCCAATGAAAATAACTATTATGTTATAATAATAATAATAATGTTGGGCTAACCCAAAAACTGGTATTTTAATCAGTTGCTTAATTTTTGTTTGTGAGGATTTCTTTTTATGTCCAGATCATCTGCATGCCACCACAAAAACCTGGCTGAACCCGAGTACAATAAATTAAAATGAATTACCTCCACAAAAGTGAAATATATTTTTTGTGGCCACCATTTAATATTTTCCTTCAGTAGAATGCTAGTGAATATCTTACACAGATATGATATCTAGTATACTGTACTATGGGCATCTGCAGAGCATCCATGTGAAATATGTAGCAGTTGTATTAGGTAAGCCTATAATTAAGATTGCAGTGATTATTACACATAAATAAGAGTTCTGCCAATACGTGTTCTATCATTTATGCTTTTAGTTTGTAATTATTCTGTAGATCAACATACAGAACTGTTTTCTTTCTGTCTGTTAGGATTATTTTGAATCAGAGAAAACAATAAGTTTTAGGTAGTAAAACTTGTGCGGTCCTAGCATTCATAATATTACTAAATAAGCATCTTTTTATGTTGTAATGAAATACAGTAATAAATATTCAGTGTGAGACCCGTGACCATCTGGTGGTGCGGAATGGCTGCAGGCTTGTAAACAGCAGTGGCAGCATTGCAGCAGTCCAGGCACATCATGTTTATATTTGCCTCATTACATGAGTGAACTTTTTAAGACCCCTATCTTAGCAGTGGCCACTCCCACCTTATCCATTTATCTAACTGTGTCCGTATATTTAAATGCTCAATTTATCCATCCATTTATCTGACATTTGACAGATATTTCTCTCTTCGTCTCTGTCTTTCCAGAGTGCACTGCCAGTTGATCAAGCTGTTTGCAAGGGGGATTGAAGAGCAGTCCGTCTTCGAGGAACCGTACGCTCTCGGTGCAATATAGAGCTGTCTTTCACTGGAAAGAAAAAAATTAATCGAACTTGCTGGACCTTGAAGAATCTTAAATCTTTAGGACACATTTGGGTTAACATTAAGTTGTAATGTAAGGAGTTACAGGTTCCGTTACACATCCATTTGTGCTGTTTGCTGGGTGTGGGGTCATTAGTTTGCTGGTATGCACCATGGTTGAGTAAATAGCATCTAGCAGTCTATTTATTTCACTGAAATCACAATGGCAAAGGCTTGGATAGGTTAAAGCACTATCCATACAGTACTGACAGTATTGTTTTTAAAAAAAAAAAAACAGATTCCTTATTTTACTGTGACTAAGTTGCGTGTAATTTCTCTTACCACACCCATATTTGTCTTCCCTGATCATCAAGCTGGTCTTGATGTTTTGGACAGTAGTATCCCAAAGTTTGCACATAACATGCAAATATTTTCTTTACTGGAAGTGAAGTATCCAACATTATCTTATTTTGCCATAGTTGCATCTATAAATATAATATATTTAGTTACTTCAGTTATTTCCTTGAAGTTGTATTTATCTATTGTTATAATATTCCGCTGTTACACTCTAGTGTAACACATAATGTGTAATATACCATATGAAGTGTTTTGTAGCAGTATAGAGCTGGGGCACAGTGTAGCTCATAGCGATTTGTTAGTGATAAAATAGTCTGGACGATATACTCGGGTAAAATACTTATTAGGAATTTAAATCCCGTGCTGAAAGTCAAGCATCAGCTGTAGATATGTAATCTGTCGTGTCCCATTAGTGTGATCAGTTTTGTTGCTGGAGCCTCAGCATTGCGTGCAAATGTAATTGTTATCCTGCCTTAGTTTTGTCTGCAACTTAATTCTCTTGAGTGTCACCCCATCTAGAATCTCAACCCTTTATTGCTCACATGCTTCTTCTATTCTGATTTCTCTCTTTCTTCTTTCTGGAATGATGAAAATAGCCATAGGGCCTCCTGTTCTGCAACCTTCTGCTGAAGGTTTAACGTACATACTCCAAGGCTGTGTTCTTTCACCATCAGGGGACTTCGAGCAGACTATGATTTAATGAGATTGCCTCTTGTACTGTTTGAATGTTTGTTTGAGAAACTGAGGTAGAGCTGTGCATGGGTTCAGAGGATGTGTACTGTTAGTTTCCGAGTGCTGAAGGAAGATCTGGCAAATCATTCATCTCAACTCCACCCCTTGTGTATTTCAAGTAAAGATGAGCCGCTGTAGTGTGTCATAACACTAGCAGTCAGTCCTAAAAAGCTTGAGTCGAGGCAACTGGACTTCTCTGTGTGTGTGTGCGTGTGTGTGTGTGTGTTTAAACAACCCCTGACCCCCTTTTTCTAACTGTTGAAGCTTTTTGGATTGAAAGCCCTACGTCTTCAAAAAAAAAAATAAGTCCAGTTGCCTCAACTCAAGCTTTTTAGGATTACGATGACCTGTATGATTGAGAAGCTACACCAACGTACTAGCAGTCAGTGGAATGATATGAACTGTCCTGTGTGTGTGTGGACAAACAGCAGCCATCTGACAGCTGCTGCGTTTGGCAGCTCGGATCATGGCCAATCAAACACTTACATGCCCGTGTGCATCAACCGCTGTGTCAACAATCCTCCTATTCGAGCGCACAGACAGCCCTGAGATCGGACTTCATCTGCACCAGAAACATAATTCATAATCCTCCTCTGCCCCATCGTAAATATCACTGCCGTCTACACTCACTTTGGCTTCCAGTACTGCGGCTGTTGCTAATTTATGATCCAGTGCTGGCAGTTGTCACGAGCCTGCTTTCCGTACATTACAGCATCTTCAGCATCCATGACCCACACATGCGAATAGCCACTACAACCTCAGTAGTGATCACTGTGAGCAAAGCAAACCTTCCCTTATATATACTGCCTAGATAATAAAGTCTCAGGCATAATTCAAACACAGCATGTTGATCTCGCAGGCTTCGAGATGACCTATGTATAAGTGTGATGTGTGACCTGAAATGTACAAGTTGATACATTGTTCCAAAAAAAAAAAAAAAGACCTTAATAAAGTTCTTTTAAACATCTGTGGTGATGTGGTGAGTCAGATGCACAAGAGACAAATGAAAGAAAGACTGTGAACTGTGTTTAATCTGCTGAAAGCCTGTCAGTCTTGCTTAAAGCGCTGATAACCGGGGTCTCCTTGGGACTTGACAAAATTGATGGAACCAGAGATAGCAAGAGAAAAGTTGCATTGAGTTGTACTGAGGGATAAGCTCGGGAGATTTTAAAAGAAATCCTGTTTCAAGGTTGACCAGTGCAACTTCCTTTATAGCATTCATGCATTCCACGGTGATTTATCTCAAAGTAACAAGTAGTGGTTCAACCATGGGTCAGCAGCAATGTTGGCATGAAGCCACAGGTTCAAATGTCCTTGTCATTTTTTTTTTTTTTTTTTTTCTTTTGAGCCATTTTCACCGTGACCTTCAGGAAAGTGCTTTAACCTCAAGTAGCACCTGCCTCCATTACTGATGAGCTTTTGAAAAGGGGTGGTTTAAAAATAGAGAATTTTTTTTTTCTTTTTTTTTTTTTTTTTGTGTGTATGTATAAAAACCCTGGCTGTACTTTTCTCCAGGAATAATTACTTGGTCTTTGGGCTTTTCTAATCTTTCCCATCTGTCAAACTGTCATTTTGTTCTTGGTGTCAGAAATGATTAAGAACTAAAAACAAGATAACAGCTTGTGTCTGTTGTTGTGTGTCACAGAGATATTTATCTGGACCATCAATTTTTAATCACCATAACACTGATTAGTAAATATATTGCAAGGGAGTGTTGTTTTCATTTAAAGTCCTCCTTAG
This sequence comes from Tandanus tandanus, assembly GCA_039654325.1. Classification (NCBI taxonomy): domain Eukaryota; kingdom Metazoa; phylum Chordata; class Actinopteri; order Siluriformes; family Plotosidae; genus Tandanus; species Tandanus tandanus. Next base: position 18,231,368 of record JBCNYH010000024.1, read on the forward strand.
GCTTACTTTTTTCAGTGTCATTTCTTTCTTCATTTAATGCTAAAGTTGTAGTGTCCGTCTCAGTTCAAACCAATTTTGCATGGAATACTGTTATGAATGTGTTGCTTGAAAGCAATCCATGTTTCCCTATTATATTTAAGAGGCTTCAGTAATGGTGAATGCTCCACAAAGCCACTTCTGACAAATGTGATTTTGCTGCAAAATGGACAAATGAAGTAACTTAATAGGTTTATTACATAAAAATGTTGGTAGGGAACAAATATATTCCTTCCCTCAGTCTCTCTCTGCTCATGTGCTGTGATGGGAAGGATATTTTGCTTTTATTCTCTGCCTAGTTTACCGTTTCTGTACAGCCCATACATTAGGCTTGCTATCTGGTCCCACATGGCGATTGAAGCCAGGTAATTTTCCCATCTATTGTCAACAGAGTAAATTCCATCTCCTTCCTTTCCTCGCTTGCGCATCGCCATGTCCTTATTGATTTATTCTGAGACCCAGTGCTGTGGGTGGTGTCCCACTGGAGCCCTCTTTCTCATTCCCGGACCCTTTTCCAGAGCTGTTATAGAGACAAAACCAACAAACATCTGTCTGAGAGCACTCAAATAACTGGAGACAACTCATTGCAAGTGTGATTACACAGTGGTGCTTTCGCGTCTACTTTTAAGTAGCTGTGCAGAAGCAGCTCAGCTGAGATTGAATGCTTTTGGCCTATCTTGGCCTCCAAAAGCCCACCTGAGCCTCATCCAAGGATTTTACCCAGGCATCACTCTACCTGGGCTGCAGCAACAGTGTAGGCATTAAGAAAAGAAGAATCCTGGTCTGTGCAGGTTTTATACTGCACTACCGGTATTCTATAAGGGAAAAGACTTTTCCTGGTCAGGCTACATTGGGGAATAACAAAAGTAACGAGAGAATGAAGATGCAGACCATAACTGGCAAGTGCTATAGATTACAGTTGGCCCATTTTCCCTTCCTTGCCATACTTCTCTCTCCTGAACTTTTTCCATGCCTGTTTCAAAATTCCCAGTGAACAGCTTTAATCTTCTCAAAGTGACCATATCAATGGCATGGCATGTCATACTCTGTAATGACAAGCTTTCACAAAGTAGACTAATGTTAAATGCCGTGTGAGCGAAGCACCATTGATGTGGAAAAAGCGTCTAACCATCGAGTTGCTTTTGGAACGTCAAGAAAAACCTTACAGATTCTAGGAGCTTCTTACTATGAGGTGGACATGCTAAACCACTCCCCTTGCAAAGGGACATTAAAACAAATATTAATTGTGATATCAACTTTAAATAAATGACTTTAATTAAATATGTAATTAATGTATCTAAAATGTACTTATATGGAATTTTTCACAGACAGAAGTCACAAAGTGCTTTAAAAAGATCCAATAACAGCATAAAATGGAAAAGGAATATCCTAACAAACCCAAAACTCTACCATTCGTCCAGAAAATGCAGCCAAACGCCTGACTAATCTGATATGTCTATAATTGTATTTCAGCATTCCACAGAAACATCAAATCTTAGAGATGAAGGCAGAGCATTTCATAGTCTATGTGCGACAGCCTTAAAAGCTTGCTATCTGTGGGGCTTGAGTCAGATGTATAGGACAGACAGTAGATTTTAGTCCATTTGACCTGAATGTGTGAGCTGATGAGCGAGGGGGGAGTAAATCCACCACATATGCAAGAGCCTGACCATTGCAATGCAATGCAAATTAAAACATATGCGTCAGATTCTTTTCATTCTTTCTATTAAAGATGGATGTTGTACAAACATTGTTACCCAGAAAAATAATAGTCCAAAGGGAACCCTGACAGCCCAGTATTATTGTCCATGATGAATGTTGGCAAACTTCTGACCCCAACTGTTGGTGCCTCAACGTCCATGTTTTAAAGAAGCGGACAGATGAAGGACTTCAATGATATATAAATACAAAGGAATATATGAGAAAGGATATGATCTTTTGCCTGCAGCCAAGCAGAAGAAGATTTCTCCTGAAATCATGGTAGGTCCACCACATCGATGGCAGTTGAACCAGAAAGATAAGAGGCTTTGATTTTATCCCAGCTTGCTTAATCTGAAACAGACAGAGATAAAAAGGACTATTACTTTTGCTACTTCCACTTTGCGTGCTACAACGGAGCTGGACTTTGTTTCCCCCTCCAAGTTATTGCATTCCTAATGGTGCTTAAAGTAATTACACTTTGTAATGTTTCTCTTTCTTTCCCCTTTAGTAGGCCCTACTGAAGCGCTCTTGCATCCAGTGCCCACGCTGCCATTCTCTGCTAAATGATGCCATTAACCATATTGCATTTGCTAACTCTCTGGCCACCCCAATGAGATTTGGTTCACAGCGAGTTTAATTGACTGAAAACAAGGTTGTGTTTAAAATGGTCCAGTTGGAGTAAGTTTGCCAGCAGCACATGCTCTGTTTTTTGCATGTTTTTATTCTAAATGGAAAGAGTCTGTCAGTTGAGATGGGCATTCACAGTGGAAGTGTTGTTTGTTTTTATAAAGAACATTTATCATTATTATTACAGTAACTGCTTTCTGGTGGAGTTGGAGTTGATAGTGCACCCTGGATGTAAATATACAAACTATACACCGCCTGGCCAAAAAAAATAAATCGTTGGACCACCTTTAGCCTTGATTATAGCATGTAATCACCATGGTGTTGCTGCTCCAGTTGATCAGGTCAAAGCTCAACAACATTATGTGGCAATAAAATGAAGTCAGCGGGTGACCTGAATGCACTGAATGAACAGGTTATCCCATCAATGGACTTTTTCTCCCTCGATAGCACAGACATAAAATTGGGGCTGAAATAGCGAAAGAGTGGTTCAGGGAGCATGAGGAATCGTTTTCTCTCATGAACTAGTTAATTCAAGATTTCGGTGAAAAGTGAACCCAAATCTGGATAAATGTTGTGATGCTGCTTAGGTTTGTCGAAACAATGCCATGGCGATTACACATCTACAGGCGGTCCATCAAAATATTAGAATGCGGCACTTTTTTTGGCCAGGCAGTGTATATAGATGCACACACCCTCACACCTACGGCAACCAATGAACTGCCAAGAGTATCATTGGTGCCGAAGACTCTTTGATAAGTGCGGGAAGTGAAAAGCTAATATGTCTAGGGTGCTGAAACTGTTCGAATACTGCTGAAACTGTTAATGCTGGATGTAAGCGTAAGGTGTTAGAACACAAAGTGCATTGCAGCTTGCTGTGTATGGGGCCACCTAAACGCACACCAGTCAGGTGGTGTTAATAATATGGCTGATCGCCTGCATTTACACCTGGTACACTCACAGCAGAACAACAGATTACCTTGTTCCAGTCATGCACATTTGCAGAGAAGGGTTCACCACCCCAAACATACCAGGCCAGGGGTGCTTTCTTTAATTTTAAGTGCAGGATATAGGCTGAAAAACTGCATAGCAACAAAATGTAACACATAAAAAGGTCAGATATGTGTGGGTGTACCTGATAAAATTGAGTCTTGTTCCAAATTGGCAACTATCATGGAAATCTATTAGTTGCAATCAATTGCATAACCGCATCTAAACGCAGGGAATTCAGTGTAAAAGCTGTTGAAAATCCTACCACATTTCTAACTTGGAGCTCTATGTCTTTGTACAGTGAAGCTGTGATTACCTACAGTGATGCTTTCTTTCACACTTCTATGCTCTGGCTGTCATTATCGGGCAGCACAGGTCACTGGGTCTGAGAAAAAAGCCTGGATAAACATGACCCAACAAAGAGGAATGAATATTGTCCTTATCTGATGGGGTTAAACTGACATGCCCCTGGCAGGCATATTATCTCTCAGCAGTGAGACATGAAGAGAAAAGAGACATTTCTGCAGGCTTCACACAGAAACCGAGGCCCTGTTCTATTCCTCTTTACTGCGCAATGAACCAGCGCTGCCTGACTTTCGAAGAGATGGCATAGAGGGAGGGGGGAGGTTTGCAGAAAATGAATGTGTCCCTGAATCTACAGTTCTGATCTGTTAAATCTGTCTGTGGTCAAGAGGAGGACTGTAAATTGGTCCTGCAGCTCCCCCACATGGTGTTCTGCCTTTTCTTAATGGTCTATCCATTCTGTCTCTCTTTCTCGCTCTTTCTCTCTCTCTCTTTCTACCACTGTTATATATGCCCGGAGCCTTTCCATGCGCCAAATCCATTAAAACAAGCAAACAGTCATTCAAGTCTCCAAACACAGCACAGACTGAGGAGAGAGAATGTAACATTTGGTCTGACTGTCGGATGAAGCGTGAAGCCATCATGCAGCCAGGATTCTGTTGCTTCTGCTCCTGTGGGGCGAGCGCTAATATTTTTACACATTTGCGTCAAGATGCAAAGGCTGCTGGCAACCCACTCCCACACCCACGGAAAATCTTCTCTGGAAAGGTTAGCTCAGTGTGAAACTGTCAAAGGTTTCTCTCTCTCTCTCTCTCTCTCTCTCTCTCATTCTCTCTCATGGAGGAAATGCAAACTTTCCAATACCAAAATTCATAATCAGATTAACTTGAATCCCTTTTAATTTTATCCAGTGACAAAGTGCCACAGCCACTGATAATAATAAAAAAAAGTCTGCTTGTATATTCTGTTCCATAGATTCACATTTGCAGCAGGAGCAAACCAGCTCCTCTTTATAGCCCATTTCCTTCTAATTTATGCTGTGTGTCCGTGCTGGAGCGCTGGGCCAGTCAAGCCCAGGTGGAGCAGTAATGGCCACATTGATCACGGCAATCCCTGATGGGATGGATTCGCTTTAAGAGTGAATGAACGGACTCTATATGCTCCCTTACCCAATCAAAAATCCATCTTGTCTGTCCCCTTTGCCCCCAACCAATCAAAAGTTCATCTTCTTTATTTCTTTATAGTAAGGACGCACTATCAAAAGAACATCGCCTCCAAAATGGTGATTTGCACTGCCTGATCTGTCTATTTCACTTCGGCTTAACCCTAGACGAGCTTCATTCAGTCATTCATTTGCCAAACTGCTTAATCCTATTTGGGTCTCGAGGTGGCTGGAGCCTATCTCAGCCAAGTCTGGTACACCATGAACAGCTTGCAGGGCCAGCACACACAATCACAGTCACTCACATCTAGGGGCAATTTGAAACAGCCGGTTAGCCTAATGTGCATGTATTTGGGCTGTGGGAGGAAACTGGAGTACCTGGAGGAAACCCACACAAGCATGGGGAAAACATACAAATGCCAGACAGGAACGCCCTCACCAAGCCTGGGACCTCAACCCATGACCTTGTTGTGAGGTGGGCATGCTAACTGCTATGCCACTGTGCTGTCCCCTAGATGAGGCTGCTTTCACTAAAAGTTAACCGCTTTTTTTCATGTTCGGTAAGCAAATGGAAGACTTGCTCTTATCTTGCACAGCTATGCAAAAGTTATTGCCCCATCAGCCTCAACACCAGAAATTACCCTACTCGCAGGAGAGAATCTTCAGCACCTAGTTCCATTAAAATCTCCTAAAATTTATCGAGCAAACAGCTGTGCCTCTCTCAATAAAAGCTCTGCAATAATTCACACCCTCAATCAAGTGTTAAAAGCACAGTATGCACACACACACACACACACACACACACACACACACACACACACACACACACACACACACACACACACAC
>JBCNYH010000024.1:18247981-18258932 GCA_039654325.1 Tandanus tandanus
ATATATACATACACAGATATATATACAAAACCACATGAGGGTTTTTTTTGATTGCAGCACATGCCATTAGAGTTCCATATAAGAGGGTTTTTCTCAGTACAGTGACAGTGACAGAGATACATAGAGATACAGTGGATAGAGGATATGCTGACAAAAAAAACCCCTATGAAATACCTTATGCTTAATACCACCTTACCAGTTTGTTATATGTGCATTTACTTTATGTTTATTAATTTCCAGTCTCTGTAGAATTTATTTCTTTTACTTTTCCATTAGAACTAGTGAGAGTGAATTTATACCCAGGGCTTGGTTGGCTTTTAACAGAAATACACACCAGTCAGGTGGCATGCTGAAAAAGATGCATATTCCATATATTACTAAACATTTCGACAGCTAGTTCATTGCCATATGGAAAGCAGCTGGCTTGTGGAAAGGAAGCCAGAGTAAATCTCTACTTGCTCACGGTTCATGGCAGCTGAACGAAGGCTGCGGGCTAGGTGTGTTCTTATGCAGTGTGAGAGCCAGCGTGGACAGATAGGGCAGCAGATGTCTTTTTCCTGCTCCTGCAGCTTTGCTCAGATAGATGTCTAGGTTGTGACCATATTGAATAGCATATCACAAAGCTGCCTGGCATACTCACCTGTGGTCAGGAATTTCAAATATATGCAAAAAATAAGGTGCAACTGGAAACTTTCACACCATGTTTGCCATGATAAAGTCTACAATACACACTTCCGTAGTAACTGGTGACTTTTTCATCCATGGTGACCAGTCATGCAGAAAGTATAACCAACCTTGGCAAGGATTGCCTTGTGCTTTTGTTCGGGCTCAGTGGAAAACTCAACCACGAAAGTTCCAATGATTCCCATGAAGACAAAATCATTAGCTTGTTAGCAAGAAATCCATCTTGATTTGAGGCCTTTCTAAGTGAAAAAAACAACAACAATAGGGTGTGTAAATAAGGACCAGACCAGGTTGTGTGCAACCCAGGTCTGCTTACAGCACGGTTCTGCTAGGCTGAGCTGGGCCTCTCAGAGCTGTGGTGGGAATGAGAGCTGACTGCAGGACGATTGTGATTTATGTGGTGCGGCATTTTTGCTCCAGGGCCTGGGCTGCTCGGCTGCTGGCACAAGATGAATACAAGGCCCAACTGCAGGAGACAATCTGATTACAGCATACACCTCACTTTCATCTTCATTCCATGGCACTGTGGCATCAGGGATGCGGGCTCTCACGCTGTCACCAACAGCAATGACAGTGGCTCAATAACTAGTTACAGATATTCTACTCCTATTCTCTTTTTTATACACTAGGAGGGATTCCACTGCAGTTTTGCACAAAACAGGTGGTTTTCTTTTTCAATTATTAAAAAGCACAATAGCAAATTATCAGATTCCATTGAGTAATGTCATGTGATTAAAGTCATTCTTATTAAATGTGGGGATGAAAAACACGAAATGTGACTTGATTTTAAATAACCAGTCATGTCATGTTACTTAAACTCAAAAATCCATTCATCCATCCATCCACCAAATCGGGTCATCCTAATAGGCTGGAGCCTATATCAGCCATCTCTGGGCGAAGGCAGGGTATACCCAGAACAGCTCACCAGTCCATCACAGAGCAACACACACAACATCAGCCAGGGGCAGTTTGGAACAGCCAGTTAACCTAATGTGCATGTCTTTAAACTTTGGGTCCAACTGGAATACCTGGATTAAACCCACACAGGCATGGGAAAAACATGCAAATCTACACAGAAATGCTTTCCTCGAGCCTGGGACTCCAACCCAGGACCTTGATGCTGTGAGGCGGATGTGCTAACAACTGTGCCACTGTGCCGCCATAGATTTAAACAAATTTTCCTTTTCAGTTTTGCAAAACCACCTTATCAGTTATTTTTCAAAATTCAAGTGTTCCCATTATCTGTTTAGTCCGCAATTTCAAATTGCATGTTTAGCAGGCCGACAAAAACCTTTGGAAATTAATTTTGAGAAAACATTTAGATTAGCAATTATTGTATTATATGATAAGCATTTAAACTGCAGCACATAAAACCAAGCAGAAACTATAGTTCTTCTTATATCTTATAAAGCTTTTCTAGTTGTGTGTGTGGGATATGTTCATTTCTGCATCAATGCGTATAGTGTTCAATGGTAAAGAGGAATTGATGAGCGTGGATGGTGTGAAGAAAAATGCTATGCTATGAATATGACTGCGGCTAATCACTATCTGCCTTTTAATAACCCACCTTAACAAAAGAGATTACTTCTAATGGATGATAATATCCTTCACAGTTAAGAGTTTCAGTTCCTTGAAAGTGGTGAAAGCTTAAACTCTAGTGTATAATGATAATATTAACATGTGATGCCAGGTTGGCTTATGGGACTATTTTAAGATTCATTTAGAGGCCATGGAATTACACCTTCAAAGTAGCTGCACTAAAAGAAAGAAAAAGGGAAAGAGAAAAGAATAGAAAACCCCACGTGTGTAATTAAAAAGAAGTGTCAGCTCTAAAATTTTTAGTTGAGACTGAACAGGTATTTTATTATGAAACAATGACCTCAGGTTGGACGGATTAAAAGCTTTGTTCGGAATGAGCAAGGAGACCCACCAAGGAGACGGACTCCCAGATGTTATAATTACAGTTATTTATAATATGTTATAATGTTGGCAGTTCGTTCAATGGAACTTCTTTTGGACTGTACACTTTAAAAAGAATGAATCAATTCTGGTGATTAGGAACTGTCATGAAGGTGAATTATGTAAACATGCTAAAGAAATATTGCCATTTTATGAAAATATGTATTTTGGTAATATTGTTGAAAGTATTTTCATAGTGGGTGGTATGGTGGCTTAGTGGTTAGCATGGCCGGATCACAGTAAGAAGATCCTGGGTTCGAGTCTCGGGCTCAGGTGTTTAAGTACGGAGTTTGCATGTTCTTCTCATGCTTGCGTGGGTTTCTTCCGGGTACTTCAGTTTCCTCCCACAGTCCAAAGACATGCCTCTGGGTGTGAGTTTGAGTAGATGTGTGTGTGTCTGTGTGTGAGTATTGGCCCTGAGATGGATTGATTGATAGCTGTGTCAGCTGAGATAGGCACAGCCTCCCGTAACCGTCATGTAATATCTCAGTGGGTTTTTTTTTTTAAATGTCAGCACTAATTTTAAAGGAACAGCCGGTGATTTGGTTTGGTTTTTAGAGCTCTCATTTTTAGAAATTTTAAATACAATGAACAGAAGCTTACAAAAATTCTCCCTTATGTATGCCCTTAAGGTTTTAACAGGACTTATGCTGAGTCAAAGAGCAGCTGTTCTGCTCGAATGCAGAATAAAGCTAATTTCTGGGCCAGAAAATTTCAGCAGAAGCCTGTTGTAAAGAAACTAATGAAATCTATTGCATGGCATTCCAGAGATCCAGCAACGCATTAGATTTTACATACTGCACCTTTAAATAAATAAGCATTCCATTATATGCAAAAAAATAAAAATAATAAAAAAATAAAATAAAATAAAAAATGACCCATGTTTGAGAGTGTGGAACAGCATCAGAATCTTCAACATGCTAAAAACAAAGCAAAAACAAAAACATTAGTAATGACCATATTGATGTTGTCGGGCTTGTTGCTCACTCCTTTTAGAGTGCATATTCCTGGAATAAAGCAGTTTAATCTTATGGTCAGGTTGTGCCAGTGTCACTTCCTGGCATAAAGGAATATAAATGTTCTGTGGAGTAAGATAAAGTCTGAACAGCAGTCAGAAGAAGAGCCAGTGACTCCATCCAAAATCCACAGAAGTGAGTCATCTCTCTGTAAAAGCCATGAAGCTGCCCTCTGTCTATCTTTGCAGAGTGCCAACTTACTGCTTCCACCAGACTTTCTAATGAGCCCCTGCGAGTCAAACAGCCCAGCTGAGATTCAGCCACAGTCAGGGTAGTGGAAGAGCGAGTGGGAGAGGAAGGAACAGATTATATTGCAACTCTCATAGTGCATTCAGTGGAATATTTAAACCATTAAAGGGGAAGTTAAATATTCTGGAGAAAGATGGGGATATTTTAACTTAATAGCCAAAAAATTAAAAAAATACATCCCTCCCTTCACTGCTCCTACAGAAGCTCCATCCCCAAATTAATGGCTTTTTAATGGAAAATTAACAACAGCACCCCACCTCTCCTCCAGCCAATCAGCACAAGCACAAATGCTCCATGTTGCTGATTGGCTGAAATAGTGTTGTGTAGCTCACTCTAAGCCACTTTTGTTTGATTCTTATTTACAAAGACAGAACGGACAGCTAACAGGCCATTAGGACATACTTTCTAAATTGGCCAAAAATTGTATCGGATTAGAATTGATGAGCGCGCACAGAGCTTCTTCAGGGCAGCAGAGCATAAATACTGAACATGATTTTTACAGTAAACAAACAAACAAAAAAACCCTATATCACTATATAAAAAATATTTATAATTTTTTTATATATTTTTTACATTTTCTGCAAATTTTCTGTGGATCCTCAACAATTATCTTACCTAAATGTATCACAGAATCTCATAAAACTGGCAACAGTAGGTATCGTACTAAAGCCTCGTTCAGAAAGCCCCTTTCTAATTTTTGTCAGTGACCATAATAATCGAGGGCCGAGGACATATGCAATACAGATTTTCATTTTCAAAATTATTTGGTTTAGTGAAAAAATATTACATTCCGACATCATGTTTCTGACCTAGATCTCTAGCTATGAATCTGTACGTCAAGCTACCCATGTTTATTTTTATAGTTGTTGTCCACAGATCCTACTGAAATCCTACGCGAACACTCTTTTTTTTCCCTCTGCGGAAGCTCTGTAGAAGTTATGTGGAGGAACTGCCGTCCATGTCGTTTATTTCTGCAGACCTTCCTGAAACCCCAGCTGAGGATATATATACTTGGTAAGTGACAGTACTGTTGCAGATTTCAAATGAGATGCTACTCTGAGAAATAATATTTTTCCCAGCAGAAAAGAAGATGAATTTAATCAGGTGGAGATTTAGGCGGAATCAGCTGTAGATTTAGGCGGAGCAGGATGATATTAATAACAACATAACCTTAAACAAAATTAAGTCAAAAGCCTATGACTGTTTAATATACTGTAGATCTGCCTTTGTTTGCTGAACATTACTATATGTATATATGGATTTTCCCATTATAAGTGGTCTCTTAATTTTTTCCATGGCTGTACATATATGGGTGCCATGGTGGCATAGTGTTTAGCACGTCCGCCTCACAGCAAGAAGGCCTGGGTTCGACTCCCGGTCTCAGGCGTTTCTGTGTGGAGTTTGCATGTTCTCCCCATGCTTGTGTGGGTTTCCTCCAGGTACTCCGGTTTCCTCCCACAGTCCAAAAACATGCACAGTAGGCTAATTGGCTGTTTCAAATTGCCCCTAGATGTGAGTGTGAGTATGTGTTGTATGTGTGTTGGCCCTGCAATGGCATGGCAAGCTGTCCCGGGTGTAGCCCCCCCCTCGCCCTGAGTTGGCTGAGATGGGTGGCAGCCTTCCTGCGACGGGATTAAGAAAATACTTAGAAAATGAATGAATTAATATAATTTATATATATATATATATATATATATATATGTCTGATTATTTGCTATAAAATAAGATACCCGCAGACACAGAGTAATTTGGCCAACCATGCAACCATAGCAACCCAGAATGCAATTCAGCAGAACGTTAGCTTATATATGTCATATACAGGTAGCAACATTCAAAAGAGATCATTAGTACTTCAATGCAATGTATGCAGTTTCTAGACTTTATAAAGATTAACATTTGTGGAACAGCTGATGTATATATTGGGGCTATACTGTATCAGTGTCAACAACAAAAACAACAACAAAAGAAAACATACATCAGCTTTAATTTAATCCTGCAAATCAACAGTGAAGAAAAATTATACAAATTTAGGATTTATTTTCACCTCATGTAACCGTTTGTTGATGGTATGGTGGTACCGCAGATAGCACTGTCTGTGTGGAGTTTTACATGTTCTTCCTGATGCCAAATGGGTTCCTTCAGGTTCCTTGGTTTCCTCTGACTCCCCAAAACATGCTGGTACTATAATTTTAATTACACATTCACTCCACCACTTTGTCCCACTTCCACCTGTCAAACCCCAGCAAGGAAAGGATTTTGTAAGCTCTATAAATCCTATTTATTGCTCAAACACTAGGATGAAAGTATAATATGTTTCAAGATCAATTTTACAGTTCTATTGCTATAAATTTAAACTGTTGGCTCTGCTCAGTGGGACACCCATTGATAAGTGGTGTACTGGAGGGTTATTTCACAGGGCTAGCATGCTGGGAAAGTGGAACTTTTACAGTTCTGACTTCCTTTGGTGCTGAGCTTGCGTGTGTAGTGTGTGTGTGAGTCAGAATGAAATGTACACAGCGTGATTCCAGCCTGGTGCTCCATACTCGACTCTCAGACATGGAGATTTAATGGACCAGGCATGTGCACCTCTTAACAGCGGTGCTCTCAGTATAGAATTGAGACAAGCGCCGTTCTTTCTTACACACGTTGGCACGCCACTGAGTGTATACGCCTTCTTTCTGCAGTGTATGTGTCCTGTTATAGGAGCCTGCATTGGACTCGTTTATACGTATGCCACATGCAGTTTTGTGCACTGTGAGTGCCACAGTGTGGCTTTGAGAAGAACTACATTGTGGGTTACTGTTTTGTCTCTCCAGTCCTGCAGTCCTGTGGTGAGTAGAAGCTACAGAAATAATGTACTGAGTCATAAAAGTGACTTTTATAAGAGCGGAGGATGTGGAGCAATACATAATTGAGATGGCTAAAGGCTAAAGCAATGTAGATCAATACAGCTGAAGAAGATGTGATGAATTTATTCATATTCTGAGATCTGTATATGAGTAGGCAGAGAATTAATGTGTGTCAGAAGATAAACGTAATCATAATGCTCTCTAGGTTGTAACCTTTGAAAGTTTGACGGTGGAACAAAGTTATATGGATGATGTCAGCAATATATTTTCACCTTACAAATATGGTTGATGAATTTTGATTAATTATTTATTAGGGGGCTAAGCACATAGTACTTCGAAACATAGTTTTTGTTCAGATTTTTTCCTGTGAAGTGTTTATGACACTTGAAATGCTTGTTGAGGAATAGATCCTGTGGTCATCCATAGGGTGCAGAGTTACATCCAAATAACTGTTTTTAAAGCAAAAGACAAAACTTGTGGTTTAGTGCACACAGGAGGAAAGATCAATGTTTAATTTTCGCAAAACCGGAAAAGTGTATATTTTTCTTTACTTTTTTAAGCTTTATGCCACCAAGAACATCAAGATAACTGGGGGGTCAGACCGATTTCACAGTGTCACTAAGCAACCTCGCTATAATTTCAGCAAATCAAAATATCGGAAGAAAATACTGCATGAGCTTTGCTGTGATGTCGATCGGGCATAGCATTATCAGCTGATCCATTGTAAATATGTGGAATGTGCCACTTGTGTCCTTTCTACATCATCATTTCTGTAATGCTGTAGGATATTACCCTTCACAGATTTCCACCTAAAAGAGCATATCTAATCATTTGTGGTGGGTATGTGCAATGTGTGGGTGCAAAGCTCAGGTTCTGACATAAGATTGATAGAATATTGAAGGCTAGTTTACATGTTAAATTGTGCAAAGCATGATGAAGATGCTTAATGGTGAGTAAACTTATTTTCCTTGCAGGAACTGGAATATTAGCTATAGGCTAAAGTAAATTTGTTGAGCTACTTTGCTCAGATGACCCAACACAACTGGATGAAAATGCTAAACATGGCTGCCTTGTGAGGGGTCTGTAGTACTGTTACTCTGTTGATTGATTAGTGGGCTCCATGGAAGAATGGGAAAATTTTGCAGTTTACTGGTTTTGGAAGCTGAAATGGTGATCTTTCCTTCAGTGCGCGCTAAACCATGCGTTCGGTTCTCTTTTAAAGAACCATAAATCTTAGTGAGTTGAAATTTGCATTGAAAACTGCATTGGTGCGCTAATCTTGAGGTGGATTTTTTAAAATAATAATGATGACTATGTGTATTTTAAAACCATGAACCCTGTCAGCCAGTAAGCTATTTTATATGGTTAACATTGAGCTTTAATCACAAAATCTGATAAGTAAGTTCATGCATGTTCTCTTTATTAGCTCCTGCCCCATCAGGAGCTATAGGAATGGGTTCCGTCCGTCCGTCTGTCCATCTGTCCGTCACACTTTAGTTTTCGGACATTTACTTGCCGCGTGCTGAAGCTGGGGCTTTCAGACTTGGTAGGCTGGCTCACTACTATGAGTGCTAGGATGAGTTTATGTGTGAGTGACGTTGACCTACTTTTCAAGGTCACAGAGGCAAAACTGTATATTAGGTTTCCGGATTTACTTGCCGCGCGCTGAAGCTGGGGCTTTCAAACTTGCTATGCTTGTTCTATATTGGCATATGAAATGGTCCTTTTGATGGGAGTGTCTAGACCCCTGTGGTCTATTTTTGTTCGTGGCAAGACGTGTCAACTGTGGGTGCGATTTGTGATGCCATCTCAGACCCCGGAGATTGCTGTTTGAAGCTACAATTTTAAGCTCGACTCTAAAGAAAGCTACCAAAGCAAAACATGTACACTAAAGATATCTTTGCTGATCAATTACATTTGGAATAAAGCTGACATTTGGAACATTCCTTTAAACACAAGGTAAAAACATTTTTTCGAAACTTGCTGTTTTAGCTCCTTCACAACTTTCACAACTTTGTGTTAAAAGCAGAACAATGTGAACAGTTTACAGCATAAACAGCCCTCTGTACTTTTTTTCTTCTTCTCGCTCTACTGGTGTTGCGTATGACTCCTCAACAACGCAGCTATATATATCATCTCAGCATTCAGTTGTGAACACACAGGCGGTAGACAACCAGATTTTAATCTCTAGTGAATTATCTGCCGATTTTATGGACGATTAGCACCATTTTGTTGCATATGCTTTCTTACAGCTTAATGAAGCGCAAACAGGGTTTAAATGACCCCAAGATAATTTGTTAAACAAATACTGGACCAGATTTGTCATACATTAAAAATGTATTTCTTATTAATGCTTCAAATGATGAGTGTCACTTGAAGTTTCTCTGCAACACCAGTTTCCTTACAACGGGGATTATTTTCAACAGTCCGCTTGACAGACCAAAGACACCTGTCAGAGGGTCCAGGTCAGCCCGAGAGGAATCCCAAGGTTTTGTGCAATCTGACACTGGCTAAGTCCCTCCTCAGACTGACCCACAATACACCATCTTTAAAATTCAGACAACTCTTTTGTTCCTTGTGTTCACGGCATTGCTAGTTACTATAAACAATTTATATACTTATATAATTATATTAAGTTTGATCAGATGAGTTTTACAGATGTAATGTACTCTATAAACGAGGGGTGTCTAGCTTTGATATGTCTCTGCAGATCAGGGTGATCAGGTTCTTATTGGTTGCACCACAGACAAGTGAACTTTTATGTAAAGAATACAACTTATGCTGTGTTCTATTTACTTTATAAGTCGGAGTTGGGAATGACATGACATTCAAGTTGACTGTGTCCCAGTATAGCAGTCAGAAAACCAATACTAGCCATTTCTAACCAGGTTAGCCATTGTTAGCAATACCAATTAAAATCAACACACAACGAGAAGTTGGACAGTACTGTTTGTGTTACTGAGCTATTCGTTTATTTTATTCATTCATTCATTCATTCATTCAATCATTCATACATTCATTCATTCATTCAGTCGCTTAATCCTACTTGGTGACCACTACACAACCGTGCCGCCCATGACTGAGTTGATGAGATGCAAATATGACAGAAGGGCTAATAAAGAGCATTTCTACAGTTTTCAATCTGTTAATGTGTGGAGTAGCCATCTTTTATTTTGAGTTCTGAGTTGGGAATCTGACACTGGGGTCTTCCAATCAATATTTTCAACTGGGGAAATCCTAACCTCTCAGTACAAATGGAATGCACCACCAACACTGAATGCATTAGTGGGATGCTGCTTAGTGTGAAACATATAAAAAGAGATGTAATATAAACCAGTGATTTGCCAGAACAACTGTCACAGCTGCTGTATTCTGTCAGAACAATGTGACCAATCAGAATTAAGAACTGTACAGCACTGCGGTATCATCCTAAATTCATTCATTCATTTATTCATTCATTTTCTGAACCGCTTAATCCTAATTAGGGTTGCCAAGCCACCACAGGGCACAAACACGTTGACGGCAATGTAGCCTACTCTTTATCATTCTATATATTATAATGTAAACAACAGGCAGCGTAGTGGTTGGCACTTCCATCTCACGGCAAGAAAGTCCTGGGCTCCAGCACCATGCTGGTGAGGGCATTTCTGTGTGGAGTTTGCATTTTCTTTCTGAGCTTGCATGGGTTTCCTGTTGTTACTCTAGTTTCCTCCAACAGTCCAAAGACATGCACATTAGACTAATCGGGTATTACAAATTGCCTCTAGGTGTAAATGTGAGTGTAAATTATTTTTCTGGGTTTGGGTGTGGGTGCGTTGGCCCTGTGATGATCTGACGAGCTGTTCAGGATTTTACTTCGCCTTCTACCAGAGTTGACTGGGATGGGCTCCCATCTCCCCATAACCCAAATAAAGAATAAATTGGTTCATGAGCATGAGCATACCTAATTAACTGAGAGATAATACTAGTTCCTAATGTCAGAACTCAAATCACAAAGGTTGTAATGTTGTTTTTTATTAATATTAACACATTCCATTGTGTGTGCTGTTTGTGATGCCTCCACTGATCTCTGCAAATAAACTTTTATCCCACCACCACCACTATGCATCTCAGAAGCTCTCAGTCCCCCACAATGCGGTAAACCCCCCCCCCCCCCCACTATACATGAAGCTCTCAGTCCCCCACAGTACAGTA
>JBCNYH010000024.1:18278345-18291306 GCA_039654325.1 Tandanus tandanus
ACCTTGTTTCATTCTGGAGTTGCTCATGGGGAGAGGCGGCTAGCTGGTGTGGACATACTTGTTGCCCCCTGTCTCAGCGCCCACATGTTGGGGTTCTCCCCAGTTGACGAAAGGGTAGCCTTCCTCCGCCTCCAGGTGGGGGACGGGTCCTGACTGTTGTTTGTGCTTATGCACTAAATGACAGTTCAGAATACCCACCCTTTTTGGAGTCCCTTGGGGGTGTGCTAGAGGGCGCTCGTCGTCCTTGGAGACTTCAATGCCCATGTGGGCAATGACAGTGTGACCTTATTGTATATTATCTTATCCTTTCTTATTGTATCTTATCTCATTGTATCTCATTTTATTTGATCTCCTCTCATCTTATCTCATCTCATCGTTTTTTATCACATCTTATTGTTTCTTATTTGATCTGATCTCCTCTCATCTTATCTTATCATATCTTATTTTTATCTCGTCTCATCTTATCTAATCTTATCTTATTTTATTGTAGGATGCAGATCTAATGATGAAAACAAACCTGCTCGTTGTAAACAAATACACCACCATTATTTGTGAATGGATGGCATGGCTGTAAGGCTGCCAGAAAAACTAGATCACTAGCAGCACAAATCAAATCTAACACTTCCAAACTGAGTAGACAGCTCTTCAGCCTGCAGCAGGACACTGACCTCGAGCACACTACAGCTACACTAGCAGGGGAGTGTTTCAGAGACATGTCCTGTCTGGACTGTTATTGTTCTGATACTGCAACATCAACACGGTGATGTATATTTGATTCTTCAAGCAATTTCATCTCCACATTCATACACCATTAATGCAGCGAAAAGACTGTTGTAGGAATTATATACAGGTAGGAAGTCATTTTTGCCTTGTTTATTTGCAGATAATAAATGATGGATCTTCCTTTAAGGAAGAAGAATTTTCTAAGGAGTCCCCTTTGTGCAGTAATTGAAGTTAGTCTCCTCTCTCTCTCTCTCTCTCTCTCTCTCTGTCTGTCTGTCTGTCTGTCCCTCTATCTCTCTCTTTGTCTGTCTCTTTCTCTCTCTGTCTGTGTCTCTCTCTCTCTCTCTCTGTCTGTCTGTCTCTCTCTCTCTCTCTCTGTCTGTCTCTCTATCTCTCTCTTTGTCTGTCTCTTTCTCTCTCAGTCTGTCTCTCTCTGTCTACCTGTCTGTCTGTCGGTCTCTCTCTCTCTTTCTTTCTCTCAGTCTCTCTGACATTCATGACATATTTTATCTGAGTTGAAAAGAGAGGTCAGCTAATTAAGTTTAATTTAAATACCACTCTAAGGGATCGGCCCTATGTTCCCCGGTCGTTATTAAATTAATGGATCTTCCATTGTATTGTGTACTCTATAGAAGTAAGCTACAACGATCGTATCCATATTGTAGAAGAAGTATGATGAAACAAAATCAAACGTACTCATCAAAGTAACAATTTATGGAATATTGTGGTTAGGGTTACGGTTCCTGGGGACCATAGGTACTGGGGAACATAGATACTGGGGAACACAGACATGGACCCCCACTCTAAATAGATTATAAATATAAAATATATTTTTCCCCATATCACGCTATGATGTCTGCCCCATGGTAACTCATAAGCCATTAACTAAATAAGCTATAGAGCTAAATGTAAAGCTCTCAATGGAAATAATCTAGGGTACAGTATGGGACAGAACAGAGTCTTGAAATATTCTCCAAGGAACCTTTGCACCTGCACACTGCATTATGTCTTACATGCCATGTGTTTGACCTTGAAAGTCCACATTCCCAGGCCTGCTTTACTGAGATCTCAGGGAGCTCAGATATGGCATTATTCGCTCACTGTCTGACTCAGAGAGCTTTACTTGTGAGCTATGGGTTTGTCCCTGAGCTGGTAATGTCCTCTGTGTTCAGTAAAATTGTGAGAGTTCTGCAGAATGATGCATTCAGGACTCGGTAATGGAGCAAAATAAGAAGCAATCATTTTTGATGTGGTTGTTTCTGAGGAAGGAAGGACGATGCTTACCCATAATGCAAATGCCTCCCTTGTTAAATAACATAAGGTTTCTTCATGCCTGAAGAAAGCAATGCTGCTCAGTGGAGATAAAGTGACTAAGTAAGCATTTATAATGCACACTAACACCAAAACAGTTTGAAATTGAAAGTCATTTAAAGTGTAGATCTAGTGTAAATAAAAGCCTGATTACATACTCCAGCAAGCCTTTTAAAATGCTGCTGCTTCGCTGTATAATAATAAAACAATGCAGCACTTTCTGAAGGGTCAGCCTTGCTTTAGTGATCCCTTTTTTTTTCTTTTTCTTTTTAAACCTCGGTACTTTCTCGCTTGACAACAGTGTCACCTAGTGGTGAGGTTAGGAAGCGCAGCCTGAAATCTTAGTCCAGCCATGACATACAGCTAGAACCTTTCCTATATGTTGGATGTAGGAATTTTAGGTTTATATACACTGGGTATATACTCAGCAAGTTGTAATTATAACCAATGCAAAAGTTTGTTTACCCTTAGCACAAAACGAAGAAGAAAATGAAATGTAAACATGTTTACTTACCAAAAAGACATTCATTTATTATGTGCAATGGGATCAATTGGGCAACACGGTGAGGTAGTGGTTGGCATGTCCGCCTCACAGCAAGGAGGCTCTGGGTTCGGCGAGAACGTTCCTGTGTGGACTTTGCATGTCCTTTGCATTGTCTTGTGCTTGTGTGGGTTTCCTCCGGGTACTCCAGTTTCCTTCCACAGTCCCAAGACATGCACATTAGTCTAACTGGCAGTTCCAGATTGTCTCTAGGTGTGAGTGTGAAAGGTTGTGTGTGTATGCGTTGGCTGTGCGGTGGACTGGTAATCTGTTCAGGGTGTACCCCGCCTGTGCCCAGAGGTGGCTGAGATAGGCTCCACCTTGCCGCAACCCTAGTAATATTAAGCGGCTCGGCAAATGAAAGAATGAATAGAATAAATGATCAGGTTATTGCAGGTTGTTACAGTGATTTAAAAATGTAATGTTTTTTTTTTTTCCCCCTAAATACTGCTCCAACACTTCAGGTTTATTCTGTACACTCACAATAGCTTTATTTTACAGGCGATGTCTGCAAGAGCTCCTGAAGATCACCAACAATATGCTAAATCTCCCTGTAGCAAGCTGCAGAAGGAGAAAGACTTTAAATTGGATGATTCATCCTACATGCAAGTGTAGAAGGGTAAGAAAATCCTGCTACTCTATATGTAACCTTATATAGATAAAGAAATAATAGAGAAACATTCAGGACTTTGTTGTCTGAGTCCACTGATGAATGTAAACGATACTGCTGGAAACACCAGGGCCGCAGGCTTATATTTTCTAACAGAATTGCATTAAAACATATCGAGAAGTCCTACTAAGTGTTTCTGTGCATGCACACTCCAATTGTGTACGCCCACGAATTCAGGCTTCTTCATAAATTTTAATGCTGGCGGCACTTTCTGATAAGGTCACAGTAATAAAGTAAACAAAACAGCATAAAGTCCTTGCCATATTGTTTTATGAAGACCGATAAATGCCGGGCAGTTTGAAGATCATTAGAAGAAGACTCCTCGAAGAATAAAATGAGCGTGCTTGGAGTGTAATGCTGACTAAGAGCAGTGAGAAGCTTGGAATAAGTGGCCTAAATGACTGCAGACGTGAGTGTTTGTTATGAGAATAAAAATGTAAATGTGAATGAAAACCTTTCCAAATACTATTGCAGTGCTGTAGGCATCGGATGTGCACATGTATGTACTGACTGTTTTACCAAGCTAACTTAATGTAATGGCGGCACGGTGATGAAATGGTTATAATTCACAGCTACAAGGTCCTGGGTTCGAGCTGGCCACATTTCTATGTGGAGTTTACATGTTCCTTCTGTGCTCGTGTGGGTTTCCTCCAGGTACTCCAGTTTCCTCCCACAGTCCAAAAACATGCACATTAGGCTAACTGGCTGTTCCAAATCGCCCCTATGTGTGAGTGTGTGTGTGTGTGTGTGTGTGTGTGTGTGTGTGTGTGTGTGTGTGTGTTGGCCCTGCAATAGACTGCCGAGCTTCTCAGGGTGTACCTCGCCTGTGCCCAGAGTCAGCTGAGATCTGCTCCAGCCTCCCCGTGATCTTAGTAGGACCAAGCGGTCCAGCGATTGAATGAATGATCTTTCGCATCACCAGGAATGAGTAAGAACTTAGATTTAAGATCTATCCAAGTTTAATTGCAACACATTGGAGTTGATGTTTTTAGCAGATTAAATGTAAAACTTTGGTACATTTTCCTTTTTTCCAGTCAGTAACCACTGTGAGCGAGTATTCGGGGGTATTAGAGATCTCTGATCCACATCCTGACTCAATACTCCACAATCTCCTTTCATCCATCATTCCCTTCAGTCTGGCTCTCTCCCATCCTTGTGACCTTTTCCATTCCACGAACTCCATCATACTCTTAGATCTTCATCTTTACCCCTGCTCACTATCCCTCTATCTAATCCCTGTAGTCCCAGAGACCGAGCCTTTTCTTTGATATCACCTCGACTCAGGAATACATTTCCTCTAACAAGCTGACAGTCCTACACACTCTTTATCTTCCGAAATCATTACATCTGTTTTCTCAGGATTGTGCGATTGTCCTTCATTCCCATCAGTTATATACTTTTTCGTGTCTGTTTTTGTTTTTATAATCAATTTAACATTCTGATCGACAACTTTGTGTTTTTAAGACCGAAAGTGCCTGAGGATTTTACAAAACATAGAACCAGAATAGGGCGGCACAGTGGTGTAGTGCTTAGCACGTCCATCTTACAGCAAGAAGGTACTGGGTTCAAGTCCCAGGCTCGGGTATTTCTGTGTGGAGTTTATTCTCCCCATGCTTGTGTGGGTTTCCTCCAGGTATTCCGGTTTCCTCCTGCAGTCCAAAGACATGCACATTAGGCTAATTGGCTGTTCCAAATTGTCCCTAGGTGTGAGTGTGAATGCTTATATGTGTGTTGGCCCTGCAATACGTTAGCGAGCTGTTCAGCGTGTACCCCGCCTTCACCCAGAGACGGCTGAGATGGGCTCCAGCCTCTCCGGCGACCAAAAAAGGATTAAGCTTACATTAAAAGGATTAAAATAATAATAAAGGACAAAAAGAACCACAAAAATAAGTACAAAATTATAATCCTCATCATCACTACAACACACTCCAGCATACTTTAGGAAGATCACAGATGAAACCCACATGAGCACAGAACCAAGTGTCTTTCCTCACAGATCCAATAGTAGTTTTAATTTGTTTACTTTTTTGTTGGGCACTGCATATTTATATTATTAATTAATAGTGTTAATGTTAGGAAATAATGTTATTAATTTGACTTAATATAAAATAGTGAAAAATAAAACCCTAAATAAAAAAAAGAAAGAAAGAAACCTTTGTAAATGAAGTGTGTGCAAACTAATGTGGATGTGAACAACCAGCTCAGTCTATGACCAAATTTTCATCAGATGAATTCACAGTGTCTCAGGGACACCTAGCGTCTGAGAAATGAACACAGCCACAGAGAATTTCATGTTGAATTCATTAATTCAGTTTCCATTCTGATGACTGCAACTGATTCACAATATCACTTTAAATAGATGAAATAATCCTGTAAGGTTTAAAAAAAAAACTGTGTTTCCATCAGGTAGTTTGTAATGTAGAATCTCAAATTTTCAGATGTTTTTATTTTTATTTATTTTTTTGATGAGGCAATGGGCTCCACAAAGATATCCCATACTCATCATTTTGTTGCACTGAGTGACCCTAATCTCAGTAATTTATAACTTTATAATGGGACAACCTCTAGTGGCAGCAGCTGGGAAAACATAAATAACCATTCATTCTTTCATTCATTCATTTACCGAATCCCTTAATCCTTCTAGGGTCACAGGGAGACTGGAGCCTATCTCAGCAGACTCCATGCAGACCCTGAACAGCTCAGCACTCCATATAGGGCCAACACTCACACAACTATTCACACTCACACTCAAACCTACAGGCATTTTGGAACAGCCAATTAGCCTAATGTGCATGTCTTTGGACTGTCGGAGGAAACTGGAGTACCCGGACGAAACGCAGGCAAGCACAGGGAGAACATGCAAACTCCACACAGAAATGCCCTCGCTGAGCCCAGAACTCAAACCCAGGACCATCATGCTCTGAGGCGGACATTATCACCACTACGCCACGGTGCTTCCCACTTTGATATACAGTATTAATGAAAGGTTTAAAAAAAAATTCAACATTTTTGGAAGTCAGGTTCAGATCCAAACCTTGTTTTGCTTATCATCACATGGAAAAGTTGCATAATTAACTACAATAGTCCGGTGTAATAAGTAGTGCATGAACGCCTGCTAACAGTAAATAGAAATAACATCAAACTAACAATTTTAAGATACGCTCAGTCAGTACCCCTACATCCATATATGGACTCCAAAACACTAATGACACATGATCTGATTGGTCTGCCTTCTCTGGATTAAACCTGATTATTCAGAGTAAGTAATGTGTGAGTCAAAATGGCGGACACAGCTTTTCACGTTCACTTAGAACAAGCAGCATCATTATTATCACACTTTTTAAAAAAATAAAATAAAAAGCTATAAAACCCTTGTTTTAGTTTGCTTTGTCTTGTTTCTGCATCTGTAACGGGTTTTATTTTAGATTGAAAGGGAGTGCTGCCCCTGGCTGCATATAACAAGTTCTTCCTGAGGCTGTACTAAGCCCATCACAGCCAGAGTTTATCCTGATCTCTGTAGCATGGAGTGACTAGGGGCTCAACTCCTCCTGGATGGGGTGTTAGTCTATTGCAGGTTACCTTTCCAGTATTTTTACTGTACAAATTTACAAGACAGAGGCACAATTGTGGTTTAGACCTTTTCCAGGGGTCCTATCACATTAAGGGTCTAATGGGGATTTGAACCCATGACCTCTTCATCATGAGCCTAGCACCCTAATCACTACACCCCACTGTTTATAGAAGAAGGACAATAAATGTGCATTTTTTTGGGGGCATCTACAAATCTGTAGAATGAATGCAACATGTAAAATCATAAACTATATAAATCTTGTTTTAGTGAGTTTTCCTGTATAGTATACACTAAAACAGTGATGGACTCCGTGGATGTTCCTTCAATGTTCTGTCTCAGGGATTATTCAGCGAATTCCACCTCGCCTGCAGCGTAAAATTGTTTACTGTGTATGTACACACAGTGAGTCAGATCATTTTTTATTTTCATTTGTGGCAACAGATTTGTAGGATTTGTAGGTAGATTTGTACTTCCTGTCGCAAGTTTAAAAATCCTGCAGCGCAAACAGAATGCTGACTCTGTATTATAGGCAGTGTGTGTGTGTGTGTGTGTGTGTGTGTGTGTGTGTGTGTGTGTGTCTGTGAGAGAGAAAGAGAGAGAGAGAGAGAGAGAGAGAGAGAGAGAGAGAGAGAGGAAGGACTGCACAAGCAAACGTCAGACAACATTAAATCTTATCTTTTTTACTCCATTACAAAATGTACACCACATGATTTTAAAACAAACACGGTACTTCTGAAAAACATACATGTGGTTCTACTCTTACTTCTTTGCACTGAATATAAATCCCAGATTATTTAACTTTAATTATCTTTTTTTTCCTCCAGTGACATAAATAGCATAATACTAATAATAATAATAATAATTGACATATCTCGACAATATAAATTTCTATTTGTTTCAGTACATCGTGTGTGTGTTAATCTTATATAAAAAATATTTAGCAAACTTCTGCACACAGTTAAAACAAATATATCAATGAATATATATCTATAACTATCACACCAGTGTTAAGCACAGAACTGGAGAGACACAGTGACAACCAGTGACCATCTCATGATGGATTTCGCCTCCGTTCTCATATCCCTGTGGGTTCAAACTGAGGCACAACATGGATTTGTATCATCCCTTCCTGTAAACATGTCTTACACAGACCATGGCTAGTAAAAACAAATAAAAATAAAAATAATGAATGAGAGAAGGGGGAAAAAACAAACAAACAGACAAACAAACAAACAAAAAAACCCACTAGAAATATTTGGCAAAACTAGTGTTCAGACAAGTGCTTGTTTAGTGCAAGTGCAGGACACGTCAGACCAGACACGTCCAGTCAAAAAAAAGATGATTATCGACTACAAAAAGTCACATTGAAAGCTTTGGGGCGTTTATAGGGACTTGCTTTACAGACACTTTAAGCTACAGCAACTACAAGTGTGCAGAAAATAAACCAAGCTTCCATCTGAGCATGTTGAGGGTTAAAGGTCTTCAGCGTGGGTCTCTGGCAGTGCTGGGATTTAAGCTCATAACCTTGTGAATCTGACATCTCAGATTACTGTACATTCAACACTATATGGCTGACGCCAGCGACCAGGATAACAAGTAGCAGAATGAAAAATAATTCATTCTCCAAGGAAAACATCAGATGTGACATTTTGCTGAAGAGGAATCTTTGCATGTGGACACACACAGATTTATGCAATCTTAATCACGCAACTCTTAGTGACTCGTTCAGTCTGGCACTTTGCTGTTAGAAACATAAGTGACCTACTCCGTCACTGTGAGTCACCGTAACCCAGAAGCACATTTTAATACATTTGGTGCAAAGAAAGCCTGGGCTTTATGCTAGTGGAAATATTCCTGTTATTATCATAAAACTAGAGGCAATTAAGAGTAACCAGTCCACCAGGCAACCCAGAGGAAACTCACAACAACACTAAAAGAACACGCAAAACTCGAGAAAGACATTCTTGCATGTTCTTTTAGTGTTTTTTTGTGAAGAATTTCATTGACGGTAGTGATGTTGTTGAATTGTTACCTGTATATGACCATAAAATTTGAAACTTAAACTGGCTCAGGATGGAACCGCGGACTCTAGCTGTGAGGAAATCAAACAGAAGGGGATGTAAACTCATTTCAGACTTATGCACTCTTCATCCTGTGGGTTAAACTATTATTATTCTATTGAGCCTGCTGAACTTGACCTTTCAGTGATCATAGGGATGCGTTTAGAGGGTTTCGTTGCAACCTAATAAAAGGAAAGACGCAAACACTCGCATGTGGAGGCAAATGCAGCTTTCGAAATGGTAGAAAATTATACTTCGTCTGTTTGAGGGTCAGTAGGTAATTGTCTGAACTTCATAGCTACTGCGATGGCCTGGCAAGATGTCCAGGGTGTACTCTGCCCTCGCCCAGAGTCGACTGAGATGGGCACCAGCCTCCCCGCGACCCTAATTAGGATTAAGCGGTTCAGAAAATGAATGAATGAATGAATGAACTTCATAACTATATTGCCACAGCATGACAGCCCAGACTTTCTATGAGTCCCCTAGACAGCCTTCACTCAGGTTCTTGATAAAGGTTTTGATTTCGACACTCAAAATAACAGAATGAATCACATAACATACACCAGTGGTTTGTTGAGCTGACGTTAGATCCTAGTTCAGGGTCTGCCATTGCTGATCTGGCATTCATACTTCTTTTTTTTTTTTTTATTAATAGCTTAAACTCACTTTTTATGGCCGAAAATGTAGTGGGGGAGCGCAACATACTGTATATAGCAACCGTTTTCCAAGTACAGACATCGCAATGCATTAAATGGCATGGTGTGGGACAGTAAAAGTGTAAAAGAGTGGCAGATTCTGAGATCTCAGGCTGGAGGAGGTCCTAGTGGCATCACATTTTTGCTAAAAAAGCCCACTACAGACTGTAGGGTGGGGTGTTGAATAGTAGTGAGGAGACTAATGCTAAGGTCCCACATAGCCAGTTGATACGTGAGCAGCGTGGCCAGGATTACCCTGCCCATTCCATGACCATTTTGCCAAATTTTGGGGGCGGAGTCTCACAAAAAGATGGCCGAAGAAAATATACACTTGAAAAAAAGTGAACGTCTACAATGCATATGTCGCAGCCATCATGTCTAGCAACAGTAACTGAAATGCATACGTGGCAGTCACTTTTCCATGTACATTTTTACCACCATGGAAATTTACGGTGACATCCGGTAGGCCGTATATGTTTCACAGATACCTTCAATGGTTGCAGCGGTTGAACTGATATGGCGCTTGACCCATGGACATTTTCAAAACCAAAACTTTCACCACAGGTGGCTCAGTGGTATAGTGGTTAGCACGTCCACCTCATGGCAAGAAGGTCCTGGGTTCAAGTCCCATGCCCAGCAAGGGCGTTTCTTTATGGACTTTGCATGTTCTCCCTGTGCTTGTTTGGGCTTCCTTTATGCACTCCGGTTTCCTCCTACAGTCCAAAAACATGCACATCAGGCAAAGTGACTGTTCCAAATTGCCCCTCGGTTTGAGTCTGGTTGTGACCGATGGACTGGTGAGCTGTACAGGGTGAACTCTGCCTTCGCCCAGAGTTGGCTGGGATAGTCTCCAGCCTCCCTGCATGCCTAGTAGGATTAAATGGTTCGGCAAATGAATGAATGAATGAAACTTCCTAACTTTCCGTGAATGGAAGCCACACCCTCCCGGTTCTCAAGTTAGCCCCCTGGCTCTCATGTATTACAAAAAGAAGTGCATGGAACACTTACGGTATAATGCGGGTTGACCCCCGGGAGGCAAAGAAATGGTCTACAGGTGTCTATTGTGAAGTAATTCTGGCTATGTGAGACTGAGGCCTAAGAGGTGAAGTGAAGAAACAGAGAGATGGGAATTTACTAGCAAGAAGGTAAAGATTCATGTGTGGTCCAGATCTCCATGAACCGCATTAATATTAGTCTGTTTTTGTGCATACTCCTCATTGCTGGAGAAATAATCAAAGTCTAGACTCCAGACTTTATATCCATAGGTCTCCTGGGAAACGAGCACTCCTGCTATTACCTGAAAGACTACTCTTGGTACTTTGCATAAGGGGATTACAATACTTCTGTGTGTACACACTGTAGGCTTATTCTCCAGTGAGATACGATACATCGTCACTAAACAGCTTAGAAAATGTGCTACAATTAAAGACAGCCAATGGAACTTTGGAGCACTCCGACCCGATTGGATCATACGATCAGTCAGTAATTAGCTACAAGCCAAAATAAATATTTGTAAAGAAAAGCAGTTAATACATGTCACATTGAAGCTACACTATTTCCCTACAGTGCAATGCAGCAGGACAAAAGTAATCAAATTCTGAAGCATTTTGGTAGTCAGTGGCGGCTGAAATGTGCTTGTGTGCCTGTGCTGTGTGTTAGTGTATGCAGTGTAGCAGTGTAAACTAACACAATCCGATTTTATCAGTAACTTGCTCGGTGTTAGTGTACCGTCCGGCAATGTTCTCCTAACAGGTGTTACAAAGCAAAGCCTTGACAAATAAACACAGAAGCAGAAAAAAGTGCCGAGAAACACACGTACCACATAAACCTAGCTGCAGCTCTACACTCTGCTCCTCAGAGAGCGTGTAGTCAAGCAGGCGAGGAGGTCCAGCCCCCCCGAACCGTCCGTGTGAAAAACGCTCCACGGGAATGTGTTGCTGTTCGCTCTCGACCGTCACATGAGATCATCTAGTCACCGCCGACTAAACCGATCAGTTCGAGTCTGCTCATTGAGACAGGAACGAGAGAGAGAGAAGTGGAAGCTTCTCCGTAGGGTTAATGAGGCGCTAGGTTTCATGGCAGTCTGTGGTTACAATCTTCATATGCTGTGTGAAGATCGCCTCGAACGCCTCATCTCTGTGGATCATGGCACCGAACACCAAGGGCTAGAAGACAGAACACATACACGAATCAGTGATTTCAGGCATTAAAGGAGCCGATTGTCACTTTTTTGGCCCTCTGCAACTAACCAGGGAGGAAAATGAAAATTGTAATTAAAACATTGTAAAGACGCCCCCTTCTATCCAATTCATACATTTTATATCCTTTATTTTTTAGGGTTAATAAGTTAATTTCATTTGTTTTCCTGTGTTCATTTATACTGTCTGTAATAGCAAGGCATAAAGCTATTTCAGCCTGTGTCAGGCCTCGATTGATAGCGATGATCGATACTCACATGCTATACTGACATGATGTTGCAATAACAGCCTATTGTTACAGGCTACACTATGTTTTGTTATATGTAGGTCTCATATTAATTAATCATTATCACGGGAAAACAGGGTTTTGTTACCCGAAGATCCTGCGATAATTATCTCCTTATGTCGGGAAAAACAATAAGTATTTATTGAATGACGTGAAGTATAATATGAAGAATTATTCGGTAGAGGGGTTGTTATCTGCCGAGGCCGAATAATTCTCTGTCATACAAAAACTGAATTCTACAATTGTTTTATTATTCATTCAAAATATTTTCAAAGTAGTCAGTCATGGTAATAAATCAGTTATCCCATGGCATTGATATAATACCAAAAATTATTCAATGGCTTTCCACCAATCAGAAATGAGAAAATCTCTTACATGAATAGTAACATTGATTATCCCGAGACAACAACATAAATAACTCGGGATCATGGGAAAATAAGTGAAATGAACTCTTTATCACGGGAAAATGGAGAAAGTAAAATGTTCGTAAAATACATCCAATCTAACATATCCTTTTATAAAATCCATAGCTCACCTTTTGGGTTGATGGTGTGGCAATCGAGATTCCCATTCCTGATCCAGGCAAAACAGATAAAACCTTGTACTACAGAAAAGAGAAATCCAGGGGAAAAAACAACGATAAATTCTCACAGCTTCATATCTGAAATAAATAAACAAACATGTCTAAATGTCCTCAGTTACCTTTTGTATATCTGTGATGTCCACAAGTTTTATAACTTTATTCTTTTTGGAGGAGCCTGACCTGGAACTGGAGCTCTCAAAACACAAGTAACTGAGAAGAAAATATTACATTAAATATGTTTATAACTGGGCGGCACGGTGGCGTAGTGGTTAGCACGTCCGCCTCACAGCAAGAAGGTCCTGGGTTCGATTCCCAGCTCGGGC
>JBCNYH010000024.1:18322442-18334123 GCA_039654325.1 Tandanus tandanus
AAACACACACAATCAACACTTACCATCGCAAACTTGTCGACCACGAAGATGCTGTAAGATGTACATATATACAGAGTCGTTGCTAGCACTGGTTGCTGCTATTGCTGCTGCTGGTGTAGCTTCAAAATGGCTCATCTGTTTGTTTGAACAGTCAAATTTCCCACCAAAGCATTGTGGGTTCGGTCTCTGCCATGTGACGTCACTCTTGCAAAGCCGCAGTGCATTTTGGGTCGTTAGCGCAATTTTGGCTGGTAAACAATACAGTGCGGAACAGAGCTGAGGATTGCTTTTTTGTGAGAAATGGGACATTGGTGTTGGCGTGAAAAGATGTAACTCGAACAGTAGAACAGTTGAGCGTGGTTGTTAGATTTTTCAGGTTTCCCAACTGAAAATGAAGCCCTGGGCAGCAGGTAGAGGATATAACAAAGAGACATCGGGCTGCATGGGTTGCTGCAATGAGACAGAAGGACATCACTTTCACCAAAATATCTTGGTATGTGGGTGTTTGCTCCTGTCATTTTCACAAAGGTAAGATGTTGTTATAAAAATAACAATACTATGTGCTGTGTAGCTGTCTTGTATAGTTACTGAAGTTGATGTTATGTCCTTAATGTTGGTGCTTAGCTAACGTTAAACTAGTGAGCAACACTTGGAGAGTGAGAGCTGCAGAAACTGGAGAAAATGCTGCCAGCAAATCTGATACTGCATGCTACTTGCACAAGCTACATATCATATGAACGCTGAGACACTGTAGATTTCAGCGATATAAGTATCATTGCTCTATATCAAAAATTCACAGAGTCAGCAGCTGATAACTTTCAAGGAAATTGCATAGAAATGGCCCAGGGTTTGGGTCATTGGCTCAAATTATTTTATTTTTCCAAGGTGTTCTGCAGTTTGTATTTAAGGTGATACATGTAGTGTAGTAAACAAACATATGACGCATACTCTGTCTATTTTTCATTGTAGGCTAACCTGCATACGAGATGATGGAAACTGACCCTGACTGGACTCTATCCCTACATCTGGGCCACACAGACATTAAACCCACAGACACAGCACGCTCTACAAGACAAAGTCATCACAAACCAGTGACCAGCTATAGTTTAGAAATATGATCGCTGAATCAAGTATAACGTTTCAAACTTTATTCTTCACACAGAAAATTCTGCACACATAAAAAACCTCACACACAACACATGCAGAATAATAAATGAACAGAAGAAATGACAGAGGTAGCAAACGGTGCATTCTTTAGTTTTGTATAGTGCAACTGCAATGTTTTGAGTTGTTATGGAAGTGTAAAAATTAATTTGTACCTGCTTTCAAAATAAAATGTCTACATAATACTTTACATAACTGTGGTGTTTCTGACTACTGCTCTTCAGCACGCTGACAAGCCAACAAGGTGCATCACTCAGACGCTGGCAGTGCAAGACCTGCAGACATGACAAATGAGATAGAGTACAACAATATACAACAGTTCCAAACCATTTTATAATGACTAACAATAAAATAATAATGACTGTTTATTGTATTAAGTATGTTAAGGAAAAGTTATTTTTATTACTGCTATTCAATAATTTAATTCAGAATATGTAATGATTTCTCTGTTATAACACTTTTATGACTGTTTCATGACTGTTTTATGTTCATTACAAAGGATATAAAATCATATAACCACGGTTTCTAGGCTGATACACTGACTACAAGTTCACATGTTTACAGTTTTCTTACCTTTGCTGTGATAACTGTGTTTGTGCAGCCCTCTGGTCGAAATGAGAACAGATCCTCACCCAGCCATTTGAGAAGTGTCTGTGAGCTTCAAGGGATTTATCATTTTTAACTCTTCCAACGTATAAGCACTTGTACCACAAACCAGATAGTTTGTGATGTCCAGGGAAGAAGTTAAAGGCAGCAGTTCTGTGTTGGTGCTCCAGCTGTTTGCCCTCAGGTCGTTCAGATCGGTATTATTTATGGTGACCAACTTGGCAAAGTACCTGTCCCTGGCATCTTTGCTGAGTTTGTCTCGCTCTGGTATCCTCTTCTTTTTCTTCTGTTTCTCCATTTTCCACCTTTAGACGGTTGTTAAACAACATAAACGCTCTCTGGGCATTTGCTCACTTTTTGTTCACCTTTTGGAAACCATACAAAATGCCGCCGGGGGGCGTATCGATCACATGACTGACAAACCGTGGTAATTTAAACAAAAGAGACATAAACGTTGATGAAAATACCTGAGCAGTTAACTGCTCGTTTTGTTGTGCTGCATCCCTCGTGAGTGCCCCGAACACCAATAACAACAGGTGTAATGACGTCAAGTTAACTCCTCATGTATTTTGTTCTCTGGTTAAAATGTCACATTTTGATGTCCAAATCAGGATAACAACTCAATGAATATCTGTACATTGCATCTTGTGATGATATTTAGAGCATGTGAAAATCTAAAAATAGATGGAACCACTCCTGGGTAACTGACATATAAGCATCGCCCTGTTCGTTAACACAAGATGTAAGAGATGGTTAATGAGAGAGAGAGAGAGAGAGAGAGAGAGAGAGAGAGAGAGAGAGAGAGAGAGAGTTTAACAACAAAAACTATCACAATTAATTTACTTGCAATCAAGTTTTGTTAGTTGCTAACTAGGCATGCTTGTGTTCTAGCTAAAATATTGCACAGCATAGCAGGATTAAATTAATATGATCTGAGCTGATAGCCAGACATTTCCAGAGTAAACATTTAAGACAAACATTTAAGAGCAAACTTTAATTTGTGCAGAGCTTCTTAATGCAAATAGACACAGGCTTATGATGAAGGCAAAGCCATAGATTAAACCTCCTGAATACTTAACAAAGACATTTGCGTCTTTTTCCAGTTATGACCGCTTTTTAAATTAGCACTAAAGTGACTCCATGCTAATTCTAATTTACGTCTGTTAAACAAATTTACCTTTTAAACTGAAGCGAGATGGCTGTTAGATGAAATTACAGATACACCACTCTCCCTTGTTATAACACATTCAGTACATAACCCTCTGAAAATTAGTCACAGAGATTGTAGGATAAACACATTCATGAAGCATTAGCATGTCACATTATCTCAATGACAACCCCCCCCCCCCCCCACCCCACCCCACCCCCATTTCATTACGGTGCTGTAAAATAGATTATATGAAGCAAAGTTATGTAACAAATAGTTTATTTGTTCATTTTCACAAAATGGATGACTAGTTAAAAGAGATCTTACTGAATGTTAATGCTAATATAGACATATTAATATATGAATACAACATTAATGTTTGTGTCTTGTGTCTGGTATAGAGAAAGCTTCATCTCTAACCTGCAGAAGGTACTTGCTTCTTATTCTTCAGTTTGCCGGATTATAAGGACACAGGGGGCAGCCTTGATTTCAGAGGGATGCTAATTTCAGGAAAAATAAACTGAACATGAAGATGTGGTGACCATTTCTTGGAACTGGATATTTATGAGTGACTGTGTTCAGAGTTTAATTTGAAATGACTGAGAAAATTAAATCCTGATGAAAGAGAAAATCGGTTAAAAAGTTAAAAAGTAACTTAAATGTTACCCTGTTGTTGTCTGCTGTTGGGGGCATCTATTTTGTGAATTATATTATTATTATCATTATTATTATTATTATTATTATTATTATTACTATTATTATTATTAAAATTGGTAAGTGATATTGGACTCTAAGCTGGTACTTTTTCATACTGTATGGATTTATGGAGGTTTGGAGCTAACTATTTAAATATCACATAATAAATAATATCTTAGTATAAATCATGTGTTATTTTGTAGTATACTGCCAGCCTATAGGGTTGAAATAAAACTTATAGAAAGCCTTCTATGATATTACACTGACGTTCACAGCGTCATCAGGTATTAATAATGATATTACAATTTCCCCACACCTACTTCATCTGTCTCATGTCTGAATCTGTTTCAGAAATTGTTGAATCCTCTTTGTCAGCTGTATCAGCTCTGCTTGATGAGTCATCCATAATTCATTTTGGGTATAATTAGGGTAAATCATGCATTTTGTGAATAAACAAAACACTTTAGCTGATACCCGCTGAGCACAAGTGTCTTTTCCGAGTGATGTAGAGTGGGTTATGCCTTGTCAGACATTTTTTAGTGGGCATTTTGATCAAGAATTTATTTGACTTTTAATATTTCTCACATTTAAAATAATAATAAAAAAACCACAAACATATTAATAAGCACGATCTAAAATTACATTGGACATAAGAAAATGCTATTTTCACACAGTTTCTGTGTCTGTGAACCTTTAAATATGCCCATTTAATTACCATGTATATGGAAACCAACAACACAGACCAAGACTATGCCATCAGTGAAATCAAATTATACATTTGTTTGTGATTCATGACATGTGGTTTTTTAGTGCTCAAGCAATAAAAAGATCTAAATAAAAGATGCATTATATTTCATACTGATGCAAAAGAAATAAAACAAGTTGGATTTAATCCAAGAAGAATTGTGGGATGCATTTATGAATGTTATCCCTTTTTTTTTTTTTTTTTTAATAAATAAATAAATACAGCTAAGCATCTACTCTATAAATAGGAAGCCTGCTTCTACTTTTATAACACTTGATTTCTGACTTTTTCCACTTTCCATGAATTGGTGTTGCACTGCCACTTGCATCCAGTTAAGTTCCAGTCACGCGTTCAAGTTATTTCGCATGCGCATAGGTGTTCCTCCTTTTACACACACACACACATATATACATATATATATATATATATATATATATATATATATATATATAGTGTGTGTGTAAGCCGACACAGAGCCAAGATACGGTGTTTAGCAGGCAAATAAAAGATACTAAACCTGTCAGTTGGGGTGGTATTCAGCCAAAATGAACTCATGATAGGAAATTTAAAAATAAAACAAAACAAAATAAAAGAAAAAACCCACACTGGTTTGTGTTTAGCTGGCCTTAAGCTATATTAAATGCAAATGCAATTTTACTTAGCTGAGAAAACATTACTGGTAAATAAAAACTAAAAATGCCATAAAAATGTACCTAGAGGAAACCCACGCAAACAAATGTCTTTGATGTGTTCACACGCCAACAAATGTCCTTATAAGAAATTTGAACCACAAACCTTCTTGCTGTGAGAGAACAATGCTAACAGATGAGTGACTAAGCACTCAACTTTGATGTTGTGTGTTAGCTAATAATGTTAGATTGAGCATCTTTTTGTTTTTCATTTGGAAGTTGTAATTTTTTTTCCCACAATTATATTACCAAAGCTAACATGCTTGCACTTCAACATTCATTCATTTGTACATTTATAATATTAATATTGAATTCCACTAGGGTCTGTATAACTTATTTGCAAGAAATAGCTTATCGTTTCTGTTAGGGTTGCCATGGTTTAGACTAGCTTTTGTGTTATTTCTGGGCACTTCATGTAAATAGTTGAATAAGCACTTGTTTGTGTTCATTGTAATAGACACTTCATGTTAACATTTAAACACCTTTATGTCTGCTGTAACAAGTATTTAATGTAAATAGTTGAACACCTTTAGTTTAGTAGATTGCACTGCGCATTGGTGGACTGCTGTCTGTCCCCATGCAGCATGTTATGAGTGGAGAATAGGCTGGATTATAATGCGATAATAGAAATGCAAACAGGTTTTCTTCTGAAGGCTTTAAGCCCTATGGTACAAGCCTTAGGTAGTTTGAGATAGCCTTGGCTCACCCTGGCAAAAGAGTGCAACAGTGGCTAATGTATGTGTGATATCCGGCTTTGGGAAACAGTTGAATTAGGGTCTAACTCAATTTTGCTGCTGTTGTTAACAGGCTCAGAATTGTAGTGCACAATTCTGTTATCATGTTCACTCACCATATTAATAAGTCTAAATTACAGCCGGCTTGTTTTTACCAAGTGATGAGGACTGGTAATGTGATAAGTAATCTCTATCTCTATATGTGACCTATCACGTCAAAGTGGGTAGTAAGTCGTAAATGATCAATGTTGAGTTATCGCTTCTATTTATAGCTGATATCCTAAGCTTTAAAATGATAACACATTTTCTAACATACTTGTCTACTTTTGGTGTAACTAAACAAAATCTGCCAGGAAGTTTCAACCTTTTAAGCATACAACTTTGCAAAAAAGTTTGTTTAAAGTTCAACAAACTATTTAATAATTTACTGTGACGGGTGATATTATTTTCGCGTTTTCGCGCTCTTGCAAGAGTGAAACAGCAGCCTTGGCTAATGCAAATTATGAAATGGATTTTAGCAGATTGCAGCTTCAAAACTGCAAGTACAAACCATCTGATAATGAAATGAAGAGTCCACCTGCAAAACCTGCTAAGTCAAATTTTGTAAAACAAACAAACAAAAAAAAATGTTATTTCCCTTAGCCTCCTTTTTTAGGCATCTTAAAGGAATTACTGAATTTCCTCAAGGATCATGTCTGGAAGGCTAATAGTTTCAGTATAGTGAAAACAGGAATCTCTGGAAGATAATTTCTATGCCTATAAAAAAATCAGATTTTTCCTAAAAACTGAACAAATTGACTTAGCAGGTTTGGCAAGTGGACTCCTCAAATGCATGCTCATGTTTAACAGGAGAATTTGGAAGGCTTGCCTTTTGTTTCACTTTAAGGTAACTCACTAATATGAACAGGTGCCATTATTACAGTGACACTGAAAAATCAAAAGTTGTATATATAAAATTATTTATATAATAATAATGTAATGCTTAAGATAATTGGGTTCAGGTATATTTTAATTATCTCCTCTAAAGTTTCATTATATCTCATATTATTTTCCGCTTGTTTGTTAATCTGTCAGTCAGAGTGATTTTGCACACACTTGGTCCTTATAGGCTACGATAGATAAAGCAGACTTATGATTAGTATGAAGTAGGTATGTCCCACTGCTTTCACATTAGAGTTTGACAGTACGGAGTCACAGTGGAGGCGTGAGGATATGAGAAAAAAAAGGAGGAAAACGGACAGCGATCCGGTATACAGTGGTTGTAAATGCAGTTATCAACCCTGAATAACCGTTGAGAGGTTTCTTTTCTGAGTTAGAGAGACGATTAAGGACCCGTGAGCCAGGAGTATTACTATTTTTTGCAGTGTCTTGGTGAGTTGGTAAAGTTACGATAGTGCATGCTAACCACATTAGCCGAACTGTAGAAATGGCACATAGCAGTTAGCTGGTATTATCCCCACGGATACATGAATCTGACAAACCGTTACCGATTACAGTGTATTAAAAGTGAATTCTGCATATTTCTGCACAGATTACATAATAGAAATTTGAGACGTGCTGTTTTGTTCTGCTACTGTGTGTGTGTTTGCTCTGGTAGTAATGTGCAGTATGTGAAAAGACTGCTAAGTATGTCCATTTCTAACAAAAGAAAAAACATAAAGTCCTGAATTTGACATTGTGAATGCATGTAAGATGTGTGTTTTGCGGTTATTCAGTTCATGATTCACTGGTCTTATATGTAATGATTAGAAGATGTTAAAACTAATGATATTTCATGGGGGAAATGAGCTCAAATATAATAATTCATGGTTAAACAGCTAAAATTATTTTTTGGTTAAATAAAAATAAAAAATTACAATTTTTATTGTGTAAATATACCCCATTTAAGATAAGAAACAAAGACTGTACAGTTAAAAAGATAATGCATTCATTTAGTTACTATTGTGTTAAGGTAGTGTGTCGAGATAATATGACACTGAATATGGCCATAAAGAGAGAAGTTTCAAGATTACATGTAGTAATAGCCCTGTCTTTATACAGGCTAGGGTTTTGAGATCATTTAAAAAACCTGTTGATCTGGATCTGGATTCTTCCTACTGAGGGAGATGGTGAGTCCCTAGTGAGAAGATTTTTCCTTGCCTCAAGGAGTGGAGCGACATCACCTGTGTCTGAGGAGGACACCACACCCCTGTCTTCCCCTTCCTGGATTTGGTATCTCAGGGTGGTAGGGCCACTGCACACCTCACTACTGAAACTAAGTCTCCTTGAACTGCACTGACTTGACTTTATTCCCCTTTTTGACTAAAGCATGCTGAACTGACTACAACAAGGACTTAAAGAGGACAATTAATGAACATTCACTTTTAATGTGGATACTGCCTCCATTAATGTCTCTTTACACACACTCCCTAAGCACACACCCTCACTGGACTCTGACACTTTGGTGACACTCCCTGGATCTCCTAAATATTGAAAGCACCTGGACTGCTAATTGACCTGTGTATTTAAACCCTGGCTTCCTGTTCCTCTTTGTGAGGTATTGATTTTGTTGTATTGAGCTTTGAGTTATGCAGGCTATTTCTTCTCCTTTGACACCCATTGCTGGACATTGTTTCAACTGATTATCTGGATTGTCATTTGCTACCTCTGCTGATTATTAATACACTCCTTATCCTGCATTTGGGTCTTTTGAGTCTCTTCATTACAGAATACCTCACCGCTGACATGGATCCAGCAGAATTTGGAATGAGGTTGCAATGCCAAGTGGAGAGGTGTAATAAGTTGGAAGATATTATCAGCTGACTACAAGGTCCACTACCTGCCCTCCAATAACTGCACAAGTGATTGTGAGTCAAGCACCCAAGTTCATTGCGGTGCCTGAGCGTTATAATGGAAACCCAGATAAGTGCAAGGGATTTATGATGCAGTGTGCCTTGTATATTAACCATCATCCTCACATTTTCTCCTCTGATGTGGATAAAGTGCACTTTGTCATTTCCCTGCTCACAGGCAAGGCCTTAGATTGGGCCACTGCACTGTGGCACCAGCATAGTCCTGTGTTGAGTTTGGAAATGCACTTCAAGGCTCATTTCTCACAAGTTTTTAATCATCCAGCTGCTGGTCATACACTTGGTGATCAATTGTGTGACCTCTGTCAGGGAAGTCTGCCTGCTGCAGATTATGTGCTTAAATTCAGAACCATGGCAACAGGAAGTGAATGGAATGAACCAGCCCTGT
Source organism: Tandanus tandanus (assembly GCA_039654325.1). NCBI lineage: Eukaryota > Metazoa > Chordata > Actinopteri > Siluriformes > Plotosidae > Tandanus > Tandanus tandanus. The sequence continues at coordinate 18,331,461 of JBCNYH010000024.1, forward strand.
TAACCATTTATCGGTGTGTCCTGAATAATGAGCTCCAAGCAGAACTGGCCTGCAGAGGAGACACATTTAACTTGTAGGCATACATTCAGATGTCCATCTCTGTTGATCGTCTCTTGCACAGTCAGAAGAACAAGCCTCCTCGTTCTTTTGCTCAGTTTTCACCTGTATCGGTTCCAGTCTCATCTACTTCCTCTTCAGACCCAGAGCCAATGCAACTAGGCCGTGCACCGCTCTCCTGGGAAGAGCATCAACAGCCCATTCAACTCCGTCTTTGCATGTACTGTGGAGAGTCAGGTTATCAACGCCTGGATTGTCTGGTATGTCCCCAGAGGGAACAGTTGACAATCACAACTCTGGTGAGAACTTCTGCCTTCTAGAATGTCACACAAAAGCAATTTTCAGTACCTGCTATAGTTTCCTATGGAGGGGTATTACTGTCACTTCCAGCATTAGTAGATTCAGGAGCAGCTGGCAATTTTATTGACGAACAGCTTGCTAAGCATCTAGGTGTATCCTTGCTCTCTGTTAAACCACCCCTTCAGGTGAATTCGCTAGAGGGTCAGCCCCTGGGATAAGGTATAGTGACAAAATCCAGCTTCTCCTGATTGTCCACCCGATAAAACCGATAAAATGTTTCAGCTAGTGTCCATTCTCAACTGCTGCAGTGGGTACACACATCTCTCAGTTCAGGTCATCCTGGAATTACATGGGCACCAGAATCGATTTCCAAGAAGTTCTGGTGGCCATCCCTCTATGATGTCTGTGATTTTTGTCCTGTCCAGTCTGTGCTCAGTCAATGAGTCCACATACACTACTTAATGCTATAAACCTCTGCCAGTGCCAAACAGACCTTGGTCCACATAGCCATGGACTTCATAACAGACTTACCGGACTCAGGAGGTAACACTACTATACCAGTGGCAACTGACCGTTTCTCCAAAATGTGTTGTCTAATTCCTCTACCTAGTCTATCCACTGCTATGGAGTTGTCTGAATGTGTCTTCAATCAGGTTTTTAGGTTCTATGGCATTCCAGAGGATATTGTTTCCGACAGGGGGTCTCAGTTCGCATCCAGAGTCTGGAAGGCCTTGTGTGATTGGATGCTTTCTACACAAGTACTGTTCGAATAATAAGACCGAATGGAGCCGGGATCTAGTATGTGCAGAATTCACTCATACACACCAAGTTACCCCCTTTTCAATGTGTATTAGGATACCAACCACCCTTGTTTCCCTGGGAAGTAGAACCCACAAATGTCGCTGCAGATGATGAATGGTTTCACCAAAGTGGCCAGCTGTGGGAGACCGCACATGTACAACTACAACAAGCAGTTCAAAAGCAAAAAAGATTTTCAGATTGCCACTGTCATCCTAATCCCATCTACCGGCCAGGGCAACGTGTCTGGCTGTCTACCCAAGACATTAAGTTACGCCTGCCTTCCAGGAAACTGAGTCTGAGGTACATTGGTCCATTCAAGATTCTTAAACGCATTAATCCTGTCTCCTATCAGCTACAGCTGCCTTATAGGTCCTGAATCTTGTTTACATTTCATGTTTCCCTGCTGAAACCAGTCTTCTACAGTCCATGGAACCCCCCAGCTGTTTCTGCCACTCCACCACCTATAGACATTGGTAGGGAGACTGCCTATTCCGTACGGGCCCTGCTGTATTCACGACATCACAGAGGACATTTGAAATATTTGGTTGACTGGGAAGGGTATGGACCTGAGGAACAGTCTTGGGTCCCTGAAAAAGACATTCTCGATCCCTCTCTCATAAAGGAATTCCATGAACTCCATCCCACTGGTCCAGGACTGCCCACCTAGACAACACTACAGGGCTTCTGGAACCAAGTGTGGAGGTGGGGTACATCCTCATTGAACTCTAACACTTTGGTGATGCTCCCTGGACTTTTTTGTACTGCGCCTTGGTTTCTGCAAGTTATCGTTTCTCCTTTGATACCCATTGCTGGCCATTGTTTGAACTGACTATTGATTATCTGGATTGTGATTTGGTACCTCTGCTGATTATTAATACACTCCTTATCCTGCATTTGGGTCTTTTGAGTCTCTTCATTACAATACATTCCAGCCTAGTTAATGGCAACTTAAGAACTATTTGCTGGTTGTTATTTGAGACTCACTCGCAAGGTTGTGTTTTTGAGTAAGTGCCAAAGTAAGTTGAAAATGGCTTACCTGGAAAAAATGCGATATCACGAAAAATACATCCTTCAAAGCATAATCTTCAAAATGACTAAGTTTAAATATCCATGAACACAATCTATCCATGCTAAAATTCTTGTTGAAGAAAGGGTTCTATGTCCACAGTGTTGTAAAACAATAGAAATATTCACTTATGTTGCAGATTTTTAATCTGCTTTCATGATTGTTCAGGGCATTTCCTTAGTATCCATATTTAGTACCAGAATACTCTATTTACAGAATCCCAGAAGGATTCCCAGAGTCATATAAAGATAATCCAATGAGAAGCCTCAAAACAGACATGTCTAGGAAGATTGTGCTGATTGGTCTACAGCTGGACTCATTTAGTTTATGGATGGTAGAAAGTCTCCTCCTCGAATCGCCAACTTATCGTGGTGGAGGGGTTTGCGTGTCCTAATGATCCTGGGAGCTATGTTGTCGGGGGCATTATGCCCCTGGTAGG
>JBCNYH010000024.1:18358020-18369635 GCA_039654325.1 Tandanus tandanus
CCCACGCAAGCACAGGGAGAACATGCAAACTCCACACAGAAACGCCCGAGCTAGGAATCGAACCCAGGACCTTCTTGATGTGAGGCTGACATGCTAACCACTACGCCACCGTGCCGCCCGTTTTGAGGAATGTGTGTGATGTAATGATATTATTCAACGGTATGTAAATAATGATACTGTACTGAAATTTTTGGAAAAAATATCAATATTAATAGTGAAAGTACATAATATGGAGCCTGCAAATAGGAAAAAATATGATATACAGTTGGTGGTGCATCAATATGGCTAAATCAAAGAAAAATACATATATACATCAATAGATCAGTATATTTTGAAATAAAGCATCATACCTTTCGGACAATAATATCTGCTGGTCAATTGTTGATAAGTGTTTCAAGGACACACAAACAGTTTTGTGATCTGACCAGGCACAGTATAGTGGTGCGCTGTAGGCAACTTCGCAGGTTGTGAATACAAAATCAAGAATAGTTCCTTCACTTGTTGTTGGATCTTTGACATATTGTTGAGGAGGAAATGTTGTCTCCATAAAGTTCATGAATTAGCTTTGTTCTTCTGAAAGATCATAGTTAAAGTCACCCACGATAATAAATGGCGCATTGGTGAAAAGGTGTGGCAGCAGGGAGGTGATCATTCTGTTCCTAAAAGCACAAGGTTGTATGGAAAAATATAAACAGTACCGAATAACTATCAAGTCCCGACGTACATCCCGGGTGTGCATCGTAACAAGCGGAAAGGTCATTTAATAGTTTATTTTCTCTGAAAAAAAATAGCCACCACAAAGCTTTGGAAAAAAGTGTCCCTACCTAAACCGGACTTTCATCCGGATGCCCAGAAACATGGGTTTTAGTACAGTATGTAAAATGATCATGTTTGCGCTGGCAGTATGGCTGTTCCAGGAGTAGACTTTTCCCCTGCAGAAAAGAAAAATTGGCAAGTAGATCTAACAGCAAGACACCCTTGTAAGGAGTGACATTTTTGTGCTATTTTGGATCCGTATGACCAGGGGGTTGATCTGGAAACTTGAAAATAACACATAATGTCACATAAAACATATCCCTGGAGAAGAGTACATAGGGAGGAATGTGTGCATTATCGTGACGATCTAACAAGAATTGCAGGCAGGAGAGTCTGAAAAAAAACCCAGCTGTAACCAGGGTTGCCAGATCTGGCTGACAGTTTCCAGCCCAAACACAACGTAAAACCCACCCACCTCAATAAAAACCTGTCCAAAACACAACTGCCCAATCTGGCAACACTGGCTGCAACAGACAGACTAGGGGCCAAATGGGCTATTCTAATGCTGCAGAGTGTATTGTAGTCTGTCTATTGCAGCCAGTGTTGCCAGATAGGGCAGTTGTGTTTTGGACAGGTGTTTTGAAGAGAAAAGAAGAGAAGAGAAGAGAAGAGAAGAGAACAGAAGAGGGAAAGAACGAGAGAGAGAGAGAGAGAACAGAAAAGAAAAAAGGGAGAGAGGCAAAAGAGCAAAACAAAACATTCATTCATTCATTTGTTCATTTTCTGAACCGCTTAATCGTAATTAGGGTCGCTGGGAGGCTGATGCCCATCTCAGCCAACTGTGGGCGAGGGCGGGGTACACCCTGGACAGCTCGCCAGGCCATTGCAAGGCCAAAACACTTAAAACCACTCACACTCACACCTAGGGGTGATTTGGAACAGCCACTTAGCCTACTGTGCATGTTTTTGGACTGTGGGAGGAAACCGGAGTACCCGGAGGAAACCCAAGCAAGCATGGAGAGAACATGCAAACTCCACACAGAAACGCCTGAGACCGGGAATCAAAAACAGGCTTTTTTGCTGTGAGGCAGACGTGCTAGTCACTGTGCCACCTGCCCCCGAAACAAAACATACAATAAATTAAAAAATTAGAATAAAAAATAAAGAAAGAAAATGAATCAAGAAATGAAGAACGGAAATAGAATGTCTCTTCGGATGTGGAAGAGAAATTGCTCACGTGGTGCTTACACAACATAATGACTAATCTAATATATTTCATCATGGGAAATTCTTCAAAAATAAGCAGAACACACACAGAATACTTCATCTTTTACAAAGTCTGAGAACTTACACAAGATAAATCCCACATCTGTTACCCATAAAGCACCACTGGGTAATTCACTGAGAAAAGGTCAGCTATGGAGCAGTTACATATGGAGTCTCTGAGGCTGTGAGCTCGTCTCTGCCCATCGAATGGAGATGCCAGACATGGTCATGATGGCGTGTTTGATCTGTTGGATCGTCCCTCAACACAAAGTCAACAGGAAAAGCGGCTTGAATAAACAGGAAGGCAGGGGCATCAAGCAAGCTCTTGGCTGAATATCTATCAACACCAGACCATCTCTCCATCTCTCTCTGGGCTTTGAATTAGCACAATTAATCCAACAACACATGCCAGACACAGGGCAGTACACCAAATAGCATCTGCCTCTGTGTTTAGTAGAAACTAGACACTTGTTGACGGCGAGTGCATTTCTCCCACTGTAAGTCACGTTTCCAGTGCAGAGACAAGCAGGTGAGAGTCTTTTAAAAAAAAATCAGCCTACTGCAAGTAACCTAGTGCTGTTAGGTAAAATGCTTTACATAACACACCATAACACACCATTAAATAAAACTCAGACATACAAAATATGTGGTAACAAACGCAGGGCCAGACCGTGACCTTGGCCGTGTCTAGCAATAGAGCTGGCCGAAAGAGTCTCATTTAGATATAAATCCGTAAACCTTCACACTTGAATATTAAAACAATTATTTTCATTGTGTCCCTGTGTGTCTGCTGTATTTGAGTTTGGTAAAGCTTGTTATGTTTTAGTGTTTGAGTATTGTTCATGTAAGGTAACTGAATTTGAGTTTGAATAAGGATAAGTGAACTCAAATGGTGTAAACTAACAGATAAGACCCACCGTGTCTTCAGCGCTCAGGCTCCCGGACTTCCATACCGGGACTTGAGTTCCGCCGGTATTCTTCAGTTTCACCTATTCTGAATTTAGTTTAAGTAACCAGTTTATTATTTGTTGCTTTTACCTGGCTGTTATGCTCCTGCATTCTCTATTCCCACCTGGTTGATGCCTTTCTCAGTTTGTACGTTTACTGTTGTGGTTATACGTGTTTGTTCGCGTTTACTTCTGATAATGACTTTTATTCTCTATGCCTGTTTGCCGTAAGCCGAATTTTTATTCAGAAGTCTAATGGCGTATAATTAGTGATAGTTAATTGAGTTACAATAAGCAAACATTTTAATTGCGCACGCTGAATGTGTTTGGGGAAAAAAACTGAAGTTAATTTGAGTTAGGTAATGCTTATTGTATAAGTGTACTCTGCATCTGAGTTCAACTGGACTGAAAGAATACCTGTACTCAAGTATGGTATGATTGACTTACTGGTTCTCTCAGCTCTTCTGAGTCTCGTAAGGAGAGCCGAGGCTTCATCAGAATGTCATCCATGCCTTCGTTATCCGAGGCGGTAGGGGATTCAGCCAAATCCAGAAACTCATCGCGCCTCGACCCGCGGAACCTTATTTTGTCCAGCCTCTTTAGCATGTTCAACACAGCCAGCTTAGGCTTTACCTTAACATGGTGTACGCCAACTCTGCAAAAAGAAAAGAAAATGTGATTCATATATAAAACTATTGAGCACTTTCAATTCTGCACCATGCTCCTAAGATCCAGTGTGATATGGTGTTCAAACTTTGGAACTTCCCAATGACATTGTGTGCATATGAGTAATACTCTTCTGGCAAACAGTACTGGTTAAACATGGCAATCCTTCTTGGAGATACAATGTGGGCTAGGATTTCACTGTTAGGCAGAAGGCACAGCTAAGAAATTTCATATCCACCAAAATCAACATGGCTCACTGCACATGATCCTCTCTGCTTGCTTAAATGACATCAATATATGGATGCGGCACAACTTCCTGAAGCCCAACTGTTCAAAAACAGAAGTTACAGAGACATTGGAATTGGGACAGTCATCCATTAATATAAGAATTAAATTGGATGTGCCTAGCCATGGACAACATTCCAGTATCTCTATCCTTTAGTTATGGACCTTGTGTCATACTTTTGACTGAATATTAAGAACCTAACCAAAAATGTCCTTTTTTCAATAATAACAATGATAATAATAATAATAATAATAAAAAATAGCTACAAGACTTGACCTAATTCCACAGTGTGAGCACTATGCATGTGTTGGTGAGTAATGAAAGTGAGAGCGAAAGACAAGATCAGTCTGTGACTCATCAGGCAGAGTCACAGCATTAAACAAGAGAAAGCAAAGCTCCCTTTCACATAATGACAAAGTACTGGTATAGAAACACATGGGAAGCACATTTCAGTGCAACTAATTTAGAACACATTGCCATTTTTATACCAATACTTTACATGGAATAGCATTCTGCTTACACTTTCACGTAACGTGTCATATGAAGACAAGTTAGACACATACAAGACAAGGAAGGATCTGACATAATGCCAAAGATATGCATGTGTTATGACTGCAAAATAATATTTCTGCATTTAATGATGCACATCATGCACTGTTTTACTGTAGTCAGATTCTTGATCAGGATCACAATTTGCATAGCATCCGTCTGGGTCTCAATCTGGCCTGAGTCTTGGTGTGGGTCTCAATCTGGCCTGAGTCTTGTTGCAGGTCTCAATCTGGCCTGAGTCTTGGTGCAGGTTTCAATCTGGCCTGAGTCTTGGTATGGGTTTCAATGTCCCCTGAGTCTTGGTGCATTCCTCAATCTGGCCTGAGTCTTGGTGCAGGTCTCAATCTGGCCTGAGTCTTGGTGCGGGTCTCAATCTGGCCTGAGTCTTGGTGCAGGACTCAATCTGGCCTGAGTCTTGGTGCAGGACTCAATCTGGCCTGGGTCTTGGTGCAGGTCTCAATCTGGCCTAAGTCTTGGTGCAGGTCTCAATCTGGCCTGAGTCTTGGTGCAGGTCTCAATCTGCCCTGAGTCTTGGTGCAGGTCTCAATCTGTACTGAGTCTTGGTGCAGGTCTCAATGTGCCCCGGGTATTGGTGCAGGTCTCAATCTGGTCTGAGTCTTGGTGCAGGTCTCAATCTGGCCTGAGTCTTGGTGCAAATCTCAATGTGCCCTCAGTCTTGGTGTGGATCTTAATCCGGCCTAAGTCTTCGTGCGGGTCTCAATCTCGCCTGAGTCTTGGTGTGAGTCTCAATCTGGCCTGAGTCTTGGTGCAGGTCTCAATCTGGCCTGAGTCTAGGTGCGAATCTCAATGTGCCCTGAGTCTTGGTGCATGTCTGAATCTGGCCTAAGTCTTCGTGCGGGTCTTCATACATAAATATAAACTGCAGTAGGATGGCATTAAGTATATCATGCGGGCTTTCTTTCAGCCTGAATAATATGTAGATTAAGATCATGCCAACCCACTTTCAAACTGCATGGCTGTATATCGGCCAAACATAAATTTGACTTGTGACGGCACGGTGGCTTTGTGGTTAGCATGTCCGCCTTACAACAAGAAGGTCCTGAGTTCGAGTCATAGGGTCGGCAAGGGTAATTTTGTGTCGAGTTTGCACGTTCTCCTCTATGCTTGTGTAGGCTTCATCCGGGTACTCCGGTTTTCTCCCACAGTCCAAAGACATGCACATTAGGCTAACTAGTTGTTCCAAATTGCCCCTAGGTGTAAGTGTGTATCGTTGTGTGTGTTGGCCCTGCGATGGTCTGGCAAGCTGTTCAGGGGTTCCCCCGCTTTTGCACAGAGTCAGCTGAGATGGGTTCTAGCCTCCCCGCAATCCTAGTAGGTTTGGCAAATGAATTAATGAATGAATAAATTTGACTTGGGTTATGTTTAGAAACCATTGCCATGTACTTAACAGAGTGTTTCCGGTCTCGGATCACACATCCAAGCAACAGGAGGCAGCAGAATTAAGATCAGCAGAGCAATGTCTCACAAGGTGCTGGATATCTTAAAAAAAGCTCGTGCTGAGGATTGAGAACTGACATAGGTGTGCACGTTTATGTTAGTGCTGCACATGCTCATGTCTTATAATGCTGATTGCAGTGTGGTTCATAAACTAGGTTACTTAAGACCTCAGGATGCTTTTTGTGTAAACTAGCCATGATATCTATCCACCACTAAAGTGCACACTGCCCCACACTCTTGATCTGAACAGCTCAAGATCGATGTTTGGTATAATAAATGTGCTCTTAATATAAGCTTACATTCAGCATGTTAAGCCCAAAACCCAACAAGTGTTGCTATGACTTTATTCCATACAAGTTATAGCAACACTTGTATGGAATAAATCAATAACTGAATAACATCCTTTTTTTCCCCCCATTGTTGTTGGTGCTGCAACCATGGTAACACGTTTAAATGCAGCTAGGTACAGTCATTCATGGTACAGCCAACGAAACAAAACTCTCTGCACATAATGCGCCGTCCTTACAATCTCATTATGAATTAAATATGACCCCTTTGTGATAAAAAAAACAACAACTGGTGTTCATGGAAGCGGCACTGAAAGACGTTCTCCAGGTGCTGCTGCTCCTTTCCAGAGAATCTCTGACTGCAGTGAGTTTACACACTGATGAAAGTAAGAGCACTTAACAGCCCATTATTGTGAAAGCGAATAATTAAATTAAAATGACAGAACAACTTTCTGTGGAAGAGAGAAGTAAAGGCTTGAACAGAATTGAAGCTGAAATGTTCCAGTTTCTACTGCTTTATAGTGTAGATCTCACCTTCATAGTGGCCACAGCACCTAGCGTCTCTCAGCGGGGTCTTCTTATTGAGAGCAGCGTATACAGAGGTAGAATACGCTCAGTCTAATGCACAGCTATCAGGTCACAAACTGCATGCCTCAGTGCCTCAATGACTGGGAGAACATTTCCTCCATTCAGGATCTAATCAGGTGCCATTGTGTTGTGGCCTCATTTTCACATTACAGTCTTTAGTTTGCCAAAAATTTATGTAAATTAGGACCTGGCAAGGCGCAAAAACACATGAGCCAAGCATTGCAAAAGAAGGCTCCACAGTCAGATCACTGTTAGACAGGGGTAGCATGAGAAAGTAGACTGTTGTTGATGTTTTCTTTCTTCTCTGGTAATTTTATTCTCCAGTCCACACTTATGTTTTTATTTTTATGTTTCAATTATTATTATTATTTTTTTTTACAATTTATTCCAATTTCAACAAACAGATGCTTTCTGTCGCACGATCACCACCAACCAAGAAACGCAAAGGCAAGCACGTACTTCCTCCAAGGCATGTGTTGCTAGCGAACTGCATTTTTCAAACTGCACATGCATACACAGAAGCGGAGTAACACACTTAGAGGAAAGCGCTATTCGCCCCCTTGTGTGCATGAGCTCACAGATGCCCATGACTGAATAGTGATTGCTTTCGACTGGGAAGTCAATTCCCTTCCTCGACCAATTAACTCTCATGGGCTCCCAGCCACAGATGGTTGTGTGCATCAACCCAGGCTTGAACTGGCAAAGTATTGGGTGAGAGTGACGCTATGTTACTCAGGAGCCCTACACTTTATAAATGAACAACTGCAGTAGCCTACCAAAGCTTATATATGCTCAAACCCGATTGGTCAGAAGAGGTCTTGCCTAATGATCAAAAACGGCACTGCCCTGACAGTACTCATAGCTGTAATTCAGATAACAGGTTTATATTAACATGCTGAATATATATTAACAATATTTTTCTCTAGTAAAAACTCATTCACACTGCAAAAACCGATTGGTTAAAAATTTAAAGAACCTCGCCTTCGCCCAGAGTCGGCTGTGATAGATCTGATTGCCTATCACAGATATTTTGGTTGCCAGAAACTCAAAGTAAAGTGCACCAGTCAGTATTGACTGTCTCTAGATAGGTAAAAAAAATATTTGTAAGTGATAAACATGGATCACGTATTTTGGTTAGAAGCTCTGACTACAGTCAGAGAAAATGATGTTTAAATAGATGCTTGTATTCTTTAATTCAAGGGTCACAAGGTACACATTTTTCCTGCTTGTTCAGGAATCGAAACAGCGATCTTTCGGTCCCAAACCCACTTCCCTAACCATTAGGCCATGGCTGCCAACTATCAGACTGTTTTAACATGCTGTTATTTACCAAAGAAATACATATGTAATGTATGATATGGTGAAGTTCTCTTAGGACACATTTATTTAACATTCATGGAAGGAGTCTCCAGTGTCAGAGCTTGAGGGAAGGATTTGAATAAAATTCTTTCCATCCATCCATCCATCTAAATTCTACTGACCATAGGAAAATGAAAGAAAAAAGGCGGCTGCTGACACAGAGAGGGAGATTTTAATAATGCTGTATGAAGGATACATAACGGTTTCTTTTGGATGTTCGACAAATTTAAACAATATGTAATTACAAACAGATATAAATAGTGTGCAGTTCATTTCATATCATTAGCAACTGTTGTGGTATAAGAAGAATAAAACATGTAAGAAAAAAATCCTTTTTTTCTACCATTTCACGTGCATTGGACTATCCGTTAAACAGTAGGTATTTGTTAGTATTTGCATAGACGTTTACCAAAAAGAAAGGAACAATGACTTCCGTTCACATCTCACTGCACAACAAATTATTTTATTTAACAATTATTTATATTGTTATGCACATCTTTACATGATGCACTCACTCTCACTTATTTGCTGAAACTGCTTAATCCTATTAGGGTCACGGGGAGGCTGGAGCCTATCTCAGCCAACACTGGGCGAAGACAGGGTACACCCTGAACAGCTCACCAGACCATTGCAAAGCCAACACAGAAACAACCATTCACACTTACATTTGCACCGGAACAGCCAATTAGCCTAATGTGCAGGTCTTTGGACTGTGGGAGGAAACCAGAGTACCCGGAAGAAACCCTTGCAAGCATGGAGAGAACATGCAAACTCCACACAGAGACACTCAAGAACGCAGGACCTTCTTGCTGTGAGGCGCACATGCTAACCACTGTGCCGCCATTGCGTTCTGCACTTCAGACACACATTTTAACCCCCAGCTGAAGTCTGTACGTGATTAATTGAGATGAATATCCTGAGTAAAATTTTATTTGGTAAATAAAGTAGGCCGGCTTTTTTTTTTTTTTTTTACAAAATAAAGCCCTAAAGGTGAGAGAACATCATTTGATCACAGTGCTGGGATTTATTTAATGACAATATTTACTCCATATGAGGTTATGCAGGGAAACATTGTTAGTATGTATGTTTAGAAAGAATAGAAGTGTTCGTGCCTCCCTCCAGCACTGATATCAGCAGTGAGAGCAACAAAAATGCTGTAAGAACACAGCTGCACAGGAACCAAGTGAATAACGTTCCTTACTTCCCAATGAGAACGAGTGAAAAACAAGGCTGACAGTAAGTAGCAAATGAAATGATGTGTAAATGATTTCATAATAAACATGTACAAGAGTAGAGCTCTGAAATGATACCGGCTTCTCTGTACTGAGTAATACTCTGAAACCCAATCTGACCTCGTTCAATACTTTCACTGATAACACTGAGCAAATACATGCCTTTTCCATTCCATTATGTTTCCAATGCCCTTTTTATGTATTTATAATGTACTATTCATTTTACTCTTCATTTATTATGAAGAATTTAGTACATCAGGTGATTATAATGTGCAGCTCTTTTCCCATTTCCCATGTAATAATACATTTATTACACCATTCAAACGGTTCAAACCGTTTCACTATTCAAAGGACAAACTTGGGGTAATTAAAAAACATTTATAAATCATATGAAAATGAACGGTAGGCTGTTAACATCCAGGAATGAATGGGGTGTAAATATACAGAATGAACTTTGACCCTGTCTCATATAATATTAACTCATATCATATATAAAATAAAACACTATGGTTTATTTTAATTATTTACTACAATACATCAGTGGGTTTATTACAAGGGTTAGTGATAATGCACGTATATTATTATTATTATTATTATTATTATTATTATATAACAGAAATAACAGATGAAAAAATAAATACACATCTTGCTCTCAGATGGTGATTGACGAATCACGGATGAATCGGTTCTTCCTGAATGACTCTTTCATGTGAACGAGTGAATCGACTCACAAGTTTCACCTTTTTTATTATTATGATGGTATCATGGTTGATTTATATAAATGTAATATGTTTATAATTATATAAATATCGGTTATTAATAATTAACCCTGGTTGTGCAATAAAAGTGACATTATTATTATTATTATTATTATTATTATTATTATATAAAGCTATAAATATATTATTATCATCATCATCATCATCATCATTATTATTATTATTTAATTTGAACAAAGTGAAAACAGTGGGGGGGAAACTCTGAAGCCTAACTGCAAGGAGTCGGTTCATTTGACTCGCTCAGGAAGACTCGGTTGATGCCAGTGAGTCGGAATGTTGATGAGAGGATTCAGAGTTAAATCTCTTACCCAGCTCTGGAATCGGAGCGAAGTTTCATTAACGCGGAGGTCCGTGTCTGTGGAAACGTCCCTGTGGCACCTGCTACAAATGACAGATTTAAAAAAACAGTAATCCCCCCGAATCAGGTCGCTATTCGGTCTCAGGCAACGCAATAAAACCTCCTCGGTTAAAAGTGCGTCTGGTCTGTCACAGCGGATGAGCCAGTGAGCCGGAGAGCGCGCGCGTGTCCGCCTCCTGTTGATTTAACCAGCGCTCGAGCCGGAGCAGGACATGACATCACACTCACGCGAGCGTCTTAAAGGAGCCGCATATCACGACATCCAGTTCTGCACCCTGTACAGTTCTTACATTTTAGCAGCCACGCTCCTTCTGTACTCAGAAAACAATCCCAAATCATGGAAACACAGATATGCCTTTCACACTACAGAAATACTGCACCATCCACAGTATAAATAAGAATATATAATGATATATCCTGCAAATGAATGGTGCAATCTGACTGGTCAGTTATGTGGGAATTTAAAAAAAAATCCCAGGTAGATGGTTTTAGAATATACTACATGGAAATATAAGAAAATCAAACTAAAACAAACTTTATATAGTTTCTAAATGATGATCACATCACGGTGACACCATATGCTCCAAGTCATTGTGAGAAACAGTAAGTGTTTGTCGTATTGATTCAAGAATTATCCTTAAATGAATACAAAAAAAAAACAAAAACATTGTTATGAAGTGAGGTTTACTTATGTTTCCACTGTGAATGAGTTTAAAAGCAGGCCGTTAGCCAAACACTTCTTAGCACTGCTCGGATTACTCAAAGCTCACCTGACCTGCCTCTGTCATGGATAAAATGTTTAAAAATAAAATATCTTGCTTTTTATGTTTCTGTGCAGTATATAGTAAAACAATTATTTGCCTTAGACTTGGAGGATGTCAACCCGGCCCGGGTTAAAAGCGAGTGCCACTGGTACTGGTAGCAGTGAAAACTGAGCTACTGTTGGGCCTAGGATAACGAGAAGAAAAGGAAGATGTGATGGGGGGGGGGGGGGGGGGGAGTGACGGGAATTGTAATGACTGAGAGGGGTGAAGGAGAAAAGGGGAGAGGAAAAAGTCCAACCTGTGACCCCCAACAGGAACAA
>JBCNYH010000024.1:18408764-18421459 GCA_039654325.1 Tandanus tandanus
ACCCGCTGATAGTGGGGCTTGAACCCCCGCCCTTGGGATCAGCAATCCAGCACCCTACCAGCAGGCCACCACTGCCCCCATCAGTGAAATTTGAGAGGGAAAATATACAGTTCTGACACAATAGAAAAGCATTACTCCTATCATTGTCAGATTGTGAGATTAAATATTCTGACTTGGCTGTTTAAAAAGTGAAACCGACCATGCTGTCTGTGTGGAAGGGATAGCACTTGCCAACCATGTGTATATGTGAGTTCATGTTCATGAAGTCAGGTAGTACTTTGCTTCTAGAGTGTTGCTCCTGTAGTACATTTGAAGTAGCACATATTAGCCATAACAAAAGTACTGATGAAGGATGGGGAGAGCTGGTTGTGTCACCATGTCATAAATACATATGAAAGTCTTTACAGCTATGTCTTGATCATAAATTCTGTCAGCAGCATTCACACAGCACATAACAGCACCTAAATAAGTTGAAGTACCCACTCTCCCTACTCATCACAGGACATGCAGCAGATTAAAAATTTTGTTAATCAGAGAAAAATCACAGCATTTATAATTTTCTACTGCTTCTGGTTTTCTGTCTAAATGGACAGTTGGACAGATAGCGATAGATAGATAGATAGTCTGCGATGGTTTGCTTGTTTGTCTGCCTGTCTCTTAGTCATTAACTTTACTGAAAAAGGCTATAAATGTATAATATTATATAAAAATATAATTTTGATTAATTTTTTTTTTGGGGTGGAGTATGGCCCAAGTAACACTCCATTAGATTTTGGTGGTGATTTGTACAATTCTCGCACAAAAATTACGGTATAACATATGCATAAGAGGGCAGCAAGGTGGCGTAATGGTTAGCATGTCTGCTTCACATCAAGAAGGTCTTAGGTTCGAGTCCTGGGCTCAGCCTGGGCATTTCTGTGTGGAGTTTGCATGTTCTTCCTATGCTTGCATGGGTTTCCTCTGGGTACTCCAATTTCCTCCCACAGTCCACATGCACATAAGCATAATTGGCTGTTCCACATTGCCCCTAGGTGTGAGTGTGAATGGTTATGCGTGTTTTGGCCCTGTTATATATTGACGGGCTGTTCAGGGTGTACCCTGCCTGCGCCTAGAGTCGACTGAGATCCAACCTCACTGTCATCCTAGTAGGATAATGCAGTTCGGCAGATGAATAAAAAAATCTACATAAGATCTATCACAAACCAAAGTTTGATCGGAATGCAAGTAGCATTCGAGGTCTGATGATCAGAAATGGTGAAATAAACATTAAGAAAATAATATTTATCAGAAATGAAAATAAGGAAAGAAATCAGCTGGAGGATTGCGCTCTCCAAGTGCTTATAGTATCTAATGTGAATCCCAGTGCATGTCATTATGCTAAGATGTAAAAATGTCCAGACCACCACTCACCTTAAACATGTCATAATCAAGAGACACCTGGGCCATATACTTGGTGTCTTTGCCTTCTTTGCTGCTGGTGATCTCCACTAGAAGGTGGTGCCACTCTCCGTCATTCACTCGGATCTCAGGAAACTGAAGCAGCGCCACACGTTGCTTCTCCAGCAACACCTCCATCTGTACCTGCCTGTTCACCAGCTACAGAAAAATACACACAGAACCACCTTTAAAATATCCAGCTGGAGGGGGAGAAGGGATTTAGGGACATTTTCTAAACCACATTTTAGACAAAGTCCAGGCATTTATTCTAACCACAGTAATATATTGAAAGCTTTTAGACATATAATAAGGCATAAAAAGGTATTGTGTTGCAAAAAAAAAAAAAAAAGGGAAAAAGGTACCTACTGAGTATTGGTTCTGAAATAGAAATACACTGATCCAAATCAACAACAACACATTTATTTACATCTATAGAACGTATCCATTCCTAGCTGATTACTCACTTGCAGGTTGATTTGGGAAGCAGAGCCAGCGTTGGCCTGCATCAAGGTGGCAATGGTGCTGCTCTGTCTAGTTCGAAACATCAAACCAATGTACCAGGGCACAGCTACAGTGATATCATGATCGCTCCATGATACCATGGCGTGTCCGTCAAAGTATTGAGGGGAGGGCATCACTGTAAACAAAAGACACATTTTAAACAATTAAGAAATATATTTCTTAATTTAATTACACAACAAATAAAAAAAGTGGTTTTACTTGTGCCTCAATAACACATATGACCATACTGCATTAACATGATGTTTTTCCTCCAGACAGCCCAGGGACAAGGCAGATCCAGAAACAATGCTAACTCATAATCCTGACACAAACGTGCATTATCTGTCTCTGTAGTCTGTATGAACACTAATCGGATACTTTATTTGACAAATGCAACAATCCGTGTAGCAGTCTGCAGCCCAGTGCTGTCAGTGTGTCACTGCTGAAGACTTCCAGCTCACCACACTCTGCAGGGCACATTTTTCTAGTGACACACAAGCAGCTAATATGTGGAAAAAAAACAAAAATTTGCTTCTCGTACTGACAGCATGTCAGTCTCAACTTTCCTCTTTCTCTTTCGGTCATCCTTCTCTCTACAAGTTTTCTGTTACCTCGGGGTTATGGTTCGATTGAAGACACAAGCTCTAACGTGCCGCCATGTAAATGTCAAAATATTTCTTGAAATGCCGTTTTTTTGGGTCCAAAGTTACTTGAAATGAGTTAGCTAAGACTCCTGTTCTTTAGACTTTATACAACATAACACTAGGATTCGCACCGGACTGAAAAGTATAAAAATGGAACCATTTGAATTATGATGAATCATGATGTTTGCTTTGTTCAACCAAGCTCATCTAAAACTAGCAGTTCTTTTGAAATCTAATAAATTAATATACAAGCTTCAACCTCGTCATTAGTTGCTTATTCAATTATGGATGCCTTATTTATTTATGTACTTTATAATTGTGGGGCCGGTGGTGTAGTGGTTAGGGTGCTGGGCTCATGATCAAGAGGTAATGGGATTGAATCCCTGTTAGAACCCCACCGTGGGGTCTTAACCACAAGCGTGCCTCTGTCAGCCCATCAGTATAAACGGGTACCAGTAAAATATACTGGGAAGGTAGCCTGTGATGGACCAGTGTCCCATCCAGGAGGAGCTGAACGTCTGGTCACTTCACGCTATGGAAGCCGGGGATAAGCTCTGGCCCGATGAGCAAGTAGGCTTGAAAGTAAAAAGCCCAACAGACTTTACCTTATAATTGTATTTACTTTTAACATTTGAAAGATTTATACTGGGCAGCACCGTGGCGTTGTGGTTAGCACATCTGCCTCACAGCAAGAAGGTCATGGGTTCGAGTCCCATTCTTGGTGAGGGTGTTTCTGTGGGGAGTTTGCCTGTTCTCCCTGTGCTTGCTTGGGTTTTCTCTGGTTTCCTCCCAAAGACATGCATATCAAGCTAACTGGCTGTTCAAAACTGCCCCTAGGTGTGAGTGTGAGTGTAAAAGGTTGTGTGTGTGTTGGCCCTGCGATGGTCTGTTCAGGGTGTTCCCTGCTTTCTCCCAAAGTTTTCTGAGATAGCCACCATCCTCCCCATGACCCTAGTAGGATTGAGCAGTTCAGAAAATGAATGAAGATTTATACTCTATGCATGTTACTAAAGGGTGCACTTAGTTTTGATTCATTTAAAGAAATTCGATTTATAATGTCCAGCAAGGGGAAAAAGCCTGTGATAAAAATAATAAAATGCAATCCATATATTTGTCTCCTTAAACGGCAAATTTTTTAAGTAATTATATTTCTTAGGGAAAATTCCATGTCTGAAATATGAGACTCAGCCCCACACACTTAACATACACATAACTCACAGCATTAGACATGTGAGTCAGACAGCATCAACAACAACTCACTAAACTGCCAAAGATTCAAAAACAGTCACAGCTAGAATTCCATGTTTTACTCCAGGATGAACATTCGATCTCGTTAGAATAAAAAACATCGGAATATAGTTCCACTGGCATCCAAAGAAAACTGCTGGCAGAAAACTAGACGTGTCCTGTAACTATTCCGAACCAAACATTAAGGGACTATTTCAAGCATTCATCTCATCAGTATGAACAATACCAGGCATGTTTATTTCTACTCCGAAGAGCCGTTTTAGCCAGCATTCATGACTTTTAGATGAAACCAACAGGGCTGCAAGAGCACCTGGGAGAGAACAGTTTAAACAGTCCACACACTTGCATCCTGAATCTTACAACATCTAACCACAAAACTCCAGCTCAACATGCTGGCTA
Source organism: Tandanus tandanus (assembly GCA_039654325.1). Classification (NCBI taxonomy): domain Eukaryota; kingdom Metazoa; phylum Chordata; class Actinopteri; order Siluriformes; family Plotosidae; genus Tandanus; species Tandanus tandanus. The sequence continues at coordinate 18,412,994 of JBCNYH010000024.1, forward strand.
ATCTATCATTAAACCGGTTTCGCCTGACACTTGACTTACATGGCAATCAGTCACTCAGCAGAGGATATACTGTGAAATATTAGGTAGTTTGTAAAGGGAGTATTAAAAGTTCTGATAAATCATCCGAGGCTTTTAGTGGGATCTGGGAAACTCATGACTGCTACATTCCTATCAAATCACAACACATCCAAATGAATCATCTCTTGTGTTGGATAGATGGTTCTTTCTCTTACTGATTTAGTGAAAGCAGGACTAATTAATGACACAGCCCTGTCATTGTGCAGTCCTGTAAAACTACAACACACACTCCTTCTCTATTATCATTTCATTTCATTTACTTAAAGAAGATATTTCTTGCTTTGATTTAGCTCTGTATAGTTCCATATATGCCATGTATAGTACGTACACTATATTATACTTAGACTTAGACAAGCTTTACTGTCATTCAGATATACAAGTATATACAGTAAGACAATATAGACAGTAAGAATATAGGTATAGAGAGTGGAATATAGATATAGACAGTGGAATATAGATTACTATATAATACTATTGGGTGAAAGTCAAGTATTAGTTGGTGAACGTAGAAAAGCAAGAGTACAGGAGTAGTTTGCTGTTGCTTTCTCCAGCGCAGTGGCTCCTTAGCCTAACAGACGTCAGCCAAAAGGGCACCATTGCAGTTGCTGATAGATGACCAGAAACTAGTATGCTGGACAACATCAGGAGATGGAGTGGTGTAAAGCAGGAGGAGATGTCAGAGAGCCTAACTTCTACCCAAGAAGATGGCAAACTGACTGATACGGACAAATGTTTATGGACACCTGATCATCAGACCCATATGAAGCTTCTTCCAAAAGTTGGTGCCACAAAGTTGAAAGCACACAATTGTGCAGAATGTCTTCGTCTGCTGTTGGGTTACAATTTCCCTGCACTAGAATTAAGAGGCTCAAACCTGTTCTAGCATGTACGCACAGTGAGCCCCATGAAGACATGCATCGCCAAGGTTTGAGTGGGAGAACGTGAGTCACTTGCACAGAGCACTGACCTCAACCCCACTGAACACGTTTGGGATAAAGTAGAATGCCGACTGCCCCAGGTGTGCCCGCCTGACATCAGTGCCTGACCATAATAATGCTCTTGTGGTTGAATGATCACAAATCCCCACAGCCAAACTCCAAAACCTAGTGGACAGCCTTCCCAGAAGAGAAAAATTTATTATAACAGCAAAGAGGACTGGAACCTGGAGTCCAATTATCAAGAAACATATACAAATGTAATGGTCAAGTGTCCATAACTCTTTTTCTATATAGTGCATGTATTATTTTACTATATTTACATTAATCATGCTTAAATTTCTAAAATATCAATGTTCAAATCTCAGCCAATGTTCCTTTCTGTGTAGTCTGCATGTTTGCCCTGTGTCCCAAGGGTACTCTGGTTTCCTTCTACAGTACAAAAACATGCACGTTTGGTCACCTGGCTACTAGCAATTGAATATAGGTGTGCATGTGACTATGAATGGTTGGTTTTCTCTGTGTTACCCCAACAAAAACTTCCCATCTCTTAAGACCTCTCAGCCAAAGTCAGCTGGGACTGGCTCCAGCATGTGCTGGATAAGAGGTATAGATAATGGGTGGATGAATACAGATGACTTTTACTTTAGTAGTTATAATATTACTGCAGGACAATATTACTGCAGAGAAACATGTTTAAAATAATTCTGAAACACTGGCAATATAATAATAATGATATTGCCTCATTGTGATTGAGAGGCCAAAAGAAATGTCTGCTTCACAGTTTGAAATAGTGTAAAAACTAAGAGCTGAATACTCATAACTTCAAGAGCTGTATTCTCTAATAATTAATAATCACATTATCAGAGTTATCCAGATGAGAATGGTTTTCTTTAGCGTGTGTTTCCTCCTTATGTGTTCTCAGGGATTTTTCACCCTTACCGCTGTGCCTTCTGGCTCATTCGTCATTTCAGCCTCAGCAGAGATACATTACCAAAAGAATCCAACACCAAACCAGGGAGAAAAAGGCACAACTGATCAGAAACCTTAACCTTATACCATTCCGAAGCAGCTTTACGCTCATAACATGCCTTTTCAAAGCTATAATGAAGTTTCCTTTGTAGCTGATCTAAACGTGAACCTGATTCTACACTGTCACTGTGGCTTAGTGCCAGGCATGTGACGATGACTCACGCTCTTCCTGAGGGATGATAACCAACCCTTTTACAAAGCTGAAAAGAATAAAAAGGTGTATCTTAACAGGCTTGGCAACAACACGGTAGTACATTTGCTAGAGGGTCTCATCGGTTACTGCTTTAAGTCTGTGTCACAGTCAACTGAATACTGGTCTGAAAAAGCACAGCAAATCTGTACAGATATTTCTCTGCCTGCTTTCTGTGGCTCAACTCACAGTTGATATGTGAAACAAAATGAAGCAAAATGAAATGCAAAAACATTGATTGATGAAAAGAATGTGCACACACTCACCTTGTTCGCAGTTCTTGCCTCCGCGGCCATTAGGACAGTCGCAGGAGTAGGTGTTCCACTTGTTCTCACAGAGACCTCCATACTGACACAGACCCTCTTTACAAAAATTCCTCTTTGCAGGACAGCCTGGGTAAAAAAAAAAAAAAGAGAGAGAAAACAGTAGATGGATCATACAGAACACTTTTAATGGAGACACCTCATCATTAAGTCATCATTTACATGTTTTTATCTGTTACATGACAACAGCAACCCTAAAGTTAGGGCGGTCCATGATGAGCCATTGCTTTTGATTTAATTTTTATTTGAAGTTTTATTTTAAGTTGATTATCATTATTATTATTATTATTGTCCTAGGCTCGACAAGGATGTTTTTGTGTGGAGTTTTCATGTTCTCCCCGTGCTTGCTTGGGTTTCCTCCAGGGACTCCGGTTTCTTCCCACAGTCCAAAGACATACACATTAAGCTAATTGGCTGTTCCAAATTGCCCCTAGGTGTGAGTGTGAGTGTGAAAGGTTGACCCTGCGATGGAAGGACGAGCCATTCAGGGTGTACCCCACCTTCACCCAGAGGAAACTGAGACTCCAGTTTCCCCGCGATCTGAATAGAATTACTCAGGTGGGGCAGCCGAAGCCTAATAGTTAGAGAAGCGGCTGAAAGGTCACTGGTTCAATTCCCGAAACAGCAGGAAAAATGTGTGCTGGTGGGGGGAGTGAGCTGCAACCTCCTTTCCTCCACATTCATGGCTGAAGTGCCCTTGAGCAAGGCACTTTCAAGGCACAAGACCTGCTCTCCATGCGCTCCAATGTGTGTGGCAGCCCAGTGCTCCGAGTATTTGTGTGCGCACTGTTTACAAGTGTGTGTGTGCACTTTGGATGAGTTAAATGCAGAGGCAATAATTTCCCTTGCGGGATTAATACAGTATAGCAAGAAAAAAATTTTTTTTACATTTAAAATTAAGCAGGTTTGCAAAAGAATGAATCAATGAATGAATCAATGAATGAATAATAATAATTGTTGAAAGAATATAACTGTGATCACAGTTACACAATATTTATCATTGAGTGGCCAAAGTTAAAAGTACATTTTCTGGTCACTTGGCTTGAATGCATTTCTCTCAGTTTCAAACCCGAGTACAAATTACGCAACTTGGCAAAGTGCTATTAATGAATTTTATTGATTTTAACACAGTGAAGTGCTTTGTAGATAAAAGCTCTAACAAAGTCTATAAATGACACATATTCTTTCAATCATTCATTTTCTAAGACGCTTAATCCTAATTAGGGTCGTGGGGAGGCTGGCGCCCATCTCAGCCAACTCTGGAGGAGGGGAAAACTCTGAACAGCTCGTCAGACCATTGCAGGGCCAACCATTCACACTCACACCTGGGGACATTTGGAACAGCCAGTTAGCTTAATATGCGGGCAGAAACCGGAGTACCTTATTAAAGATTAAAGGCGGGGTACACCCTGAACAGCTAGCCAGACCATTGCAGGACCAATACACATTCACACTCATTCTCACAAATAGGGGCAATTTGGAACAGCCAATCAGTGCATGTTTTTGGACTGTGGGAGGAAACCGGAGTACCCGGAGGATACCCACACAAGCACGGAGAAAACATGCAAACTCCACACAGAAACACCCTGAGCCCGGGAATCGAACCCGGGACCTTCTTGCTGTGAGGTGAACGTGCTGATCACGTGCTGCCACCAAAATGATACATAATGGTAAAGATATGGCTTTTAAAGATGTTAAAATTATAAATAAATACATTTGCACTGTGATCTTTAATGGGTGTGCTGTTCTCAGTTAAGAAACTTTCCTGAGATTAAAAGTTATAACTTATGATAAAGCACATTAAAACAATCCACCATCATTTATGAAATAACTATAAATTTGTGTATGTGCAAGTGTTTAGAGAGAACAGGGTGAACCGACTGACTTAATAAATAATTAATACTAATTATTAATAATGAATGAACCTGCTGTGGTGCCGTTGTTAGCAATGTAGTTGGCCATGTCCATGGGTTTGCTGTCGATAGTCAGGTTCCTCATGCAACCCACAAAGTCTCGGTTTCTCACTGGAAAATCCTCCGGCAGGTTGGGAACACCCCCCAGCAGCAGAGGACCGGTCAGATCCAATGACCTTCAGGAAACCACACCCATAAAATTAAGATATGGACATATAAAACAAAGAGGGAGAGACAATAATATTATTAATATTTATATAGCTAATAATACCTTTGGGATACTTCACTGCTATATTTAAAGGAGACCTGATGAATTAATAAAGATTAAAGGAACTGAAAGTAACCTCAACTAAATGTTATGGTATAATACTATACCATGTTTAAGTTTAAATTATATAAATCTTACTTATAAAAGAGAAGTCTTTATCTACTCTAAGCGGGAAAAGATCAGAATACTCAAGTTCATGCTGGAATTATATACAGACAGAAGAATTTAACCATTGTTGATATTATAATTGTATAACGAGAGCCTTATCCTCCAAATGAGGTGACTGTGTGAAACATTGCCGGTCACATGATTGGATGCTTTAAAGCAGATCAGAGAGCGCTGTGTGCATAGGTACGCATTTAATCGCCTTGCATGAATTGCAAAAATGGAGGTACTTCAAGCCTCTTATAAGATAAGCTCACTAGGCATCACTTCAAATGGCTGTGAGGGTTTACCAGACTTACTGTGGCCCAGGTTGTAACTGAAGGTGTGTCAGAGAGCATGTTTTCTACCAAATAGTGGCAGTGGTCCATCTCAGAATGTCACAACACGCCCGTGGAGTTCTTCTACTACATCTTGTTTTATCAATTCTTCAAATCCTTCTTACTTACTGTACTGGACGTAAAAAAAATATATTCAGCAGCCTACTGTACATCTGTTAGATATGCCATGCTATATGCAAGGCACACACACAGCTATTTTAAAAACAGATGGAAAATTTAACCTGATACCCTCGGTATCCCGCAGGAGCAGGCTGGTACAGAATGGAGCAGGTTGCTGCCTATCAGGCTGAGCACATTTGTTCCAGCACTTTTTTTTAAATTTGCATTTGGTTGCCATTTAAACACAGAGTGGTGTCTGCAGCCTTAATCTCTATGTGTAAAGCTGTTTAATCAGACATCAAAACAATTACACGAGTGACAATTTAAAGGAAAACACGCCAATCCAAACGCTTCTACAGATGTTCCACTGGGTTGAGATGTTGTGATGATGAAGGTTTTAGCATAATTTGTATTTATATCATTTTCATAGCAATCAAATTATTGAGTAAGCGCTCATGCTTTGTCAGTAGGGTGGGGTCATGGTGGAAGAGATCAGGACTACAGTTGCAAAATTCTGGGAATTTTTATCATTTCATAAAAACTTTCCATGGGAATTAATAAGAATAAAGTGGAAATGTGCAAAATTGCAACCTAGCAGGGAACTTAAACACCTTAAAAATAAACACCCTAATCTTGGTTACAACAATTCGGTTAAAGTTCTACCCTACACTGTGCATTAATAAATACAAAATAAATCAATCAAAGTCAAAACTGTCATAAAAATAAAATGTATTAGAAATGTTTGCATGTGTGCCTGCTTATGATAAAATAAAATGTATACAATTTTGCCTATATAAGTTAATTTCCATTAACTTATTCATACAAATTCCCATGTCCAACTTGACAGATTTCCAAAATCCCCCAGCTCAAGTTTCCATGGTAAATTTCTGGAATGTTTACTGGACATTTTCCTTATCAGGTCAGAAATGTTATCAGTCAGAATCTGTTTGCAGTGATTGCAGTGAGGAGGTGGGATTGTCACTGGAAAGCATACACATGGTGGCTCATTAGACCTGAAGTCTAATCTCTAAGGGTTACTGATGTGCTCTTACATGACAGAGCAGTTCTAAAGGTAAAATGTGGAAATGTGGAGAGAGAAAGAGAGAGAGAGAGAGAGAGAGAGAGAGAGAGAGAGAGAGAGAGAGAGAGAAAGAGAGAGAGAAATACAGAGAGAGTAATAAGTACTAACTTCTTTTGGCCCGTCTGTGTGCCCTGTGCCGCGCAGGAGTAGTTCCCGATTTGGGTCCCAAAGCGCACTGCCATGGCAATATCACAGTCATCCACTGCCACCACTGCCACTTTTTCCCCTGAAGGACCATTTGGAACCCCCAGACGCCCGATGTTAGGCTGTAGCACACACACACACACACACACACACACACACACACACACACACACACACACACACACACACACACACACACAAAAACAGCCCCATCAGAAGGTCAGTCCAAATTCATAATAAAAGATCTGAGGCATACTGCAATAAAATGAATGTAAATGATCTTGCATAACAACTTCAATAATTAATTTTGAACACTGGAAATATTTTCATATTAGGAGTGTACATGTCACCATGAGGATGAATTATATGGCTACACAAAAACTTGAAGGCGTAAAGCAAATGAAGAGAATTCAATACAATGCGAGAGTGAACTATAGAGAAAGAAAACATTTTGCAAACTGGCTCCAGGCATGGCACAGTTTCCACAGAGAGCTTATCAGCCATATCACTGCCCCACCTACAGTATCGTCCCTTTTTCCAACACCAAAACACACTCTCTCTTTTTCCAACAGGAATTTTTTTAACAACCAGACAATGCTAGTCAACTGACGCTCAACCTGCTGTTAGCATGTTTATTTAAAAACAGCCCCAGGTTCATGTACCCTGACGATTTGATGCCTTTTCCTAAGGAAGTGCAGTAGCAGAGAGAATGGGGTACCAGGAATCATCAAGGTGTGAACAGGAAGAAACACTCCCATCAGGGAACTCGGAGCAAACAAAGCCTCAAAAGAGCTGAGTGTGTCACAGTGTGTGAAAAGTCCTTAAAATAGCAGATTCGTGGCTCCAGAGATAAAAGCCGTATGCTCATATTTTGGTGCATTGTTTCAGTTTTTGGTGGCAGGATACGAGGGCGTGAGTTATTATCCAGATGGCTATCTCCAGTCATGCTGGACAAAACAAAACCAGCTAATGACCAGACATTTGCTGTCATTTAGGCAACATGTACATATGTCTTTGATTGGTTCCTTTAAAATGGAATTGAATTGTTAATGTATTTCAGGGGTTTTTTTTTAGTTAAGTAATATTTGTCCACTGATTTTAGTATTTTCTTTTTATTATTTCCTTTTATATGAGACCCACATTTAATATATATTTTGTTATATATCAAAATGTTACATATTTTAGCTTAGTAGCTAAAAATAGACATCACGTGACTGAATATTGTATGCATAAAATAAGACTTTGTGGGTAAAATAAATGAAATATAAAGACAGTTATAGAATGAAAAAACATTGGAGATGATCTGTATAGTTTTTCAACGGAGTTTATGCAGTGATGGATGGAATTTTCGCGGATTGTGTGATGCAAGGAAATTGTCAGAGGAGAATGATTGAACAAATGTGACATTGCATTCTGGGACATGCAGTCTTCATGCCACTTACCCATCCACTCTCCAACCACTGATCTAAAAATAACTGGATATCGGACTGGGCTGCTGAGGCTGAAGTCACCGGATATGCTCGTGCAGCCATATTGCAAGACCCAAAACATTCTCTGCTGTGGTCCTAAAAGCCTGATTCCAATCAAAGCATCTCCCATTTACTTTTAAACTACTTCGGTTTTTATTGTTTTATAGTCTACTATTACTTTTTAATTATGCCTTCGTGTGCAGCGTTAAACTGTATAAATGGAAAGAAACCAGTATGCGAGAAATCATTCCATGTATAAGTAGCGTTTTAAGTATATTTGTAGAATTTATACACACGTGTACTTATGTTTATTATTTTGTGACTGTGTTATTATAAAAAGTTTAGATTGTGATTAACATTCATTCATTCATTCATTCATTTTCTGAACCGCTTATTCCTAATTAGGGTCGCGGGGAGGCTGGCGCCCATCT
>JBCNYH010000024.1:18433869-18444570 GCA_039654325.1 Tandanus tandanus
GTGTGTGTGTGTGTGTGTGTGTGTGTGTGTGTGTGTGTGTGTGTGTGTGTGTGTGTGTGTGTGTTTGCCCTGCAATAATGGTCTGGTGAGCTGTTCACTTAATAGGATTATGCGGTTTGGCAAATGAGTGAGAGAGTGAGAATGAGTAGGTATGCTAAACAGAGTTTCAGGAATCTAACACACAAAGCCTGAGAGTGTAGTTGTTTTTGCTCTGAATGTGAAGATAGATAGATATAGATAGAGAGAGAGAGAGAGAGAGAGAGAGAGAGAGATAGAGAGATGATGATGCAAATATGCAGGTACTTCCTGACAGAAATGCACGGGGATAAGAATACCAGATGCTCTTTTATGTAGTATTTCCTGCCTGTTTGTGATGGTTTTTAGTGGTTGACAGCTCGGAAGGTGAGGGTCATGGTGGCTTTGTGGTAATCCAGACTACCCATAGCTGTGAATGTAACTGTGAATGGTTGTTAGTGTCTGTGTTAGTCCTGCTATAGACTGTCCACCTCTCATCCAAAATCATCTGGGATTGGTTACAGCTCCTCCCACCTCCCTGATAAATAAATAACGCACAAGGGCATAATGATTTAAAAGGTTCCAGTCAACCCATTTGAGAGGAATTCAGACAGGTCCTACAACAGTTTGATGGTCTCTAATGGTGGTAACTGGCTATGGTTGAATGCTGGAATGGTCTGTTGGATGAAGACCTGGATGCCAGGCTGCAAAGAAATATACCCAGGATTCATTATTACCCTGCAGAAATTACTTCTTAGCTATTTAAAATATATTGAGTACAGTCAGAATTATTTAGCATTCCCTGTCAGAAGATTGCATGAAATGAGAGATTGGAGACTGAAACAAACTTCAAATTTCAAGAGTCGGATCAAATGATCTGTCCGTACAGCAAAATAATTTCACTGGTAGTCCTTTAATCCTTAAATTCAGTATTTATTTAATTTTTTTTGTATTTAATCTAATCATGTTTGCAGTGTATCCTGACATTCATTCATTTGCCGAACTGCTTAATCCTACTTAGGTTGCGGGGTAGCTCGACCCTATCTCATCCCTAACTCTGAGTGAACCCTGAATAGCTCGCCAGACCATCACAGAGCAACACACACATTTACATTTACATTTATGGCATTTGGAAGACACCTTTGAGATTAACTGTACAATTGAGGGTTAAGAGCCTTGCTCAAGGGCCCACCAGTGGCACCATGGTGGTATAGGGGCTTGAACCCCTGACCTTCGTATTCGAGCCTTAACCACTGAGCCACCATTGCCACACACAACCATTCACATTCACACCCACACTTAAGGGCAATTTAGAGCAGTCAATTAGCCTATTGTGCATGTCTTTGAAACCGGAAGAAACCGGAGTACCCAGAGGAAACCCACACAAGCACAAGGAGACCATGCAAACTCCACACAAACGCTTTCCCCAAGGATAGGATTCGAACCCAGGACCTTCTTGTTGTGATGCAGCCATGCTAACCACTACGCCAACGTGCCACCCAAATACAAAAACATTCCCGCCTAACTGGAGCCTGACGAGTTATAGACAAGTATAAACAAGAGTGACAGAAACAAGCATGAAGTGACAGATGACGGTGCTCTGAGAACACATTGCTTCAACGGGAATTCTGAAATGAGTGACAGCATAACAGTGAGCAGCTTAATTATTCAAACTGACATGATCTTTAGATTAATCCGATGAAAACCTCTGACCAGCATCATGCTCGAATTTCGTTGTCTGCTAATCCCATTAAGATTTCCATATGCCGGGATGAAGCAGGAAAAACAGGCTCTGTGAGGAGGAAACCGTTTCCGGGACCTTTCTGCATCAAACCCACAGATGCGTCAGACAAATTAGTGATCTTATCCTTTACATGCTTTGTGTGAAGCTTAACTCAGGATTAAAGAACTGCTTCTTATGTGCCAACACAAACAGTAAGAAGCAACACTTTCTCTGTGGTTGTATGCATTATGATGCAGTAACTAGCCTTCACAGCTTAAATTTAGGCTGGTCTGGATGCTCCAATGAAATCGAGCGATTAAAGGAAGGTTGAGTGATTCATGTCTATGCAATACATTCTCGAGTCATATTTCATTTCTAAAACAATAAAGCACTGAAGCGACGCGTTAGCTTTCAATGCTAGCTGATATTACATTGAGGCTGAAAGTAAAATTGATTGAAAGTGATGACCTCAAGGTGCTACATGATAAGACAGGTCATACATAACACATACTCTCTTTCTTTGTGTTCTTTAGAACACTCCATGCCCTCCATACAAAGTGCCACTGGGCACTTATCTCTTACTCTACACACAGCACCATAACAATCCCATCAGCACTTTACCCTTCAACACACATTCATGCACTAAAAATACAACTCTCACTATAAAATCACTTTCTCAGAGAAATGTATTTCTGATTCTGGCCAGAACTCGCTTCAGAGTGTTAGGCTGTTTGTAGTGCAGCTGTGCTTCCTGATATGACATCATGCTTCCTTCCTATCTGGGGTGTGACACGTTCTAAGTTGGTCTGGGTGTCTCATCCCCTCTGTCCTATCCATCGCTCTGCTTTTGAAACCTAAAGCGCTCTTCCATAATGGGAGCTGATAATCTTCTCGATTGTTATTAATACTGTTTATTCTGTTGGTCACACGACCATGTCTGATAGACGAATGTGTTCATGGAGAAAGCATTCTTTTAGAGAGACAGTGAAAATGTCTGTGCAAGAGCCTCTCCTTGGCCTACATTGTTCTTTCCTTTCTTCCTTGACAAAGTTCTTTTATACATATTATTTATTAGCCAAAAGACAGACAGACTTCTTTAATTTCTGGGAGGTGATCACTGATCAGGTCGAATGCTGTACTACATACTATATAAAAGTTCTATTCAGGGTGTACCCCACCTCTCGGCCAAAGTCAGCAGCGATTGGCTCTACTTCGATATTTATAATGTCATACTTCAGCACATTCATACATATGACTAAAGTCTAATAAGATAATCACTAATCCTTCACTAGTGTGAGATTGATGAGTGAGTTTTGTCAGTTGTCAGATAGACACTTCAATGCTGGGTGCTTGAGCAAGGAACTGAACCCTCAATTCCTCAACTCTATCTTGTTGCTTTGGAGGGGAAAAGCATTAAATAAACACTAGCACTTGTTTTCTTACAAGTTTACTGTTGGTCTTGTCGACACAATAAATGACAAATACCCCATTTCAACACGTACATTACCATGCACTTTTCTTTTCAATGTAAATTTGGGTAAAACTTGCATAAGCTACCATACGTTTGAGAGCTTCACCCACCTACGTGACTTTTAGTAGCACTTTCTGCTCCCACTTCATGCCTGAGTCAAAAAACAAAGCATACACAGCAACACTTCTATAATCAGTCTAATCAGCAAAGTATGGGATTTTGAATACAGTGCGTGGTATTTCATATTTTACACTATTTTCTAGGACTTGAACGATGCTCCACAACTGTAAAATCATTCCAGGAGCCATGTTCTCTTATTTGAACCTCACCATAAAAAGCCAGTTCCCTATTAACCTTAGATCCACAAAAATACAATACTATTTTATATGCATCACATTTTGACCAAAATCTAATAACCTATAAGAGGAAAGTCAATCACTGTCAACTGTCAATTACTACCACACAGTCCACACAAATTTTGGTCATTAGATAAAAGGTCCTTTAAGACAAGCTACAGCAGAGCACTTTAAGGGTGGATACAAATGAATCCTGGCAAATCTCTAGCTCTAAATGATCCAATATGATACATGATGGTCCTGAAGTAAACCGAGTCAGACAACAAGAACAGGACTCATGCTTTCATACCCTTTTCAGTCTAGCAAGAGGTCTGAGCAGGACTGACATCAAATCTGACCCATGTTCAGCACTCAGAAAGTTAAGGGAAGTGTGTTTGGCAGTGGAAAAGAGCCAGATGTTAGCAGTACCGCCACCACAGAGCTAGAGCTAGACTGTACCTCCTTATGGGTGAGCTCCAGCCAGGCTGTATAGAGCGGGACACGCAGCACCCCACTGGCGTCCAGCAGGTGCAGGCTGTCCTGGGTAGACCATGAGAGAGAAAGGCTCAATTAGAGTCCATGCTACAGGCTCTCTCCCTTTTCCTAGCTCTCTGTGTGTATGTGTACAGGCATTAAATCAGAGCCAACTGTGAGGTAACCAGTAACTGTGAGATAACAAAACTCACAGCATGCTGTCTTTAAATGCATGCCTGTGGAGAGACTGAGCCTGGCTCTTAACCTCCAAAGTGTATCATGTGGCTTGATTAAGGGAAACATGGGTAAGCATGTGCATGTGTTATATATGTGTTTTATCCTCACAACAACTGTACACATGAATATAAGTAAAATGAGGCCTACTTGTCCATAATAGCTGAAAATATAATAATAATGGCCATACATACCATACATACTGGCAAAATGTTCCATAAATTCTTACTTTATTATTACACTGCACCTGTTTGAACTGTGAACTGCCTCAAGTTTCCCGTGAATACGTATGATGGAGATACGCCTAATGGGACACCAAATATACTCAGTTAGAATATACTACGCAGGAGTGCCACCATCTGATAGATCTGCTCTCTCAGAATTAAGAAACATTATTCAGAGTGAATAATGCTTGTATCAAAATGACAGACACTCACAGTTTGTCACAGTCACTTGGCCATTTTAGTTGTTTTTTGTGACTCTGCAGAGTATATACTAAAATACCTTTACAGAAAGTGGTTTACTTATGTGTCTGTGTACTATGTACTAAACTCTGAATAAGCTAAACAGAAGCAGTTAGCTACACAGCACTTAGCTTGAAGCACAGAACTCATCTGACCTACCTCTTTAATTTTTATTATGCAACTATAAACTATAAAATTCTCATTTTTGTTTGTTTTTCTTTATGTTTCTGTTTGTGTTTAGTATATACTTAAACTCTTAAAGTGAGTTTAAGATGTGCCGTTACACAGCTCTGCAGCTGTTTGTGCATGTACATCTGTCATGATTTAAAACATGTAAAAAACAAACCAAAAAAATCTTGCTTTAATGTGCTTTTTTGCTTCTGTTCCCATGCAGTATATACATAAAAATTATGTGCCTCTGAATTAAATGTCGATGAATTGAATAGTCTACATCTATACTCGGTAATTGTATAACAAAGCAAGCAAACAAACATACAAAAATCCCCAACATTTTACATGAAATGCACTTCCTGTGGGTTTGTACTCTAGTCATAAAAGGCAATTAGTGCACATGGTGCATATAAAGAATTAACAATCCAATAGTATCACCTGCTCTTACAACCAAAATGGTACATTATATACATGAAAAACATAAAAAGTTACAAATAAATTCTGTGGAAAATGACACATCATAAGCTCCTCCTGTCTGCCCTTCGTGATGATTTTTGTGTTGCTATTTTACATTCATTTGTGATACAGCTCTTCTATTCTCTTTCTGTGGGTGGATTGGTGTAATTTCTCCTGAGAAAGTGAACACACCCACACACTCCTCACTGACATCTGTGAGAAACTCACCAGAAAATGCCACCATTGTTTATTCCACTACAAAATCTAACATGAAGAGCGATCAATGCATTTAATTACCACAGTTTTTTTTTGTGGTTTTGCAGTACTTGAAGTACCTCATTTTTTTGTGGTTTTGCACATTACATCTAGACACATTGGGTGGCACAGTGGCTAGCATGTCTGTCTGACAGCCAGAAGGTCCTGGGTTCTCGCTGTGCTTGTGTGGGTTTTCTCCAGGTATTCCAGGTTTCCTCACACAAAAGACATGCACATTAGGCTATCTGGTCATTCCAAATTGCCCTTGATCTAAGTGTGAATGATTGTGTGTGTTGCCTTGTGATGGACTGGCAAACAGTTCAAAGTCAGCTGAGATAGGCTCCAGCCTCCCCATGACCATAATAATAGGATTAAGCAGTCTGGCAAATTAATAAATGAACATCTATGAAACTATGAATTTTTGAACCATATGTTTACAGAGATGCTAGTGTGATTATTACTAGGTTTTTATACCTCTAAACTAGCAAACAAATATCTAAATATACATGACATTGAGCTAGGGGTGAGCACCATGTGTATTAAATGCATTTGTACAACTGACAATTGTTTGCCAAAGGAAATAGTGCTGTCGCTGAATAATCCCTAAGACAGCACTTCGAGCCTGAGGCGAATAATCGTTAGTATACACTACCCAGGAACAGAAAAAAAAAACCTAAATCAAGATTTTTTACTATTTATCTTTTACATATTTTAACCATTACAGAGGCAGGTCAGGTGAGCTCTGTACGCTCCCAGCAGAGCATAAGCACTGTGTAGCTACGACATCTTTTAAAACTAATTCAGAGTTCGCGCTAATTCTGAAACATAAGTAAACTGCACTCTGTGACCGGTGTGTTTTTAAACTCATTCAACTTTTAGTATGTGCTACACAGAAACATATTTCTATGGTTTATTTTTCCATTTTATAACATAATAATGATAAAGCCATCTGCTCTAAGTGTCCGTCATTTTAATTGAAGCATTATCCACTCAGTATAATTCTATTGACCCCAAGATAGTAGACCAATCAGATCACACCACTCCCATGTAATATATAATAATATAATGACGGCTTAATTAAGATGGATGGAGATAGGTGTGGGGAGATTTAGCGAATGATGCCCCGCCCTTGATCTACAAACACACACATAAAGTAATGTGTAAGGGCAATTGTCCACTACACTAAATTAAGGCTTATATTACTTGTAAAGTAATTACAAAATATCAAAATTAGCAACACAGTTAACTTTAATTAAATTAGTTTTTTAGAGTTTAAGCGCTTGTTCTAACAGGTTGCTTCTGTGCACCTATTTGGGTGTGTCCCTTATTGCCTGCGCTCACCATCTCTCTTGAATGTCTTGTTTACCATTTTATTTATGATTGCAGCAGTTAAAGTGGGACCATATCATACATAGGCAACTACACTACAGTGTAATATTATGGAAAATTAGCATATGCTGCAAACTTTTTTAATAAAAGAGGAAAAACAAACAACTGGTTAATATTTACAGCACAGTGTTTATCTTAATGCACTTGTTCTACTGTTTACAGACGTAGCAGGTCATTTACAGGGATTTGTATTGCGGACCCTATACATAATCTAAGCCTAGTAATATTTTTTTTAAGATGTTGGGTTTTTTAATGAAAAAAAAATCAATAATTGTAGATCATGACAGATTTTCGCAGAAAGGAAAAAACAGTAGTTGTTGAGGGAAAATATGTTATAGTTGTAGTTGCTAACATAAAGGGTATCAGGAACTTGTTCCAAAGATAAGTTTGCATATTGCCCAAGAGCTATATGTACAATGTATCAATACATGTATGACACTGTCCAAAAAGCCTACATTGGATTAATTCAGAGTAAGTGCAATATCACATATGTCATATCATCCAATCAGTGAATCTCCAGTAAGTGAATCTTACTGCACTGAATCTTGCTGCATTGAGGAATCTTGCTGAATTGTCAAAATCGGCTCTGACTCACACAAACAGAGCTGTCTGGGAATCTGTATGATCCCTCAGCTGAATAATTACTCCTGTTTGCAATGCAATATACTCCAGATGAATGAATGCTTCTAGAATTTGCTGTCAGAACATCATCTGCTTGTTACCAGAGTGGAAATGCCGGGAAAGTGATACTTCATACGAATAAACATGATAAACCTGAGGATTGATGAGCGTGAACTAAATACAGTACTTGAAGTACCTCAAGTGACACTGAAAGAGATTTTTTTCTTTCTCTTTCAGTATAATATTACTATTTTGAGCACATATTACTGTTTTTTCACTCTATCCACTTCTTCTGCCTGAGCTGTAGCGTCAACTGTAAAGAAACCTATTAATTCCCATGAAGCAAGTGTATTTTCATCACTACACCTTCAACTCACATACATAGTGACACTTAAGTGCAGTGTGTATGTTAATGCATGAACTCTGACCTTTTATTGTCAGGACAGAGATTGTTACTTCCCTGCGGGGCACCGCTATATGCCCACCCTTTGACCCTATAAATCAGAGGTAATGCAACAAAGCAGGGTTGCTCTCGTTCAACCTGAGCTCAGTCAATGCTTGCTAGCCGGATTAAGGGTCAGACAAACCTCTCTGGCCCTGAATGACAGAGTGGCTAGCTTGAAGAGATTTAACCGATTTCAAAAGAATGTCTGAATGGCCCTTAATGTTGAGGTGTCTGTCTATGCTTCTGTCTCATCTGCCCTGGGTGTGACAGTTTTATACTGCCTTTATCCTAAACATCTTAAAAATATGAGTCTCCTAAAGATAAGAAAAATGTGTGTCTATGTGTGTGTGTGTGTGTGTGTGTGTGTGTGTGTGCGTGTGTATGTGTGTGTGTGTGTGTGTGTGTGTGTGTGTGTGAGCGTTTGTGTTTGCTTGCATGTGTGCATGTATGCATGTATGAAGATACCTTGTGGATGAGAAGAAGTCAGAAGAATTGCCAGGAACTCTATATGAGAGCTTACGGAAATTGTACTAAAATGTGACTGGTGGAGCGAATACATGCTTTCACTGACCTTTCTTGTGTTACGGGTACTCGGACACACGCGTGCTCCATCTAACTTGAAGACAAAGTTGAACTTCCTGCCTGTAAAAATGCAATGACTATCGAAATATCACTGTAGTACAATGTCCGTAAGCTCTCAATTATGATAGTCATTACATTTACATAAACAGAGCATGCGTGTGTCCACACGAAACACACGAAAGGTCAGTGTTCACGCCACCAGTCCCACTTTAGTACAGTTTCCGTAAGCTCTCATGGAAAGTTCCTGTCTATGTAAATGTAATGACTATTGTAATATTTCTTTACTTTAGTACAATTTCCGTACACTCTCAAATGTCTAGTAATAATAATATGAACAGTATATAGCTCACGCGAAAAGTAATACGGAGAGAAAAGCACACACACAATTTCCTGCAAAACGAAAATCGGTGCATCACGGTACCTTCCATGTAGCTCATACAAAAGGTAATACCCACTCTTTAAACCTGTGGTTAGCAGAAAAGCATCTCAGAGTGCATGTCAGCCTTTCACAAGGATGGGCTACAACAAGAAGAAGACCAGAATGGGCTCCACTCTTGTCAGCCAAGAGCATCTGAGGCAATCAGCTAGAATTTTTGGAAGAATAACTGAAGTTGTTTTCCCAATCTTCATCTGTCCGGGTTCATCATTCTTGATGTTCTGAAATGCTTTTTTTCTCTCACCACGGCTGTAAATAGTGCTTATTTACATTCATGCAGCTTTCCTTTCAGGTCGAACCAGTCTCTTCTGCCACGTCTCAGCAACAGCAGTCATATATTAAACAGGCACATTTAAATTGATGTGACTTGCATGTGGAATTGTAGTAGTAAAGTAGTAAAGTTATTAGTTTAACTATATTCCTAAGGATTCTTTTTTAAATAATGTGACTACATTGTTCCACTTTTTAAATAAACTTTAGCTATACATTATATACTATAATGCTAATGAGATGTGACTATAACCATACACGCTATAAGCCAGATACACCCTTTCTGATAACCTGACTCACACCCTGATATAAACTGTTTTTAATCATTACAAATGAAAAAATTACCAAAGCACATGACCAACACTTCTGCCCAGACATGCACCAGGAAAATACAGCTCAAAGGTTTCCATGGTAAGTCTCCCCACACACAACAGCAGCTCAAGGGACGGCCACAACCGAGACCTGTAGTCTGTGTATTCTGTATAATACTGCTGTTTTTCAGTGCAAGCGTCCACATAGGCACGGCTTGTGCTATCTTAAAATGAACAATCCATTCTGTTGACCCTATCAGGACCTTTTCAGTGCTCCAAAACTTTACGAACCAATAAACACTATGGCTGTTAAACCGGTTCAAACTACACCCCTGCCAATTAAAGTCAGTACAGGAAAGCGTACTTCAGCTTTTTAGCAGGATGTGAACATGTACCTTTGCCAGGGACTGGAACATGAGAACACCTCATTGTCTCCATCTCTTAGAATTACCCCCTAATTTATGTTCTGGTTCTCTGAGAGAAGAACTCTCTGTGACAAACATAATCCTGAGTTCAAATTTATAAACAACCGTATGAAAGCAAAATGTTTTCAGTATTTCTTTATACATGAGAAGTAAAAAAACTCTGTCAGTGTTTCTGCTTTATGAATTCTGGTACAAGTCTGTGGAACAATAATGAGTTTGGTGCCTGATATTCTAGGCTCAGACAGGACAGGACTTAAAGGAGTGTAAAAGACACCTGTGGCTTTTGTAATAGACGTACTAGATATTTGTACTTTTACATGGATCTTATATAATACTACTACTACTACTACTACTACTACTTCTGCTACCACCACTATTACTACTACTGCTACTACTATTACTACTACTTCTACTATTACTAATACCATTACTACTGCTACTACTACTACTACTACTACTTCTGCTACCACCACTACTACTACTACTGCTACTACTATTACTACTACTTCTACTATTACTAATACCATTACTACTACTACTACCATTGCTACTACTTCTACTATTACTAATACCATTACTACTGCTACTACTACTACTACTACTACTTCTGCTACCACCACTACT
>JBCNYH010000024.1:18482428-18497031 GCA_039654325.1 Tandanus tandanus
CCCCCCCCCCCCCCCCCCCCCCCCCCCCCCCCCCCCCCCACCCCCCCCCACCCCCACCCCCCCCCCCCCCACCCCCCCCCCCTTTTCCCCCCCTACCCCACCCCACAACAGTGACACCAATACACTTGGCACTCACAGGCATGAGCAAGATACATGGGTGGATGACTTTGAAGAAGAAACCAAACTATCTACCATCTCAAGCTACTACAGTTATAAACACAGAATGAATGAAGTTCCTATTTTCAAAACAACTATTAAGAAGACCTGGCACCAAGTGAACATCCGGAGTCCAGAGCTATCGGGTTCAAAATTCTAAGACTGCTACCAAAGCTGTTTATTTCCTTATTATTTTATATAAAACAAAATAGATTTACTGAGATTTTTAGCCAGTAATACAGTAGTTTTTTTTCTTTTTGTAAATGTAATATATTTGTATGAAACAGGAATATATCCAAAACTATTAATACACGATTTCCTTAATTTTCCCAAATTGTTACATGATTATATCACTTACACAATGCTGTGAGAACATCTGATATTCATTCATACATTCATTCATTTTCTGAACCGCTTTATCCTAATTAGGGTCACGGGGAGGCTGGTGCCAATCTCAGCCGACTCTGGGTGAAAACGGGGTTCACCCTGAACAGCTCGCCAGACCATTGCAGGGCGAACACAAATACAACCATTCACACTCCCACTTACACCTAGGGGCAATTTGGAACAGCCAATCAGCCTACTGTGCATGTTTTTGGACTGTGGGAGGAAACCGGAGTACCTGGAGGAAACCCACGCAAGCATGGGGAGAACATACATACTTCACACAGAAACAGCCAAGACTGTGAATCGAACCCTGGACCTTTTTGCTGTGAGGCAGATGTGCGCCACCGTGCAATAAAGATAATGAATAAATATGAATTCATTTGCTGGAGCCACAGTGGATCAAAAGTCTATTCTCGGAATATTGGGCTTTAAGTGAGAATAGATCGTGGATGTGCTTCTGCAATCTCATCTCTAATTTTATGGCTTAGGCTAATAAAGAATCATGGAACTGGCTTTGTTCGTTCATTCATTCTTTTGTCTTCAGTAAAAACTTAACGCAGGTCCATGTAATGTCCGTTTCAGTGATTTTCTGAAAACACCCCTTGGATGGGACACTTTTCCACTGCAGGATTCACACAATCACATGCAATTTGACAAAAGAGAAAAAGCAGAGAAGTCCATAATTAGGCGTGGTGAAGGTCTGTGGTTTGTGTTTTAAGCCTGGGGGACTGGCTGCTGTCTCAGTGAAAGCTGTAACCTGTGTTGTCACAGTTCACTGACTCTCACACATGCTCAACAGGCTGCTTGACTCCTGATCTGCTCTGATCTCCACTAGAGAACTAATCCAACCCCACCACACCCCCCAACAACCATACACACCCAGGATTTTGCCTGTCCAAACTTCCTACTACAGTATGGATAAGGGTTTTGTTGTAGTCATACAATACCTAAAACTAGACTAGCATGCTGTACACTTTCATTTAAATGTAAAGAAAGTGAAATCCATGTGTACTTGTGCTTAGCGCTGTAACACCCGAGAAGTCTACTAACATGCACATGCACAAAACAAGCGCGCTGTCTCACACTCGGCTTTCCCGGTCACAAAGGCAGCACTAAGGAAGGCTGGCCAACGTCCTAAAGGCTTTTGAATCAAAGGGCAAGTTTCAGGAGGACAATGCTCACACCCCATTCACTATTTCCAAACAGCCAAGCTCCAGAGACAAACCATGGTGTAAGCAGCTATCAGCTCAGCCTCCGAGTGGCTACCAAAGGCTTACAATCACCATGGCAATAACCCCGCAGCACAAACAAACCTAGGATATGGGGTGAAGCATAATGATATGCCTGAAATCACTCTTCAAAACAGAAATGATCTAATAGAGCTCTTTCATATGGAACGTTTTCTTTTTTTTTTGGTTATCTTGTAGCTTAGTTAACTACTAATTTCAAGCAACTTGCCTAGCAATCTTGTTCTAACACTGTTTTGTCCCAATACTATCTTGTCCTAATACTGTCTTGTCTAGAGCACCGACTGCAGTTTTCCCAAATTATTTCAATTTCTGATTTTTTTTTTTCGTAAGTGTGAGCTGCCAATTCTGATTTTTGCCGATTTTCCTTTGAACAGCTATAACTGACCACATATACAAACAAAACCTTTTCTTAAATAAAAAATTTTATATTATACATTTATTACAATAAAAAAAATGATTGCACTTCAATTATTATTGTTATAATTATATAGTAACTGTAGGTTATGTAACTCGCCTGGGATCTGAACCAACTCCAAGTTTGGGTTTTAGCGGTTAGACACTGTCTGATCCCTCCAAAAAATTTTTAGTGCATTGATGGCTGGAACGTACTAGTTTTCCTTTGTAAAGTTCTTTGAACTGGGCATGTTCAGTTGGGTGATGGTGTTTTAAGTGTGTAATTAGGTTTGTTGTTCCGAAAGTTTTTGCAGAGGTTCCTTAGCCATACATGTAATACAAATTGTGTGCGTTTTGCTTTTACTCACAGTAAAAAACGTCCCCACTAAATATATGTGGCTTTAAAACTGCGCACAACTGTGCCATTATGTGGGTGCACGCGGCTGTGGCATAATTACCTGCAGCGGAAACATAGGGACCATAAACATACATCATGATAGGGGTTGGCTCGGAATCAGAAATATGTGCGACTGTACCGGACACCGGTCCAGCCAGTCACCCAGCACTATTTCATTCCAACACTATCCTGTCCCAGCAGTATCTTGGCTGTATTCTGTATTCAGTCTGTATTATAACAGACTGTGTAACAACCACAGATACGATCTTCACTACTGTGACTGTTGCTGTTCAGTAAGTTTTTTGTGTCATCCTATACCATCCTCCCATTGGTTAAAGCATGCCACCATTTTATCCTATTAAACAACAAAAAACACATTTTCATCTATTACTGTTTGCTGTTTCCTAGCTTGTTGAACATAAAGATCTCCTGCTGAATGTTCATTTCTACCAAGCGTTTATAATGGACATCACTTTAACAAAGTCTAAAAAGTGCAAAAAAAACCCACTTTGACAGAAAAATTGTAAGAAACAAAGAAAAAAAGAGGGTAATGGAGAGAAAACTGAGCTCCCATGAACCCTGCAGTGTTCCTGCAGCACACATGCCAGAGCAGCACTGTCATCCCTGTAATAATAGTGCGTCTGCATTTTATCAGCCAACGTGCAGGAGATGCAGCACCCAACAGTCCTGCCATGAAGACACATGTACAAAGAAAATGTAATTGAAAGTCTCACACACTCTCGCTCCCAGCAATCCTATTCATCTAATTAACCACATGCCCCACCTCTACACACTACTCAGCAGGATGAATGCAGATTTCCGACTAAGCAGAATACACATTTCATTATGCTAATACTATATTATTTCTCTACCTAAAAAACTCTGAGGTCTGAAACTCTGAATCTTAAATCAAATGCACCGTATGCTGGTTACAAGTCTAAAGTAATCTTGGCTGAAGCCACTTTGAAATACATGATTTCGTCAGTGGGCGGCTCAATAGCATAGTGGCTACCACGTCCAGCTCACAGCAAGAAAGTCCTGGGTTTGAGTCCCGAGTCCAGTGAAGGTGTGCTAACATTATTAAATTATATTAGCTACCACTTCAAGCCTGGCCAGTTAAACTTCCAAGCAACCAAAAGGAAAGAGCTTTAAGTAATTATTTATAGGAAAGTTATTATCACTAACTTACTCATCACCCATTTTATCACTACCAAAAATTCAAATATTTTATTGAAATCTATACATTTTTACAACATGTCTTGTGATGTGCTAAGGAAGTGCTGAAGTGCATTAGAGGTGTGCACAAGCTCATCACCAACCATAAACAGCACACTTTTAAAAATGAAAACGATCTACACGGTATGAGTGCTGCAGGGTGGACCCCGAGCTCACTGACCTCTAGATAACACAAAGGGTGATCAGATACAAGCATGATCTCACACACAAGTTATTTTTACACAGAGATACTGCAGTAAGAAGACCTGTCATTAGAGACTTTTGGATGTTTACACTGAACAGTAAAAAGACAGTGTCATGTCGAAAAGTGTCCAGTTCACGACGCAAGAGATCCAAATTCATTTTTCAGGTGTTTATTTAGCCTTTTGGAAAAGAAAAGCATACAATCAATCACACAAAGAAATTGTTCCAAGAAAGGACCTCCAACCCCATCTACCAGCTCTGCACTGGCTTATATAGTGCCCATTCCACTCTGATTGGACTACCATCCTCTAGCTCTAGACTCTGATTGGTCCCTCTGACTCTGTTTCCAATAAATGACAGAATGACAACATATATGTCAACTCTGATTGGTTCATCGAGACCCCCCTTGTTAACTATGGCTTTTTACGAGAAATGACATCATATGTCAAGTTGACCTTGAAGGGTCTGGACTTGACACATATAAATATTTATATTCATGTTGATGTTGTTAATGATCAATAATTAACTTGACTATGTGATATGGAAGTCTGTCAATTTGCATAAGGTTTACAGAGGGCCAAATATATGACATTATGACATTTCAGACCGGCAGGCCACAGGCCTTCCTCAGTACATGGGTCCAAAACCACACAGCGCCCCCAATGGTACCTGATACCCTGATTTTTTCCTCCACAACGGCATACAGCCACGCCAGTGTGTGTTTTGACAGGGCGTGGCGGCATTCTGGAACCAGAGGCATGACTTCACAATGGAGCATCATCATCTAATGTAATGTAAATATAACAAGTCGGAAATGCAAATACCCTGAGCATACCTGTGTGCCTTTCAAAAACAATAATACCGGAGTCTTGAGATGCTTTGTTTTGCTGTGTATATTTTTAGCACATAAGCAAAGTTCAGTAATATGTTGGAGAAGAAATTGAAGAGTGATTAGTACATCAACCTCACAGCAAGAAGGTCCTGGGTCCGTGTCCTCGGCTTTTGCTTTTTTCTGTTGAGTTTGCATGTTTTCCCTATGCTTATGTGGGTTTCCTCCAGGTACTCTGGTTCCCTTCTACAGTCCAAAGATATCCACATCAGGCAAACTGGCTGCTCCAAATTGCCCCTAGATGTGAATGTAAGTGCAAATGGTTGTGTGTGTTTGCCCTGCAACGGTCTGGCAACCTGTTCTGGGTGTACCCTGCCTTCACCCAGTGTCAGCTGAGATAAGCTCAGCCTCCCCACGACCCTAGTAGGATTAAGCGGTTCGGCAAATGCGAGACAGATGAGAATATTTCAAGAGAAGTGCGATAATGACTTGAGACAGAAAAGTATGAGGACCTTAGATGCCATATATGGTTTGAAAAAAATAAAATAAAAAAGTAATTGTGAAAAATGTCACGCCCCTGTTCCGCAATGGCGACTGGCCATTTTACAGCTCTATACAAAACTTCAGTAACCTCCTGTTCAACTGAAGTCTGCATGGGGTATTTACTAATGTCTGCATATGAGGATGGGGGTGGCTGCTGTATTGGTAGCGTTGGTATGGAACATGTCAGCGCCAGTGGAGATTGATCTCATTCTTGCCATTGCAGAACAAACTGGGGGCCCCTCATACATGAGAAGACATATTGGGGGCAACTGTCTGGGGCACTGTCTAGGGGTGGGAGAGGGCACAGACAGGGCAAAAAATCCTGCACTGTCAGTCAAATATATTACAGCTGCTACATGTCATGTATTCAACAGCTATACCGAGTCTCACAATTCTTCTCACCAGAGATGTGTAGTTTGCAAGAGAAATTTTCACTGTTGTGACAGTATTGTACTTTGACTTTTTGTGATCGTCCTAGCTCAGTGCTCAGCTGTAATCAGCACTAATTATCTAATCATCTTAATTGTAGCGTTATATAAGTGAAATTATCTTATGATTTTTAAGATGTGATGCCATAAGTATGTATATTAACACTTTTAAAAATAGAGGTACCAAACTGAACTCACTTACTCACTCAGTTGCCAGACCCCTACGAGGGTCGCGGGGACTCTGGAGCCTAACTCAGCCGACTCCGGGTGAAGGCAGAGAACACCCTGAATGGTGCGCCAGACAATCACAGGGCCAACACACAAACAATCATTCACATTCACACCTAGAGGCAATTCGGAACGGCCAATTAGCCTAATGCGTATGTCTTTGGACTGTAGAGGGAAACCGGAGTACCTGGAGAAAACCCATGCAAGCACAGGGAGAGAAGCCAAACTCCTTACAGAAACACTTGAGCCTGGAACTTGAACCCAGGACCTTCTTGCTGTGAGGCGGATGTGCTAACCACTACACTACTGTGCCACCCGGTACCAAACTATTTTAATCTTTTATGCAAAAATATTTCTGTTTCGATGTAAAAGACTTATACCTATGATACAAAAACAATGCCTGCCCAGTGACAAGGAACAGCAAATTTTGTCAGTTTACTTCTGAGAATGGAAGGTTAGGTGAAATTATTATCTTGATATGTCACTTAACACTTTTCCAAAAGCGTCTGCTACACGGACTAACATCACATTTCATAACATATATTTTGATCATCTGTGTCAACTACTGGTGCCAAATTAAGCTGCTTAATCAGCATTACTCAATGATCACTACATGGCAACTGCATAATCTGATTGGAATTAAAAAACATTACACAGAGTGAATAATACTTGATTTAAAAACTATAGACCACTGTACCTCACACAGAATATAGTACTCCCCTAACCTGTCTCTGTCATGGTAAAAATATGTAAAAATTAAACTATAAAATCTTGATAAAAGTGCTTTTTCATGTAGTATATACAAAAAAAATTGGCTTAGGCTCAGTGGATGTCGCTTGACATTCTGTATCCGGAGCTATTCAGCGATATCCACCTCATATGTCGTAAATATAACAAAGATATCATACATATATAAAAAATTACCTAGTTATTGTTTATTAATTCATTATTTAGATTTGTATTATTCCCTCTTCTGTTCTTGGTTATGACCCTGGAAAAGAAACAACTTGAATTTAAAAGTGTAACAAATCCTGAGGGGAAGAAAATTTTTTATGACTACGAAACTAAAAATAAACTAAGGACTGGAAACTGAGTAGTAATGAAACCATCAAAACCCTCTAAAGCAGCGCTCACACCTCATTGTCTTTCGGGCCATTACTTGCTTTGTGAGGGGAGACGGCCTGAACGGTCATGCCACCTGCAAGGAGGGAGTCCTCGAGGCTCAACTTTAACACTGATTTTGCTTATTGCCATTCAGAGTGGCTCTTTTGACATGGAAAAGACCCTCCGCAACCCCTCCCCCGGCTCCTTTGTCAAAGTGTTTGCACTGGAGAGAAACTCAACACTTTTCCAGATAACACACAGAGTCATTATTGCGGCAAAATTGAAATGAAATGAGTGCGATTTTCTAAAAGGTATTGAATACCATCCAAAGAAGCCCTTCAGAAGCAGTTGATTCCCAGAATATCTGCAGTGATACAAAGAGGAATAAGCTGGACTAATGTCATCAAACATGAGGGGTGCAGATGTTTTAGGTTTGCCAAGAGCCTCAAAAAACAAAACACTTGTGATTTTTTGGTGGGTTTTTTTGTCTCAATCCTAAAGTAGTGAGAAGAAATTTTGTGTAAACACAAGCCTGAATTGAAAATGTTTTGATGTGACCTCCTCCCCTTTTCCAAAAGGCCACCACAATTCAAACCAGGTTAGGACCAAAGATTGTGTGTGCTTTTGCATCAGACAAAGACGGCTGATTTAATTTGTACTCAAGCTGCATTTAAGAGGCATTTAAGCACTTTCTACTTTATTTGCTCAATGTGTGCTGATCACGTGCAATCAATGTGTATTTGGAAACTTCTTCATACTTTGGTTTAAACCAGATCATGCTCTCAGGGTAATCCCAGCTATGTCTGAAAATAATCATACTCAATACCGTCCATTCAAATACCGGTCTGTCAGTTGTCTTAACAATACACACCAGATCCTTGTGGAATCAGAATTTCTTTATCCACATTGAGGTGTAGCAGTTAAACCAGTCCTTTGGTTATATCTGTACAGCAACACTAGATTTTGGTTATGTGAGAGTCAACGCTAAGCGAGAGAGTACAGCAGAAAGTGCACTTGATCAAGCTAGTAGATAATTATTAGCTTTGGCTAACAACTTGGTGTTAGCTTTTTTGGTTTGGATTAAAGAAAAAACTTCCTGCACACAATCCCCTTTACGCACAGATGTTTGAGGGAATAAAAGAACAAAATTCTCCGCAGAACGAAGTCCTGGACATTAAACTCGAGTTATTAAATAAAGAGTTATTCTGACTCATCCTCATGAAATTAGATAGAGCCTATTCGATCTCGAAAAGGTTGCAGCACCATGCAGATCATTTTCCACATCACATGGGTTTTGTATGAAACAGAGAACGCTATTGTGTGACCTGATGCAGCGGCTTTTGTGAAACTAGACCTACTTTAGCATTAATGTAATTCGAGAAGCCGTGAATTAAATTTGTTGTGTGTTTGTTAGTGCTGAAGGTTAAGGCTGCTATTTTTCGCGCCTTGTTGTGAGACGAGAGCACAGGCCTGCGCTGGATGGTCGTGAGAGAATGTCTATAATGGCTGTATGAGCAAGAGAGGAGGAGAAACCATGCTTTAAGAAGGAATGACAGGAGTTCTCAAAAAAGCGGACAACTTTAAAAGGCAGCGCAAATTCAATACGGCTAATCTTAGCCTGAAGGGTGAAAAAAACACCTTTTGGATATGTAAGCCCTCTGAACCTTTTCTGAATAACCAATCACAGCCATGGTGGAACACACAGTATACAAAGGTGCATATTCTTCTGTAGAAGCACATATGGTGTAATGGCTCCATGACTCATAATTTTCTGAGACATTTCAGATTTATAACATTCCAAGCATTTATAGAGGCAGCATAGCACTGTGTTTGTTACTCCGTAGTACATCCTAATCCCAAGAGAAAAACACATGAATCAGTTGTTACAGTATATACAGTATGTATATGTTCCAGTTATCCACTGGTATTGCTGTACACTGATAATAACAAGCATGTTGAATTACAGTAGTCAATCTCAGTGCAGCACAATCAGGATTAAGAAAAAACTGGAGAGAACCCGAAGAACAAAACCGATTCTAATAAGAGCAGTATCCATCCCAAGTCTCAATATTGTGCAAAAACATATTTGAATCTTCAAGCATTTTCAGTCGCTCTACCCAAAGGGTGCCTGTTAAAGCCCCTTGGAGTGAGAGACAAAGACATGTTGTTTGCAGTGCCAGAATGAGAACAGCAAAGAGTGCAGCAAAATGTGTTGGGTTACACTGGAACAGGTAACTAGTGAAATCACTGTTCCATACTCTGTTTGGCCTGTTAGACACAGTCTAAGCCGCTAAGCATAAAAGGTAACACATGAGACATGGTGTGAAGGAAGCAGTAAAGTTGACGTTATGTGGGTTAAAACGCCAACATGGCAACACTCACAAGGAACCTTCACTACTCGTTTACACTATGGTGGCGTAGTGGTTAGCACATCTGCCACACAGCAAGAAGGTCCTTGGTTTGAATTCTGGGCTCATTGAGGGCAGTTCTCCCTGGTCTTCCATGGGTTTCCTCTGGGTATTCCAGTATCCTCCCAATGCACATCAAGCTAATTGGCATTTCCAAATTGCCCCTAGGTATGAGTGTGAATGGTTATATGTCCCCCATTAAGCAGTTTGGCAAATGAAGTTAATAATGAATAAATTAACTTGCAGGAAGACCTCATATATATTGTTCCTTAAACCATTTCTAAACAATTTGCGTTGTCCCTCTGCCCTTAGAGAATACAGCTGCCATGAAGATACTGTTTACAACAATATTTTGCTTGTTTTATAAAAAAAAGTACCCACATGAATGCCAGGACTCAAGGTTCCCAGGCGGAACACTGCCCAGAGCATCACACTGCTTCTACTGGCTTGCCTTATATCCATAGGGCATCCTGGCGGCATCTCTTTCCCAGGTCAGTGACACACAGCAATCCACATGACATAAAGGACACCGTCATTCTTCAGACAAGGCTCCATGGTCCAGTTCTGATCTTCACATGCTCACAGGTGCTTTCAGCATTAATGAAGGGCCTGCATGGGTACTCTGACCAGTATGTGGCTACACAACTCCATACGCTACCAGCTGTGATCCACTAAGTGCTCTCACACCTAGCATTAAATCGCCAGCATTAAAGTTTTCAGCTATTTGTGCTACAGTAGTTGGGATCAGATCAGACAGGCTAGCCCTTGCATCCTATATTCAAAGGTCAACTGATCCAAAGGTCAGCGGTTCAATCCTCATTATCACCACTGTTGGGCCCCTGAGCAAGGCCCGTAACCCTCAATTGCTCAGTTGTATAAAAAAATAATAATTGCAAATCGCTCTGGATAAGAGCATCTGCCAAATGCTGTAAATGTAAATGTAATGTTCATCAGTGATCCCTGGCAACTAATTGACCGGTTGTTCTTCCCTGGACCACTGTCTTCTTCACCCCACAATTCAGTTTTAATAGTCTGAAAATATATATTATGAGGTGGTATGATCCGTTTTCCCAGATCACCACACATATACTATTCTAATGCAGGGGTGGAAATTAACACTAGTCCGCTGGCCCGTGGCGAGTCAGAAATCTATAGGGTGAGTGAAATTAGCTAGCAAGTCATCCTGCTGGTGACCTGACAAATCCAACAGGCAAAGAGGATATAGTGTTCCTGACCGGTAAATATGAAGGAGGACTAGTAGTTTCATAATTTCACTAGACCTGTTGGCCAGTAGCTTAGTTTTGTTAAATTCCACCCATGCTAATGTCTCCTGGTAAATTTATTGGTAGATTTAGTAAACGTGTTGTGGTCTGACAAAACCAGTCAGAATTCACCATAAAATGAGCTTGAAACTTTTTGACTATGTGACCATGTGGTTTTCCTAGACGACCATACAATTTATATAATTCAAGAGACAGAAACAAGAAAACAGGTTAGTTTCGGTCATTCATATCTTTGCAGTTTTGTGCTGCCACAATGCCCGAGGCCGGAGAAGAAACAGCCAGAAAGTGTAGAACGCAGCTGTGGTAAAAACTGTAATTATGCTTTCGGGGTTATTTGACTGTTCCACCAGAAGTGGTCAAACTAAAAATGAATGCAATTGGTTGAGTGCTAGTTTTGATTCAAAAACTAACCAAAGCCAGAGAGTCAGATGCACAGGTCCTCATAAAGACTAATATAAAAATTAAGGCACTGTCTAAAGTCCTTAAAAAAGCTCTCGATAGTTAACTCTACTGACAGGGTTCCCATTCTGGTGTTATAAAAGTAGCATGGCTGCTTTAAGGGCTGAATCAACTCCTGGACGAAATAAATAAACATCCTCAGCGTTTCCCAAATTCAGTCTGAAGCAAAAGCAGGAAAGGATAACAGTGGGTTGATGTTCTGTGTTGCCGTTAATGTTCCATGTTCTTAGATTGTGTGGGGGTTTTTTCTGTAACAATTTAAACAATGGTGTATGAGCCAATATTTTTTTGGGCTTTAGTTTCCTTATTGCATTGGATATCCATAACAGCCAATCAGCATCAAGTCAGCAACAGGGTACAGACACGGGACAACTATCGAAGTCATGTTCCATGCCTATGGGGCTCCGCTCAGGAGCTCCGCTACAAATAAGAGCGACTGCAGAATGTGTGGTAATTTTACAGGTGGGTACTGATATTAGAGTGAACTCTATAAAAATGGTGATATGTAGGTATGAAGGTAAATATGAACAAAATATGAAGGTAAACTGTAGTTTGACAACCTTTTAACAGTCTGCCATACTTCATTGTCCAGCATCCTAGAATAACCCAGTCTCTGTCTTCGAGGCTTATTGTCTTGTTTTTCATTACTCCCACTTTTGGCACTAGAGTGAGATCACATCCCCCACATTTCTGTCTTGGCTCCTGAATGAGTCTGCAAGATTAAACATGAATCAGATTCCTTTCCTGTTCATTTAACAGAGCTTGCGCTGTTAGGTTTAGTTAATTGATGTTCATATTTCACCGGACTCCTGGTTGCTCAGTGAAGTCTGTACACAAAATACAGACGGGTTGCACTTTGTTGGGAGTAATAAATCATTATGGTGAATAAATAAATCACCATAATAAAGAGAATCGCAAATATATTTATACAAATATCAGTGAAGAGATACATCTTTCTGTCTCTAGCACAGACTGTAGATTGTACAAACAGACAGAAGGTGCATGAATCAGCCAGACGTTGTAATCTAATAACAGTTTCTATAGACACTGAGGATAGATACAGCAGCTGCAGCAGAGATTTCTGTGAAAGCAGGCGAGGATTGGTACGGGGCAAATTCCACACATAACGGGTAGAACGAGTAGAAGTTCCACTATATCAGTGTGTAGATGAGATACACAGTAAGAATGCTGCTGATCTTCAGCTGATGCCGAAGAGTATTTTTCTTTTTTTTTTCTCTCTTTTAAATTTAGTTTTAATGATTTTTATTAAACACACAATTGGTTAATTTGAAATCATCTAAAATGAGAAAATCTGTGTAAATAATGTGAACCCTGTAAGACTGTAAGAATATTTTATTTATGGCTAAATCTGATTGAATTATTCCTAATCATTGACCCCTTAAATGAGGCACTAATAGCATTTACATTCATATTACAACGTCAGGTAAGAACTTTGGCATTTAGTTGCTTAATATTTGTACAATATTATTGCCTATATAATGGATAATACTTGAATCAAAACGATGAACACTCATAGTTTTTCAGAGTCAATTAGAGCAGGTGAGGTTATCATCACCACCACACTTTAAAATGGTTAAAATGCATTTACATTTTCTCATTTCCCTGCGTGGTATTTACTAAAACAACTTTACGGAGCATGGTTTTCTTACATTTCCGTCTAGTAGGTACTAACTTCTGAATAAGTAAGCTAAACAGACGCCGTTAGCTACACAGATACACAGTTTACTTCTGCTTGGTGAGCACAGAGCTCACCTGACCTGCCTCTGTAATGGTTAAAATATGTAAAAAATAAACTATAAAAATCATTTTAGTTTGCTTTACTTAATGTGTCCATGTAGTGTATACTATACATTTTTAAAGAGAATTAAAGAGATGTGTGCGCTCAGAGTTCATGCGTATTTCACCATGTGAAAAAAAATCTTCCTCTGTGATGGTTAAAATAAGTAAAAAATAAGCCATAAAAATCTTGTTTTGTTTATTAGTTTAGTATATACTAAAACAATTATGCACCTAAGGTTGGTGGATGTCACAGAATTGAACATTCCCCATGAAGTTCCATGAAGTTGAGATCCTCCACGCCTTTGGCGCATAATTGTTAATTATATTTTTCTCACAACTGGGATTTTTTTTTTAATGAATGAACGAACTCCAAATACTTAAATATGATTTACTCATTGGTTAAATGTGTACAATAATATTTTGCCTGTTTATTGGAGCCTTCCCACCAAAAAAGCATGGTGATATTACTTATTGCCCTATATCTTTTTAAGTTAATGAGCTTTTAATTAACCCTTTTCAATTTAAGTGACCAGTCAAACAGTTTAATAACTACATGAATTCAGTAACAGTGCAGTGCTGAGACTTCTTGATGATGCTTTACAGCGGGGCTCCCGCACGGCGAACCATTCATAAGGAAAAAACGTCTAACCATTGAGTTGCTTTTGGAACGTCAAGAAAAACCCATAGCATTTGGCCATCCGTCCATCCCTCTGTCCTCCGTGCCTAAAATACATGGGAACCCTGTGTTATTCTTTGAAAATTTTATATCTCGAAAAAGGAAAACGTAAGAATTTTTTTTCTGGGAGAGAGAAATATAGAGAACAATAGACGTATAATATTTAAGTAACGTGATGTGACGTCATCATTAATGACCTGAAATAAATAAACAACTATTGATATTGTTGTGTTATTGAAATGTTCTCGAAACCTACGGTTTCAAAATGGTGTTTTTATCTTTACATGCTGAGACCAAGATTGCGTGTTTGGTTGCCTCATTTTTATTCCCTTCTATAAACAAGTGATTATAAAATGAATTAATTTTGATATACGTAGGATACGTGTATGAGGTTTGAGAGTTCCCACAAAAAACTTGTCAGATAAGGAAAATCATATGGGAACTCCACTTTCTTGCCTAAATCTATATATTAGACATTACTTTGAGAACCAGTGAAATACACAAAGCACCTCAAATTTCACTGTTATAGGCGGAAGGTACATGAGAGCACGAGACTTCCAAAGCCAGACACCCTGACCTGCAGTACTGAGAGGTTAAAGGGCAGAAGGTCATGTATAGTAAGTGACTTTACACCTGGGGAAGAGACTACTGTGTTATCACAACAGGCTGAAAAAAGAGAGCACAGAACAGGGCCGATGTTAAAGTGACCAGAGAAAAGCGAGGATGATTTATACATTATGCCTGAAGGTAATTGGTGTATGAGTATGTTACCTCTCTCTCTCTCTCTCTCTCTCTCTCTCTCTCTCTCTCTCTCTCTCTCTCTCTCTCTCTCTCTCTCTCTCT
>JBCNYH010000024.1:18553534-18567995 GCA_039654325.1 Tandanus tandanus
CAACTATGTAAAGAACAAAGTATTTAATAAGAATATTTCATTCATTCAGATCTAGGATGTGTTATTTTAGTGTCCCCTTTATTTTTTTGAGCAGTATATATATATATATATATATATAAAACGAAGTCAGCTGACGACGTGAATGTACTGAATGATCAGGTTATCCAATCAATGAATGTTTTTTCCCCTAATGACACAGATATAAAATCAGAGCTCAAATGGTGAAAGAGTGGTTCAAGGATGGCCAGGCAGCGTATTACATACTGTATATCTATCAATATTCACATTTTGCCACCTGTAATGCACTGGGCAACTTTCATGGTTTTTCTTGTGCTTTGTATGTTTTCACCTGAGTGGCTTGCAAGCGATCAGCAGAACCTGTTCACTCCACTCACACTGATAGAGAGTAGATACTAAACATGTTTGTTTACTTGTTTAGTAGTCACTCATTCTTAGAAATAAAATGTCATTTTCATATAAAATATAATGTAAATCCAGCCAAAAGCGGCACCTTCTCTTCCTCCACATTCATGACTGAAGTGCCCTTGAGCAAGGTGCCTAACCTCCAACTGCTCTCCAGGCACCGTAGTGTGGCAGCCCACTGCTCCGTGTGTGTGCGCTCACTGTTTACGTGTGTGTGTGTGTGTGTGTGTGTGTGTGTGTGTGTGTGTGTGTTCACTTTGGATGGGTTAAATGAAGAGCCAAAATTTCCCTTGCAGGATTAATACAGTACGGAGCCCCTAAAGGGACATGGAAAAAAAAAAAAGATAGGTTTCTCATGCGCACGAGAAAGTATCGTGTGCGCACGAGAAACTATCGCGTGCGCACCAGTTACCTAAGGTTTCTCGTGCGCACGTGAAACTTTCGCGTGCGCATGAGAAACCTAACCTTTATTTTTTCTTTTACCCATGTAAAATCCGTAATACAGTATTCCAAATTGTAAAAAAAAAAAAAATTTAAAAAAAAATGTAATTTCTATTTCAAAGGTCTTTAGTTGTATTTTCTGAGCACGTGTACAATTGGTGTGTTGGTAAATAGTGATCTTGATGTTTTCCTTAGTGGGATCCTATGATTACAACGCTGCCTGGTCTGTACCTGCTGTCAGTTGGCGTGATTAAACCCGTCATGTGGTTGGTGGGATGGACAGGAAGAGCTGTGTGCTCCACGGCCATGCTGCGCTTCATCAGTGTGCTTTTCAACTGTGGCAACCTCTACATCCTTTATCTCTTAATCTGCAAAATACACCCCAAGGACAAGGTATTTATTTATACCACAAATTCTTATGAGGAAGTCATAAATTCCATCTGGATAGATAAAGTTACTAAAGTAAAGTAACTATGTACAAGATGTAGGATTTAGTGGCATCTAGTGGTGAGGTTGCAGATTGCAATCGACTGAACACCCTTTCCCCTTTCTCACCACACTGTCTCTGTCTCTTGTTTTGTTGTAGTCCTGTGCAACTGGACGGCGTGTGCTCTCTGCCCTGACTCTGTCCTCTTTCCCAGTGCTCTACTTCTTCACATTCCTCTACTACACAGACGCCGGCTCCACTTTCTTCACTCTCTTCGCCTACCTCATGTGTCTGTACAGGTGTCACAAAGCATCAGCTCTCCTGGGCATCTGCGCCATCCTGTTCCGCCAGACCAACATCATCTGGGTGGCTTTCTGTGCCGGCACGGTTGTGGCTCAGAAAATGGACGAGGCCTGGAGGGTGGAACAGTCGAAAAAGAGGGATGAGAAATCGACCTCACGGATCTCATTGCAGCTCAGTGGTGTAATGAGACTAGCGCACTTCGTACTGAAATATCTCACATCGCCAGTCAACATAAAGAGTGTGACTTTATCAGCCTGGCCTTATGGGGTAGTTGCATTGGGCTTTGTTGTTTTTGTGGTGTTAAACGATGGGATTGTGGTTGGAGACAGGACCAGTCATGAAGCCTGCCTGAACATCCCTCAGCTGTTTTATTTCTTCTCCTTCACATTGATCTTCTCCCTTCCTCTATCCCTTTGTTACCACAGACTTGTCAGGTTTGTGCAGTCTCTCCAGAGGCATCCTTTCCTCTTTCTCCTGATCACAGCTCTCTCTCTTCTCCTGGTGTGGAAGTTCACTTTTGTGCACAAGTACCTATTAGCAGATAACAGGCATTTTCCCTTCTATGTGTGGAAAAGAATTTTCCAGAAGCACGAACTGGTTCGCTTCCTCCTCGTCCCTGTGTATTTGTTTGCAGCATGGAGCTTTGTTGACACTCTAAATTCCAAGTCGCTGTTTTGGATCTTGGCGTTTTGTCTGTGTCTGGCGGCGGCTACGGTTCCTCAGAAACTTCTTGAGTTCCGGTATTTTATTTTGCCATATTTGCTGTACCGGCTCCACGTCCCTCTTTCATCCCTCCCTAGACTGCTGCTTGAATTTGCTCTGTATACGGCGGTCAATGCGGCGACAATCTACATCTTTATCCAGAAAACGTTCCACTGGCCTGACAGCCCTGCAGTGCAGAGATTCATGTGGTGACAACGGAGCACTGTAATCATTTCACTTTTTTAATTAAAGAAAAGAAAAAAAAATCTAAGTAAATGTGACCCGTTTCATTCTCTGCCATGTATGTATATATTATTAGGATATACTACACAGAAACAGCTGGATCTGATTGGTCCATGTTTTAGGATTTCTAAAACCTTATTTCGAGTGGATAATGCCTGAATCAAAACAGCCGATTCAGTTTTCTCATAGTCACTTGGAGCAGGAGTCATCACTGTAGGGCTTTAAAATGGAAAAATAAATCATAAAAATCACATTTTAGCTTTTAGTGAGCACTGACTCAAGTCAGTGAGCAGAGAGGAAGCCAGCAAAAGCTTTGTGAGGCAGACAGAAGTGTAGATAGGACTACCAATCAATTAGGATGGAAGGGAATCTTGCCTGCCGGCTGCTTGCCTCATACCATTTTTATTGGCTTCTAACCCCACTCCCCGACATGAGTCACAGCTGAGGACGAGAAAACAATCAAATAAAAATAATGTATGGTCCTCTTCATTACATGCTTTTTCTGGAATTACTCTTCAGTGATCGGAAGAGCCGGAGTTGGTTCAGAGCATACAGAGCTCACCTGACCGATTCTCTCATGGTTAAAATATGTAAAATAAATAAACTATATAAATCTGGTTGTAGTATGCTTTTTTGTGCTGATGTTCCTGTGTAGTATATACTAAAACAATCATGCTCCTCAGGCTTAGTGAATGTCACTGAATTAAAATAGCCACCTTGCCTTCAGTGCGTAATTGTTAATTATTTCATTTGCCTTGCTACAGATTCCAAATAGAGCACGACGATCACTGAACCTTCCACAGAAGATGATATTTACAGAGAAATAGTGCAGCTTTCCTGAAACTAACATTTACCATTGAAGAACAATATCTTTTTGTGAGGCAGCCAATCAGAGTGTTGAAACTGATGAAAATAGAAAAGAGACCAAACTTGTGGACCAAGCCATGTGCATATCATCTAACATGTTTAATATTAACTAAATATTCACCAGGATCAAATCCTTGAAAAAAATTCTGTATCATTTTCATTTTGATCAGTTATTTATCGTCCAGCTTTAGTTGATATAACGAACGAGTTATATAATGAAGCCCCCATGTTTGTTAAATAGTTCAGTCCCATTCTGTCAGATTGCTGTTTTCTACAAATTGAAGCCACGTGTCTGGAAATAAAAGAAAGCAATTATATTAGCCTCAGTTTCTGTATGTTTTCATGTGATTTACCTTTATTTACAAACGGTTTTGTGTTATTGATCTGCTGGAGTTTAAATCCATTGATCAGATGCAATAAAGAAATACCAATTATGTATTTAAGTCTCTTGTTATTTCACATGGGTGTTATTTAGCTCCCGCACATAAAGTCTGTCCATCCGTCCGTCTGTCTGTCACAATTAAGTTTCCGGACATTTACTTGCCGTGCTCTGAAGCTGGGGCTTTCATACTTGGTATGCTGGCTCACTACTATGAGTGCTAGGATGAGTTTGTGTGTCAGTGACCTTGACCTATTTTTCTAGGTCACAGAGGCAAAACTGTATGTTAAGTTTCCGGACATTTTCTTGCTGGGGCTTTCAAATTTGCTATGCTTGTTCTATATTGGCATATTATGAAATGGTCCTTTCGGTGGGAACGTCTGGACCCCTGTGTTGTATTTTTATTAATGGGTTTGCTAATACCTGGGAGGGTGCCATGGTGGCGTTGTTTCAGCACGTCTGCCTCACAGCAAGAAGGTCCTGGGTTCAAGTATCGGGCTCGGGTGTTTCTGTGTGGAGTTTGCATGTTCTCCCCGTGCTTGCGTTGGTTTCCTCTGGGTACTTCAGTTTTCTCCCACAGTCCAAAGACATGCACATTAGGCTAATTGGCTGCTCCAAATTGCTCCTAGGTGTGTGAGTGTGAATGGTAGTGTGGGTGTGTTGGTCCTGCGATGGTCTGGCAAGCTGTTCAGGGTGTACCTCGCTTTCATCCAGTGTCGGCTGAGATGGGCTCCAGTCTCCCTGCGACCCTAGTAGGAGTAAGCAGTTCAGCAATTGAGCAAATGAGTGAGAAAATACTTGGGAATCCATTGCTGTGAAACTCAGCCTTAGAAAGAGCTCTCTGTCTTCCACTAGGTGGCAGTATGAGAGTGAGATAAATTAGAAATAAAACTATTTTACATTTTATCCTCATATATAATAGTAGTACTGGAGAGCACTCTGTACAGGAGATCAGTGTGATCCTGTCATTATTTCTCATTCTCCCTGGCAGGTTTAATCAGATGTGAAAAGGGTTTCACACAGTGACCGAGTAATTGTCAGTAGCTGGATGAGAAAGCTCAGACCAATTCTGAATAATTTAGCATGTGTGCCTAAATGTGATGAGATTCTTGTTTTCCTTTCAAACTATATTAATAAGCCACAAGACTATATATTGCTCATGAATTTTATATAGAGATCTCCCGAGCTTCTTGTCTTAACACTTTTTAATTGCTCAGAAATGAACATTACTTGTTAAGACGCTTGTTCTTGGTTGTATCCTGCACCACAGCGTTTCGGCTGAAATATTGTGACTTTGTAAATGCCTGTTTTGACCCAGGCTTGGTGTGCCTACGGGCCTCTTCTGAGCCATGATCACATGGTCGAATCCCAGTGCTCTGGTGCTTTCCCCATGTCCTAGATACAGCTTCTAGAAACTTGTACTAAGCAGGAATCTGGAGGAGGGAGACAAACATTTTATTTCACAAAGCATTTAATAGTGTTCATTTAAAAAGAGAAGCCAGCATAGTGGTTTTCATATCATCAGAAATGCTAAGTAGATGGAAGAGTTCAATAGATTTGTGTGCATGTTAGAGAGTACAGGAAAGATACGTTAAGGAAGAAACATATTTTTTTCTCGTCTTACAATTAGCTCACTCACCCACTCACTCATTTGCAGAACCGCTGAATCCTGTTAGGGTCGCATGGAGGCTGGATCCTATCCTAGCCGACACTGGGCGAAGACAGGGTACACCCTGAACAGCTTGCCAGACAATCACATGGCCAACACACACACAGAACCTTACACCTAGGGGCAATTTGGAACAGCCAATTAGTCTAATGTGCATGTCTTTGGACTGTGGGAGGAAACCGGACTACCCAGAGGAAACCCACAGAGAGAATATGCAGACTCCCCACAGAAATGCCGTCACTAAGCCCAGGACTCAAACCAAGGATGTTCTTGCTGTGGCAGGAACTAGGGCAGTGGTGGCCTAGTGGTTAAGGCGATGGGTTACCGATCCGAAGGTCAGCGGTTCAATCCCCACTATCACCACTGTTGGGCTCTTGAGCAAGGCCCTTAACCCTCAATTGCTCAGTTGTATAAAAATGATAATTGTAAGTCGCTCTGGATAAGAGCGTCTGTCAAATACTGTAAATGTAAATGTAAATTTGCTGTAAGGCGGACATGCTTACCACCGTGCCACACTTACAATTAACTGTATATCTCAAACAAAGCAGTTGAGTCACTCACCCTCACCAAGTCATCCTCATTCCACACCAGCATCCATGAATACAGTTATTACAAAGCCTAAGACCAGACTTTGACTTGGGAATACGTTGAATTTACAGATGCAGCTAACAATCACTTCACAGATCATGACTGTGTCTGACTCTCTGGTTTCTCCTATCCTCATTTAATAGCAAAGTCTCATATCACCGCATTGGTATTCTTCCCACGTACCCTGTCACCAAGCAATACATTACTGTTTAATGAGGCGTCTAAACTGAGAATTCATTAGTACTTTGTACTAACTAAAATGTTATTGTGCTTCTTGAACTAAAACTTAAACGCATCAATTTTAGAGATGATCCAGATCAAATTCTGGATCCAGGAATTTTTAGATTGACTCTTTAACATTGTGGGATAATTTTTTGGAAGTGTGGTAACAGCTGGCAAAGCAGGGTGTTTTTTTTGCCTTGGTGGAGGTTTGTGCTCTCTAAGTACTCTGTTTATTTTTGCTTCTTTATTGATTTCCCCTCCTACTTATTTAAAAAGATCCAGCAAATCTCGATTAATTATGCCCATATGGCTTTATAAACCTATATGTATAGCTTAAAATAATAAACCAAACATCTGTCAAAGTGTTGCTCTGGATCTGAAGCTTAAGTAAACTGGTTATAGGTGTACAGTGAACACACCTGTTATAGCATACCCAGCATAGTACATTGGACACACCCAGTCAATCACACTCTAAATGTCCTCAATAGAAAGAGATGTCTCTTTGCCAGCCGATATTTCCACCAAGTCAATATTTCTACAGAACAGTTGCTAACCACACATTATTCTCCAAAAAAAGCATGTTTCCAGTTCAAAGAACTATTATACACAGACTCCGTGTGCTTTACAGTGGTTAACTTATTCACTGCAATGTAGTACAGTGCACCTTAAAAAAGCCCACTTTAATGAAAACTCAATCCTGGCTGGTGTTCCAGGTGTGTGGGATTGGTCATATAACAGGAAATAACTTGTGTAAAATATGCTGGTTATTCCCTTCTATTAGTCCAGAGTGATGAACCAGATGTACTTTAGTTTTAGGAGTCTGCAGTTCAGCCTTTTCTTTTTATACTTTAGGCAGAATTAATAATGATTATGCTCATTAAGTTATATAAATCTCCAATGACATGTAATAGTGATCATTAAAGAGCAGGAGGACACAGATGTCATAAAACCAGATGAAAGTGTACCCATGGAGTTGTGTAAATCAAATCCCAGATAATTATAAGCACATATTTTCAGTGATGTTGACATCAGGCTAGACTTGACTTGTCTAATTTCAAGCAAGAAAAACAGTGTTTAAGCCTCCTGCAGTCTGTCATTTCATAAACACCCAGCAGTGAATGTGTTTTTGTGTGTCTATGTACGCTAATGGTAATAATCTCAGCAGGGAGGATAACTTTGGTTTTAAGCAAGCAAACTGGCTAATTAGGAAGAGTGTCCTGGTAGAAACAGGAGCCTTGATGCTGTGCCTCTAACAGCCTCCCAATCAAGGACAAAAGGACAACTCTGCTTTTCCAAAGTCCCCTACCAAGGGCAGAGCATCCCCCGACACAGCTACATTTGTGTGTGTGTGTGTGTGTGTGTGTGTGTGTGTGTGTGTGTGTGCGTGTGTGTGCGTGTGTGTGTGAGGGTGGGTGGATTGGAGTAGCAGCTGTACCGATGCTATTAATATCACTCCAGTCTAAATGTACCATTCCTGCTCAGTGTACGAGCATGTGGCGTGTGAGCTCCAAGGGTCACAACCTATAGAAGAGTATTAAATATTCCAGGTGCTATGTTTAGATCGAGTCCTGAATAAAGGGCTTTTCTAGGAAGTGTTTAGTGTAGCCCGAAAAGAGCACATATAAACAAGCAGATTGCCTTTCAAACAAGTGTGTGTTAATATTGTACACCAACTATTCATTAATCCTTACATGTTATGGGTGAGAATTGTATATTAAATGACATCACGAAATATTAGAAGAAATATTAATATTATAGAAGAAATATTAAATCAAATACTGATCTACAGCATCTGTAGTATATGTGTGATTATCACTGAGAAAAATATATATTTTTCCTGTTTACCTAATATTAGGAGATATAAATGGACAAATATTTTAACTTGAAATCTACTTATAATGAATGTCTAGTGGGGCTTGTTAATGAATCCTGTCACTCTGTCAAAAGAAGAAAACATCAGAGAGACTTAATGTCTTAAAATCATACAATGTTGTTATATTCAGAATCCTGAAGAGTCATCAATTTTGAATAATAATTTTTGATATTTCAGCATAACAGCCAAAAAATGCATACCTACCTTCCTCCTTCAATGCTAGATCTATCTTCTAGATTTATGGATACACTTTGACAAGGCACCATGCAAACAACTATAACTCCAGCTCTCCTCCTGCTAAAAAGCAACAGGGTGTTTTTTTTTGTTTTGCTATGCATGAACACAAATGCTCCCTTTTGCTGATTGGTTGGAATAGTGTTGTGTGGCTCAGTCCAAGCCACTCTGTTTGTTTCCCATCTGCAGGGCCAGCACTGTGTGTAACACCATTTTTTTTAACACAAACACAGAATGGACAGCTTGCAGACTAAACGTTTTGGATTAAAATCAGTGGCTGCACCTTTAAGGGTTCCAATCTGTTTGGCTTCCTGCAACTGAGGATACATGCATATAAGGGCACCACGTTTCTAAAGCTAGGCTCACATGATACCGATCAGGATCCCAATTTGCCCTGATCATATTTTGATGTTACATCAGAGAAAGTCTGAAGACATTGGTACACAAGGGAGAACATTGCAGAATTTCAGGGAAGAGTGAAATATTCTGGAAGTGTTGAAAACTTTGGTGGGTTTTTTTGAGGTCGGAGTACATCGGGGAAACATAGGGAAAAGTCAGAGCACATCGGTGAACATTGGTGTAAAATTAGCTTTTTAAAAGTTTTTTTAATACAATGTCAGAGACGTCGAAACAACATCGGTACAAATCGAATTGACATTGGCATGGATCCCCTGCATTTCATAAGGTCTGATATAGAAATTTAGGCACTGCCTAAAAGTGGAGTTCCCATATGATTTATCTTTCTGGACAAGATTTTCCTGGGAACTCTCAAACCCCATACACGTATCCTACATATATCAAGATTAATTCATTTTAATAATTTGATAATAGAAGGGAATAAAAATGAGGTAACCAAACACGCAGTCTTAGTCTCGGCATGTAAAGTAAACCATTTAGAAACCACAGGTTTCGAGAACATTTCAACAACACAAGAATATCCTTAGCTGTTTATTTATTTCATGCCATTAACGATGATGTCACATCACGTGACCCGAATATTATACGCCACTTGTTTTCTATATTACTCTCTCCCAGAAAAGGTTCTTATGTGTTTCCCTTTTCGAGATATAAAATTATTAAAGAATAACACAGGGTTCCCATGTGTACTCGTACGCCAGA
The DNA here is from genome assembly GCA_039654325.1 of Tandanus tandanus. Taxonomy (NCBI): domain Eukaryota; kingdom Metazoa; phylum Chordata; class Actinopteri; order Siluriformes; family Plotosidae; genus Tandanus; species Tandanus tandanus. The sequence goes on from JBCNYH010000024.1 coordinate 18,563,025, forward strand.
GGGATGGAGGACAGAGGGATGGACAGCCATACGCTATAGGTTTTTCCTGACGTTCCAAAAGCAACTCGATGGTTACACGCTTTTTCCTTATCAGTGGTGTGCCGTGCAGGAGTTTTGTGTAAAATAAAATAAAAAAAATAAAATAAAAAATAAAATATACTTGTCCAGTGACATAATCATTTTAGAGGAGCTGGTTCTTGGACAAATTTAAGACAGTAAGACTCTCTTTTGCAAATGCTGGTCTTGCTTGTAAGACAAGGAGATAAGTCAAGTGCACTTATGTTGACTTGCTTATGTTTAACCACAGTACTGTATCCTCCTTCTGAAAATGTGGTCACGTCTCTGAAAGAATGAATTATGCAAATGTAGAGCTTAATTTACAAAGACATTTGACTGATGAATTCCTAAAAGCATTCTACAAAAATAAGTTTTGCATAAACGTTTATTGATGGAACTGCCCTTGGGCTTTCATTATAACTGAGTTTCGGTTAAATGGTTGGTGTTTCTTTCCTCAGTGCAAGTAATAAATTCTGTTTTGTAATTATACATGCATTACAGATGTCAGTGATAGAAATTAGGGTTTAAAAAAAATGCTGTAGAGAGAGGGGTGATATCTGAGCCTGCAAAATACCTCCAGAGCATTCTCATCATGTCTGTTTTTAGACTTCTCTTCCTTGGGCAGGCATGATTTGGCCTGCAGTAAGAGGTAGTATCTTTTATTAGTCGGTTTGTTTCTGCCGGGGCTTTATGCTAAGTTTGATCAGAGACTTCAAACCAGCAATTTCACAGTTCATATGTGTTTTTTCTTTGTGTTTTTTCTTCCATGATCAGTTCATTTTGACGAAATCTAAAAGTTTCCTTTTGAAACCAGCCCAGCTCACGGGCTTAGGATCTCTTATTCACCTGTTTTACATCTTGTTTTGGTTCTGTGTGTCTGTTAACAATAATAAGACAGCGTGACTGGAGGCACAATCCTGTGCATACGCAACAACTTATGTACAAGAAGAAGAAGCAATGGCAGTGCCCCAATTTTTAGAAAGATGAAAAGTCCAAGTTTAGATCTTCTAAATTCTATTTACCTCCAGTTACCTACATACATACTGTCATGCAGCATACAACACCAACCTGTACAATGCAACTTTATAAATAATACACTCTTGTCATTGTTTATACACTTGTACTAATAAGCATGTTATTTACTTAAACTATTGTTCTCATGATTTTATAAATGCAAAGGAAAAGCAGGATATACATACAGTTTATAAAAATTAATTCAGGGAAATGTTTTGGTATATTTAGGGAAACAATTCATGAAGTGCCACAGGGAGAGGCAGATGTAGAGGTAGGGGAAGGATGCAGGTGAGAGACAGCCAAGGAAATGGAGTAAGACAATGTATCACAGAAGACACCCACCCACCAATTATAAAGCATGTCCTCATTCACAACAAGAAAAGGTGCACAGAGCCGAACATCAGCCAGCATTCAGTATCCCTTCAGTAATCAGGACATTCAGAGAGAACCCACCTTTTCATAAAGTCTTGAATATTTCAGATCGTGACTGCTGGAGAGAACAAGAAACAGTTGAAGACAGAACACTTTCCTGTTTTTAATGGTTGTACTTTCTTAAAATGTTTGGGTTCCTGTTTAAAAAATGTGAAGTGTTAAGTTGGATTTTAGGTTTCATAACTGTGCTTAACGAGATTTTTTAGAAATCTTTTTCTTTCTTTTCTTTTTTTTTTTGGTCCGGCATGCTGGCATAGTGGTTAGAACGTCCGCCACACAGCAAGATGGACCAAGGTTTGGGCTCCGTGCTCGGTGAGGGTATTTCTGTGTGCAATTTTCATGTTCTCCCTGTACTTGCATGGGTTTTCTCCGAGTACTCTATGTTTCTCCCACAGTCCAAAGGCATGCACCTTAGGCTTATTGACTGTTCCAAATTGCTCCTAAGTGTGAATGTGAGTGCGAATGGCTCTCTATCTGTGTGTGTGTGTGTGTGTGTGTGTGTGTGTGTGTGTGTGTTTCTGAGATAGACTTCAGCCTCCCCATGACCCTAGCAGGATGAAGCAATTTGACGAATGAATGAATGGATGTTATTATCTTCCTCTGGATGTACCTTCAGGCTTCTTATTACCTGCTAAGAAAGATCACCAAATTCTGCATGGAAGAAATTTCGTGCCATATTTGCAATTTCCTCTTGTTTTCCTGGGGTAGACTCCAGAGCCCCATGTTACAACTAGCGGTTACTGAGGATTGTTGAAAATGAATGATCAAATTATTATTCTTACCCAGATTTATTTTGTTCCTTAATGTTGTTCATTCCATTTGTGAGGACAAACTAATTATAAGAGACACATTTTTTTGGTTATGTGCTTATGCTAATGGAGTATAAAGCCATTTCTTTGCCCCTGAACTCAATTGTATTCTTATTATTTGAAAAATGTATTCTCTGATGTGCAACTTTTTTATTTATTTATTTATTTATTTATTTATTTTTTTATTTTTTTTTTTTTATTTTTTTTATCAAGCTTTAAATCTGATCAGCATAATAGGATAGGAAAGATTATGGGAGCTGATGGTGTGTCGAAGCTCCTTATGCTTTCTCAGTAGGGTTTCATTAAAATTATACTCATAATTCTTGCTGCATCTCAGTGTTGAAATGCCATCAGAGCGTTCTGCATGATGATGATACGTAAAAAGAAAAACCAAAAAAAAAAAACACCCAGGAGTTTCAATTTGAAATCAATTTTATATTTCCAGCCTATATGGATGAATTCTGTTGAACTTATGGACTTGATGTTACTCAGTACCTTGGGCTGTATTAACAGGTTATATAAACATGAATCGCCCACAACTGTGGTATCTACGCATAAACTCTTCCCGTTCCTGCGTCAGGCATCAACCTGTCAAGTCAAAAACGTTTTATCTCTATAATTCATGTGAAACTTTACAAAATGATCCTTTTTATCTCTACTTCCTCCTAGACACCAACAAGATCAATCTGAAATGAACAGAAGACTTCGGTTTCTCAGGTATTTCTCCTGAGCCAAATATCCCTTGTAATGTCACATACACTCACTGGCCACTTTAATAGGAACACCAGTGCACCTGCTCATTCATGCAATTATCTAGTCAGCCAGTCATGTTGCAGAAGCACAATGCTTAAAATGAAGTTTCAAATACTGTTTACATCAATCAGAAAAAAATATATATCCCAGTGATTTTGACTTTAATTTTAGATGGCTGATTATATAATTGTATAAACGCGTACACAGCCATTGCCCTTAAAATTGCTAGAGAGCATACATTTTGAGTTTCTGTAGAGATCTCAACAATGTCACACTACATGCTCAGAACTGCCAGTAATTTCAGCAAGCTTAGTACTGGCACACTGATAGCATAAACATGGAGAAATGTACACTATACCTTTCATATGATGTCGTAATCTTGTCTAAGAATATTTGTAAAGAGGTACACTGCCATTTACAATTGATATGTTATATACTGTAAGTACACTTGCAATAAACAAAGGCTTCCAGTTTTTTTTTTCTGTTTTTGCATTGAATTGAATACTAACAATGCTACAGCCACCTGCAGCCAGGAGTCCAAACACGCTTACTGGATAGTGTGTCTCACCTGTCAATCAGAGCAACCTTGTCAATTATGATCACCTGTAAGCAGGGAGAATTACCTAGTGTGTGGGAATGGCCAAATAGGGAGAAATCTGGTAAAAAAAAAAAATTCTTTTAAGGGTTCATTTTAAAATTGGATGATTTTTTTTGTGGTTCATAGTGCCCAAAAAGGGTTACACTCTATGTTGTACAGAAGATAGTAGGCTACATTGAAAGGTTCCCCAAAATGGACAAATGCAGAAAGCGGTCTTGAAGGAGACAAGGAAATAATGAGTCATGGCCTGTATCTCTGTTTTGACTCTTTCAGCTGCACAAAAATCTGTGAGTCATGTCTGCTTTTAGTCCCATCCTATTTTTATTTATAAGGATATTTAGGAGAAATGTTTTTGAGTGCCCCCAGTGCAGCTAACTGCGTTATCAAAGGCCAGGCATGTCTCTCACTGTCTGTGAACCACTGCTGTGATGTGTGGAATGGATGATTTGCATGTAAGGCTAGGTTGCAAATGTCCAACAATACTACACATAATACCATTAACTCTACACAATACAATCATCATGTACAGTTGTATGCAGTTGTATGCTTCCCTGGCCACTTAGTCAAGCACAACCCTGAAAACTCTCCATTTTTCATAAAATTATACACACATTCTGCAAATATATAGAATATAAAGTCTTATACTGTGAACAAAATGGTTCATTGCTCCCTAAGCCATTCACACTCTCCTCAAAATGAGAACACACATGCACACACTCTCTCTCTCTTTCTCTCTCTCTCTCTCTCTCTCTCTCACACACACACACAGACACACACACACACTTCTATATCTAACCAAACCCTGCTTTTCACATTGCACTGATTAACTGCAAACACTCTGCTACATAGCATACTGTAGTCTCTTGGCTTGTCACTTTTTTCATTTACATTTTAACAGTGCAGCTAAGCATCTCTGTCCCAATAAATCTCAATGTCAACCATGTCAACCACCCCGACGACACATCTGTACATCACGCTTAGACACTTTACAAAATGCAGAATGTTCCCATCGATTTGAGTTCTCTGTGTATTTTGTGTATGTGTGCATTGTGTGTGTGTGTGTGTGTGTGTGTGTGTGTGTGTGTGTGTATGACTGGTGTCCTCAAGCTTGTAAAAGGTAATATCATGTAGCAGCACAAAGTGACAGTAGCACAGAGTGAAATATGTGGGCCATCCAGATTGATGTCAGTGTAATGGGTAAAAATGACCTGCACTGTCTGACACTCAAACTGTCAGACACACACACACACACACACACACACACACACACACACACACACACACACACACACACACACACACACACAC
>JBCNYH010000024.1:18628104-18639926 GCA_039654325.1 Tandanus tandanus
AGACAGATGACATTAAAAATTTTTTTTTTTTGGTATTGTATAACAGAAACGTTTTTTTGAACAGTGCTACACAAAACTACCAACGTTTTTTTAACGAAAAAAAAAAAAAAAAAAAAAAAAAAAAAAGGCCAAGCTATGTGTCACACCTCCTTTGATCTGCCCTATACTTTGATACTAGAAAGTGGTGCGTAGAAATGGCCACTTACCCGCCCTTAATGTAGTCTAGGAAGGTGACTTCAATATCCACAAGGAATGACAGAAGTGTTACCTAACAACGGAAAGAGAGCAAGAAGACAGTTCAAATAGAGCATGCTGACTGCCTCCAGCACATCGTTACACCTCATTAGCTTTACAGTACACAGCATGCATTTACTGTAAAATCCAATCAGAGCTACACTAATTTGACAGTAGAAATTGAAAATGATTGCCCATGTTCTTCCACAGATTACTCCCACACCCTGCACAGAAGTGGATAAGCATTACCCATTTTCTACGTACCGTTCCAGAATTGAGGTATTTTTTCTTCTTGCTTCTCTTCTTTGGATTAATGACCTGTTGGTGAAAGAATCAAGATGTCCCTTGAAAAAATTTTTTTCTGTGGTCTTCAGGCAGTCACCAAAAATATGTTGATACTTTTCCCTGGACTGAAAAAATAGCAAAACTGTTCAGTTGTAATGGAAGCCCCTTCACCAGACAGAAATCTGGCCCTTAAACTTTTCTTACCTCAGACATTGTCTTATGCTTGTCATGGCAATTATAAATAAACATTATACACCAGTAATCACCTTAAAACCACTGACAGGTGAAATAATATCAATTATCTTGTAACAGTGACACCTGTGAGAAGTATTAGGTAGTAGGTGAACGGTTCTCGAAGTTAATTGTGCTGGAAGAAGGAAACACGGGCAAGTGTAAGGACCTGAAAAACTTTGATATCTGCTAAATTGTGACGTCTAACCAACAGGTTCAGAGCATCTTTAAAATGGCAGGTGTTTTGTGGCTGTTCCTGGTATGGAACTGGACCACCAAGCCAAGGAAGAAGGTGACCAGGATGCACTATGGAAAAAAGGCAACCTGGTAAAGGCAGTGTGATACACTGGACAAGGTTCTGTTTCTCCTGGCTTTCATATGGATGCTGTTTTGACATATACCACTGTTACGAACCAAGGACGCCCCTTTATGGCAACGGCATTCCCTAATGCCGGGGAGTTCTTTTAGCAGTATAATGCACTCTGCCACACTGCAAAAATGGTTCAGGAGTGGATTGAGGAACATGGCAAAAAGTTGAAGGTGTGAACAAAGCCTCCAAATTCCACAGATCACAATCCAATCGAGTATCTGTGGGATGTGCTGGCCAAACAAGTTACATCTATGGAGACATCGCCTCGCAACTTACAGCACTTAAAGGCTTTGCTGCTACTGTCTTAGTGCCAGATACTACAGCACACCTTTAGAGTCCATAGCTCGATGGGTTAGGGCTGTTTTGGCAGTACACAGCTTTCTAGTACATTCTCTTATGTCATGTCATAAAATATTTATTGTTTAGGTCCTATAATTATCATTTTAAATAAGCATAGTCACTAATTTTAACTTAACTATTTTTAGTAATAGTGAAGAAAAACTACCCACTGAGTTTTATCATGCTTAAGTTTTTCAGTTTTTTCTCAGAAAAGGGAAACATGTTAAAGTTCTCATCAGTGGTAAGTCACCAGATCAATATTATGTTGAAAAATGTAACATTAATCTTGTTCTGCTGTTAATTGCGCCATAATTCACATTAGTATATACTACACAGGAATAGCACAATCTGACTGGGATACAATCTGACTGAGATACACTTGGAGCAGGTGGCACTATCATTTTCTGGCTTTAAAAATAAAAGAAAATAGGTATATTAAAAAAAGCAAAAAGTTCGTATTTCTTGTGCTTTTGAGTGTAAAAACCCACCTTTACAGAGCTTGGTTTACTAACGTTTCTGTGTAGCATGTACTGACTCTGCATGTGTAGCCTCAAAAGACACCATTAGCTACACATCGCTATTAGCTTGGAACGTGCTGAGCTCACGTGACTTATCTTTGTCATAGTTAAAATATGTAAATATAAACTAAAGGGAAAATTTTGTTTTAGTTTGTTTTTATTTATGCTATTAACTTAGCTCACCTGCATCTATCATGATTAGAAAAAAGTAAAAATAAACCATAAAAATCTTATTTTAGTGTGTTTTTTTTTTTTTTTTGCTTATGTTCCCATGTAGTGTATATTAAAACAATTATGCGCCTCAGGCTTGGTGTATGTTGTTGAACTGAATACTATTCAGCGACATGCCTCACTTTCAATGAATAATTGTTGATATCTGTTTCTGGAAATACAAGGAAACTTGAGCTTCTTAAATCTCTGAGTTACAGGAAGAGAAGTATGACAAACTGTGCATTCCCACACATCAGGAAAGCATCTGTGATAGAAATGCAGGCAAACACACCCCAGAGGTACAGCGGGGAAAAGGGTGAAAGCTGTTAGCCCTTGGTGAGAAGTGTTCCGTAACTGCGCTGGAGTGGTTGTCACTTCAAATAAACAGTGTGTGTGTGAGTGAGAGCAAAAGAGAGATAAAAGAGATGGAGAGAGCCAGAGAGAAAACTGTTTGAGTTTGACAGCAAAATGTTCATGCAGACAGTATGGCCCTCACAAAGGCATCAGTGTTGACAAGCCGATAAAAAAAGCCCATCATCCCTACTAACAATACTAAGCACTCCAGTACGTGGGGAGTTGCTTAGAGCTGTACTGTGTTAACGCGTATATACAGGCAGCCTCTCTCTTAACTATTAACATGTAATCACTTTCTATCCTAATTAAATCAATTCATTAATCCACCCCTATCCCTCACATTCTGAACACTGCTTCCTTAATCACTCACAATGTGCAAGGGATATAAGAATGTATAATATAATTAAAAAGATAATGATACTTTGAATAAAAACTGCATGACAAGTTCAAGTCTTAAAGTAAAAGAATCTAAAATAGTTATACAGCTAACATTATACTATACTGATATAGAAGATTCTTCTTATGAATTCATTCTCTTTAAACATGTCATTTGTTGTTTAAGTGGCAAGGTTGTGTGAGAAACATTGCTTGTTGTGAAGCAAAGAAACACTTTAGGATATTGAAGAAATGCTCCAATCAACCTTCTGTTAGCTGGGATAAGAATACATTTCTAACAAATCTGCTTTAAAACATTCTAACAATTTTCCTAATTTAATCCTTGCACCGCCTCAACAGTGATACGTCCTTTCATACTGCCTTGTAATCTTAGAAAGGACATTCTCCTATTTTCTTTCCAAAATGTGCTTCAATATAATTCCATAATGACGCCTATAACTCTATAAAGCTATGAGTATAATTGTATCTATCATGAATGTGCATGACTGTATGGTTTAATTTTAACCACGGAAGAAGCATAAACTGCTGCATTTCCTTTAGAAGGTTATACTTTGAGGGAAAAATACATTCAGAGGAAGGATAAAAAAACAAATTGTGAAAGGCAGCAGGTCACCCACCTCATATACGTTAAACTGGGACTGGCCTCTGGACAACTCTCTGTAGCTTGTGCTAAACTCGCCAATGAAATCGTGGCTGGATGTGTAAGCGTGCATTCAGGCATACAGAGTGGACACAGCACACACAAAAAGAAAGAAAAATTCATTTTAATGTAGGACAAACTGAGCTACTAAAACACCACGCAGTGAGTAGACTATTTCTTCTCTTTTGTGTATCTCACAGTGAAAGAGATTTATGACCAGATTATCTTACAGTGCTTCAGTAAAAATTTTTTAAACAGTCTAATGGCTGTGAAAACACAATATGCAAAATACTATGTTTCAATCCTGGACTCGCCAAATGACTATCATCATAAATGCATTAGATGAAGATACTAATCTGACTAGTGTGTGTGGGAAAAAAACATATACAGGCAGACATTACAGATTAACATAACAAGGAAAATAGAGACGTCATGCTGCTGAATGTTTAAATGGGATGCTGTAATTTACCCTGTTTACTTTAAAAATATCCCGCAGCTAGTTGCTGGCTGACAGTAGTGACTGTTTCATTTCGGATGATATTGCTGTTCAGTTTCTTTTTTGACTCACATGGCAAATCAATTAGATTCCAACAATTTTTAAACTCTCTACTAATGGACCAGTGTTTCTTTGTTTTATTTCTATATTACTAGCATTCTTGTTTGAATAAAAGATTAGATATTTCCAAGTGTTTTATAAAGTTACAGAGACATTTCCAAAGTAAATAAACACCCCTCATTGCAGAGTTTTATCTGTGAAATTCATTTGATCCAACTTGTTCATATATTATTATCGTTTTTTTATTTTAGATTACAGTATATAAATTGTTTAAAGCAACTAACTATGTCATAACTACCAGGAGCAAAAGAGTTGTCTGATTTTTAAAGATGGCATATTGTGGGTCAACCTGAGGGTGGACTTAGCCAGCATCAGATTGCGCAAAACCTTGGGATTCCTCTTACTACAGTCAACAGAGTGATTGTACAATACACTAGAAAAGGCAAGGAATCAACAGCATCCCACTCAGGTCGACCTGGGCCCTCTGACAGGTGTCTTCGGCCTGTCAAGCGAACTGCTAAAAATAATCCCTGTTGTAAGGCAACTGATGTTGCAGAGAAACTTCAAGTGAGTTAAAGTACTGCTGTGTATGTATATGTGTATCTATGGATAAATCTTTCAAAAATGATGGTGTGTTTTTTTTTTACTTTAGGTATGTCACTCTATGCCCACAGTAAATTAGTTGTTGACATTCTGTTTATGTTCATATTCACAGTCTGTTTATGTTTAGAAACAAACAGGTGCAATAATTCCCACTGTACAAAACTGTTAACTAGATTCATGCATAAAATATAGTTGTAAGTAGCAATTCTAGGATCTAAGCTTCAATAAACTAATTCCCCGGGGGTCTTGAAATAGCACAAAGGTCAGTTGAAGGGCTTTATATACCAAGTTTTGTGTTGATCTGGCCAGCGCTTCAAAAGGACATGAAAATTAAATGTCCAAAATTTCACAATTTGCAATTATCGCAATTTGATTGACACATAGATCTGATTTTCTCTGACAGAGACTTTTACTTTACAGTTTAGTTAGAGCATACCCAAAAGGCACTACAAGTGCAATTGTGCATCAACTAAAGTTATGGTTTAGGAGAAGAAATTAAAAATTGGGTTAAAAATAAGCATGTTCAAGTGTCAATGAGACCTTGACATTGTGGACAAAAAAATGTAGAATGATTGATGCAGTGGTAATTGATATTGGTTTAACTGCATATTTATGCCCAACAATGCAATATTGCATCAATTAAAGTGTCGGTTAATGAGAAGATTTTTAAATATATATTCACATATTAAAAATAGGCTTGAAAATGGGCATGTTCAAGGGCTTGCTTTTAAAATTGGAATCTTGTCAATGTGGCCTTTTCATTGTACACAAGTTCACAATGATTGATGCTACAGTGAATTATATTGACTCATTTGCATATTATTTTCGAAATGACTGCATTGTCTTGTGGGGGCCATGTTTTTGACCTAGCATTCTTTCCTTCACAATTTGATGTGTAATAGGATCAAGATGACATGTTTCAAATTTAATGCAAATTGATCCAGCCATTTAGAAGATGTACTTTTTGGTAAAATCATGATTATGCAAATTAGCTGAAAATCAAATATGGCGGATTTGGTCCAAGAGGTCCAAGAGGCAAAACTGATCCTTGTGAGGAGTGGAACCTGTATACTAAGTTTCATGACTTTTCACCAGACGTTTCAAGGGGGTTTTAAAAATGGAGATTTGACTCAACTATAACAGCCAGGACATGTGGCCTATGGATGCAAACTTGATTCTCAACCATTGTGCCAAATTTGATGACTTTTCGCTGCATGTTTTTATTTTATGGCCAAAAGAAAGAAAGTGGTAGAATAATAATAATGATAATAAAAACAATAAACTTATTATTATTACCATTATTATTATTATAATAAAGTAAAAACAAGAGGGACTTATTGACAATAAGCCAGACTCCAACTCAAGCTTTATTCTTACAAAATAAAAGCATGTGAAAAAAAATCATAAAATTAATAATTGGGTAAATATCAGACCAAATTAATTTTATTTACAATATACAATAATACTATCTAATATGATTATGTTATATATTACTATTACCTTGGAACTCATGAAGATAATAAATTTAAAAGAATCTAAAACTAATTTTTTATAGTTATTATTTGTGTGAGACTGCATGGTTGTAACACTTTACCTGCCATCTCTGTCCCAGTCATACACTTCAATCTTGATTGTTCTAGAGAAAGAGAGAGAAAGACAGCGAAAGTGTAGAAGGTCGGTTTGACCACTGTACAGTAATCTCGTTTCACACGCCTTTTTATTTCACCACAATCAGTATCTGAAGTATCTGAAGATGAAGTATTACTCTCATAGTAAGTAGGCAATTTTCCATTGACTGTGTCCAGTATCTCTAACAGCAGCAATTTTACATTTTACTATTCACTGCATGGACAATCATTGCAAGTAAATGACAGATACAGAAAAAGAGATATGAATCATGGACTACTATGTTACAACAGCTAGTCATTGGTGTAACGTTTCAATATGGGTAGTGGATTGGTTTTCTTGGAGCCTGCAGAGTGCAGTGAGGTTTTAAGTGCTGCAAAGAGCCATTTAAAAAGCTAAAGATCTTGTGCACTAAATAGGGTTGAATTTCTTATGGATGGCTTAACCCACATTTATATGAATGATGTATAAAACAGCGAGAGAACAGTGCTAGATAGCAGTAGCTTGAGAATAAGAAGGGTTTTGCATCTATGTTTCAGGGTTTGTTTCTATTTAATGATTTCAGTTTCTCATTTCTTATCGTGCAAAATTAATTACATTTAGATGTCAGCATCGCTGCTATACAACAAGTGATGAACACACAGCAAAAATTCCTTGTGGCACAATCCACAGGCATTTTACTTGGCTTGGCTGTGTTCTAATAATGTCCTGTCACCAGAACTAACACGGTAGCAGGACACTCAGCACTTCCTCAAAAGAATGTACTCAGTCCCCCAAACTCAAACACTTTCAGTCACAGGTAAAAAAAGCAAAAACAGGAGGCAGAATGTCTTATAAAACAATACAGATCGAATATAACAGCATGCCCATTATAATAAGCACTTGGACCAACCAACCAAGTAGGAAAGTAACTAACTAAAAATAAAATTTAAAAAAATAAAAATCAGCTTGCTATATTGGGTGGCATGGTGACATAGTGGTTAGTATGTCCGCCTCAAAGAAAGAAGGTCCCAGGTTCGAATCATGGGCTCGGCGAAGGCATTTCTGTGTGGAGTTTACATGTTCTCCCCATGCTTGTGTGTGATGGACTGGCGACCTGTTTAGGGTGTACACCGCCTTCGCCCAGTGTCAGCTGATATAGGCACCAGCCCCACCCCCGATCCTAAGCCCTTCTGTTCTTTCTCGCAATGGTTAATAAATACAAGCCCCATCTCTACTGATTGTATGATTGTTATAAAAATTAATTACCACAGTATATGATCTCATCAAAGTTTATAATTTCAACATGACTTACTCCTACCACTGTTAACTCACAGCAACAAACTTTCCTGAGATTTGGGATTTAATTTTTAAACGAACGCAGAGCGTGTGCTGCTGTAGGACTAAATCTCCCCATTATCCTTCTCAGTAAAACACATTCAAATGATCCAAACTGATATTTCATATAGCCAATGATATAGAGTGGCTCTATGAATGCTTCTATAGCTGCCTCAGACTGTTTATAACTAGAGATGGCACCTAGCTGAGATTCATTATCAGTGCCAGGCCATCTGGACTGGATATCAGCGAGGAAAAGTGAATGAATTTCATCTGATCCTGTAATAAATCTAGCCTGAAGAGTCACAGAACTTCTTGTCATACAACCTAAAGTGACATATAATAAGTCAGAGAATAATAACACAGATGTGGACAGTTGAAGTGTTTAGTCTGCTTTATACTGACAGATAGACGGTTCAGTGGCTTGTTGATATAGTGGCTAGCAGCATTGTTTAGGCTTGATGTTGTGTTTTAAATGTGATGCACTGGTGAGAGACACGTCTCACTCATCAGCTGAGGTACAATATTTTGAATGATTTTTATTAGTGCTAATAATATATTAGTATTTTGCTAGAACAAATATCATGCATTAAAATGTGTTTAAGTTTGAGGTCAGAATCATGATTAATTAAAACATGGCCCTGTTTTACATAAAAATAAAGACATTCTTGATGAATTCCTACCTGTCATAATCCCCATTGCACAAGGCTCTGACGGGGATCTTAAAGGCCTGCCATACAGGGTTCAGGGTGTTCTTCACCACCTCTGTCTTATGGCATATGGTGAATCTGTCACAAGCACAAACACCTCAGTCACATACAGTACACATGCAAAAACTGTCAAAAAGTGATTAATTACTTATTTACAAATTTAAACACAAAAACCCTGGCAACTGTTTTATTTGAAAATAACAGTGTGCAGGAGAACAAGAGGTACAAGAAGAGGATTTCTACACAAAGTATGTTTACTGTGATTAAGCTGAGAATTACTACAGGACATAGCTGGATTCAAGATGTATGGAGTCCTTCCATGATTAATTAATTATTTTTCCATTTTTCCTTCCATGATTAATTCATTATTCTGGCAATATTTCAAAAGGTTAAGCCATATTCTTCAGAAAAATCAGTAAAAGCGTTGCCAAAAACTACTCTATAAAAAATTTTTAATTTGTTGCTGCTTGCATCTTGTTTCTTTTCAAAATCTCACGAATGTTCATCAAGTTCCATCTAAAGGCATCAAGTTCCAGCTAAAGAGCAAACAGTCAATCAGCATCTGACTACATCAAAATGCATATGCACAACAGATGTATGGACGTTCAAGCCATCCAAAATCAATCAATGGTGCCCAGCTATTATTTTTTTAAAGGGTACCTCTGGTGAATTAGTGTTACTAGCTATCTGAAACAATCATGTATAACATCAGACGTTCCTTCCGGCAACATCAGTTCATGTCCGATTTTAAAGTGCACGCGAGTGCTACATCACAAGGCATGTTAAGAGACATGTTGCCTTTCTGATTGGCTGTCCCATCCTGGTAGTGACACGAATTCGTTGGATTGGCTGGGGTGCATCACTGACCCCCGTGCAGAATAACACATTATCAGCCAGTGCCGAGCTGCACAAACAACAACCGCAGAAATCACGGATTACTTTTTTTTTGTGTTCCTAAACCAACTGACGACCGGAAAGTCGAGTTGGCAAAACGTTAGCTACATAAGCCACTTTGGATTTACCGTCACACACCTCTCTGGCAGCATTCTCATCTTCAGAGTCACTAGAATGTGACGTCTCACTCTCTTCACAAGACTCCTCCCTCTCTGTTTTGAATAGGTGACCATTTACACTCATTTTTTTACACGTCAAACCTTGAGGCTGATGGGGTATAACAGCAGAAGAACACACTGGGTTCCCTCCTAAATTTGCAGCCTGGCAAACCTGCAGCACTCACATGATTGTATTTTATATTTTATACAATCATGTGCACATGGGATACAATCAAAAATGACTTTTTTAATACTTAAAGTACTGAAAACCTGAGGCTTGTAGACTGGTTCTCAAAAGACTGTGCTAATTAGCACGCCTTTATGAGCATACTATGTTTGGGCTTCAGAAACAGGACCACTTCTTAGCCCTTCCACACTACTGGCCAAGACATTAGTGGAAGATTTATTATAGACATGACATGCTACTTCTGCAGCTTTTTCCACTATTCACACAAACCTCTTTTTTTTCCACTAATGAATACAAATACAAAATAAACCACTTATCATATGATCACAGAGCTATAGAGAAGAGAGCAGCTCAGGTCATTCTACTGCACTTAGAGATCAGTATGTTCTGAACTTGCAACTGATATGGATTTTTCACAGCTCACAGTGCATTTAAAGAGCACTATGACAGTGACCTTACAGCGCACTAATTAAAATACAATGTTCTGCAATTAGTGACAGTAATACTGGGAATAATGAACACCTGTTAGACAGACAGATTCTATATAGCACATTAAAAAGATGTAAAGATGTTCACACTATGATGAAACTTCTCTTTATGTATTCACTTCCATTTAATATTTTATTTTAACTTTACAAAACATTGTAGTACAGTTCTAAAAAGAAAACAAGGCAATGTGGCAGACCTAAGACTGAGCTTATTAAACTGGTAGACCATCTTAGCCCACTAGTGAGTACTTATAAAAGCAGTTTCTAAATGTGACCCACTCTAGTATAATATGGATTAAGTAGGAAATTTGACATACTGAGATATTCATATATTTGGAAAAATAATGAAATATTAATATATTTAAATTGACTGAGTTACATCACTTTGTATGTCGCTAATCAGGAAATGCTACCTTTGAGAAAATAGCAATTACAGTTACAGAACCATTTTCTGAATGTCCTCATTTGAAACTCACTAGCATCCATACACCAAATGAATTTGGCTCTCGACCAATTAGCGCAATCATACTAGTGTCTTCCTAGCAACAGATGAGATCTATTTACACCGAGTCATGTCTGTTTTGAGGCTTCTCATTGGTTTGCCGCTGTATGATTTGGGGAATCTTTCTGGCATTCCATAAGTAGGTAGAGTATTCTGGTACCAAATAAGGATAATAGGGAAATACCCTGAGCAATGACCAAAACTATTTGAAAATCGGTAACATAAGTGGATATTTCCATTGTTTTACAGCTTGGACATGGAACCCTTTTTTAAACAAGTATTTTAGCATGGATAGATTGCATTTATGGATATTTGAATTTGGTCATGTGGAAGATTATGCTTTGAAGGATGTATTTTTGGTGATATCGCATTTTCATCCAGGTAAGCCATTTTCAACTTACTTATAGCTCTTATTCAAAACACTACCTTGCAACTTAATCCATATTATGTTGGAGCAGGTCACAAATGAATGCTGAATTACTGCTATTATTTGTTAATATAGACAAGTTATTGACCAGAAGAGAACAGTAAAATTATAAGAATCATTTATTTTTATTATATATACTTCGGAGTGGCACAATGTGAATGGTTTGCTATCCCGGGTAAAATAACAATTATTTGCTAAAGGCAATACCTGTCATGCCTAAGGTGTATACATATTTTAATACATAATACACAGGACTATAAGAGAAGCATTATTAGGGTTTAAGGTTTATTTTACATATCCATTTTAGAGATATTCACCAAACCTCAGGTGCATAGTTGTTTAAGTATGGGTACCTATTACATGGGTACCTAAGCAAAAAATGCTGTGGAGATTTAGTTTTGGTTTCAAGTATACTCATTCAGAGTTTAGTGCATACTACATAAGGAAAACCAGCTCCGTAAAAGTTAATTAAAAGGTTTAGTAAACTACAAGGAAATACAGAAAAAAGAGAATCAAATAAAATGTTTTTAGTTTATATTTACATATTTTAACCATGACACAGACTGTTCAGATGAGCTGTGTCCTTTGAGATGAGCTAAGGAGCTAACCAGAGTGTTTTTAGCAGTAGCATTCCTGGCTCTATAAATGTGTATTTGCACGTGTATACTACAAGTATATATAAGAAAAACAAACTAAAATGATTTTCATGGTTGATTTTTTTATATTTAGTATATATATATACAGTAAATATATATATACAGTAATATGTATTTTAGT
>JBCNYH010000024.1:18640691-18652619 GCA_039654325.1 Tandanus tandanus
TATATATTTATTTTTTTAATATATATTTCTATTGCTTGATTGACTGTAACAAACCGAGGTTGTCTGTCATTCTGATTCAAGCATTATCCCCTCGAAATAATGATTTTTATTCCCGAGATAGCTGACCAATCAGATTACACCATGACTGTTTGAACAACTTTGACTATATTTTTCTAGCTGGGAACTGGTAAGATAGGTGAATTGGCTCCTAAAATTGCCCCAGAACAAGAAAAATTGATTTCTGAAAATGAACGAGTGAATGAACGTGTAATTGATTAATTTAGAATTTGCTTTTTGGCTGATTCATTCCCCATGTGTGTTTGTTATAGACAGTCTGCATGTGAGTAATCACTTGAAACAACTAACTTTTAATTAACACACACAGAACAGAGAGAGAGAGAGAGAGAGAGAGAGAGCTAATAATGACTAATAATAGTGAGAATAATGAGAATACTTATTATACTAGGAAGAATCCTACAACTTAAAGGAGAGGGAGACACGTTTTAACTGAGTAGGGTTTGGTGTGTGTATGCCATTTTGTTTTTGAGAGAGAGATTATGCTCACTATTTTTATGGGGAGAATCGATGAGTAAATCCCACTCTTACAGCAATCACAATTTTAAAGCTGAGTTTCTCTTTTACATCCTTGTCAATGCTAAGTAAAGTTTTATTCTTGCAATGTGGAGCTTATTCTTGTTCATTCTACACTTTTGAGGAAAATGTTTATATGTTAATAGTTATGTCAAGTTTTCACTGTGCCTTTGCATTGTTTGTATATACAATGATGGCTAGCAAAATCATTACACTAATTAATTAGGTAGTTTAATGTGCCCACTTACTAGTAAATAGCCAACGTGTTTTTATTTTCCATTATCAGTTTATTTTGGCCGAATACAAAGGTTTCCTGGTGAAAGCACCCCAGCTAACAGGCTTTTTATTATCCTGTTTTACATTTTGTTTCGGTTCTGTGTCTGTTTACATAAACAAGACTACATGACCAGAGAGGAACAAGGAGAGTAGAAAAGATCAAGTGTTAAAAAAAGAAGAAGGCTTTTTTTCCCCTAGTGAAATAAAAAAGATAGCAGTGTTTACTAATATAATCAGGCCTATTGCAGGGGTCACTGAAACTCACACACGAGTAAGTAAAGAGTTACAGAAAAACATCAGGGCCGAATACATTTTATTTCCAAGAGATAACACTGTATTTTTATTTATTCATTCATGCCTGGTATGTGAATGGACCTCTTTAAGCTTTGTATCCATATATCCCAGTTGCCTTCCAATGGTATTTTCATGATTTAATTCCTTAAACAATAAATCATATTATGTGCCTTCTAATGATGAAGGGACAACTTGACAACTTTTATTTGCAAGTGGGCTTGCCTACTCACGTTCCGTCCTCGTTGCTGCGGTAAAACACAAGGAAAGGGTCCGACTTGCCAAAGAAATCCTTCTTGTCCAGCTTGTTGCCACAAAATTGCATCATTACAGATTCCTGCAGAATGGAGATACAACCACTTTAACACATAATGCACAATAATTAAGAATTTGGCAACCAGACCTTGTTGAGCAGATGACATTGTATAACTACAAAGTGGTCTGGCATGGTCTTTAAAATTTGCTTGATTGGAGCCAGGTGGGAAACTAAGGAGACAAATGAGAAATCCTTTTGACAAGCATACATGTGTAGACACAGAGACTGGCACACACCTTGTAAAGTACAAATGTATAATCTATATGTGAGTGTTTGTGTGTGTTTATGGCACAGTGGGGATTCCTGGCCCAAGAGATTCTAGATGGATGTTTTACTAGCATTTTTTTTACGTACAGGTTTGAGGCATATCTATGCGTTACTGTAATCAGTATGTGTAGGGAAGACGTTAAGGCACGTCAACATGTGCGCCGACACACCTACTTTGTTTTGCAACACAGGCAAACAACTTAAATTGAAGAAGACATTGTTTATCTTTGTATATCCCAGTTTGTTTGGAAGATGTAGTGTGGGGTCAGTCATAATATGGCACCCCAAAACATAGAGGGTTAAATGGCTTAAAAGAGCCCAAGAGTGCCACCTTATCAGAGCCACCTCCAACCTTCTAAACCATTGTCCAAGGATAAGCCAATAAAGAAATACTCAAGTGCAACTGCAAAGGCATTGTCCACAAACACACCACACAGGATGACTTACTCGGCAGTTGTTCAATTCCTCAGCCTTCACAATAACGGTGCCACATTTCTTCCCAGGAATGCCCCTGATGGTGGAAAGAGAAATTTATCAAGACATGCAGGTACACAAAGTTCACTTAGAATAGTCTTTAGTTGAACAATTTCTCAAAAACTCATATTAAGCATGAAGTATTACTCAAGTAATGTTGAATAATAACTCCTGGTCAGTCTATGCTTTGTCTTATTAGTGAGCAAATAGCATATAGGATATATCTGCATGTCCAAGCAGGCTGCAAAGATTTATATGTTAACCTGTTCTTCAAATCTTTTTCTGTTTTACCTTAAACCTGAACCTCTACAGTTTTAAACTCTCCTCAGAAATTCTAAACAAATCTTAAAGACTTCTTTTTCCAGCTAAGATACCTGTCACAACTCCTACGCGAGCATATGTCCAAAGCTCTGAAAAGGCTACAGCCACCAATGTGGGAGGTTTGATGGCTGAATCATAGAGAAGTTGAAAGAAAATCTAGTCATTTGTGACACTGTGATGAAAGTACAACCGGAACTTGTTCATTCATCTTTATCTGCTTTATCATGGCAAGGGTAATTGAGGATCTGGAAATGAGGGAAGACACTCTGGGACGCCAGTCCATCATAGGTCACCACACACATACAAATTCATTCTCACATGCAACTAGGGCAAAGCAAAGCCAATCTCCCTACTGCCATGTTGTCAAAAAGAAACCAGAGAACTCAGAATAAACCCATCTGCACATGGGTAGAACATGCAACACTTCATGCCAAGTAATTAATGAATCACTATTACAAAATGTCATGTTGATATAATTCATACTTGCACCTGTCTTAGTTTTATAGATAAACTTACAACTGTTACCATTTTTCTGTTGAGAGTAAATTCTCCACAAATAACTTAAGAGTAGATTTTCAGTCTTTTCAAGGTTTATCAAAGTAATTCAGTTTGGAACGATCCTGCAAATAGCTGTTGTGACCCTACAAAGTCCCCTTCGTATACTGAAATCAATTAATGGAGACCCTGCTGTTCGTGTTCCTCACATCTTTATTTCTTTTTCTTTGCGCATGATTCAGTTCCCAAGTTTATTTTTACTTATTTTTTTTTTGTTTCAAATCTTTCAGCTTTAATCTTTAGTTATGTTGATGGATTCCAAGTATGAATGTTTCATGGAAATTTGTTCCAAGCTGAATTACAATATGGCTCGCTTGTCTTTATTTTTCTGGTTCCAGCTAGCTACATAAATAAAAACACATGTTTGTTTTGCAGTTAAACTTTTGGATCCTACTATGAATTGAATATATATATATACTGTATAAAAGGATTCCCAGCTTCAAATGCCACAACCAGCTCTGCTCTAGACTCGGTGGGAGGTAGAGTTCAGCAGGAAGCCTGCTTTGACAAGTCAAGTAACTGTGTTTTCTCTCTCTCTCTCTCTCTCTCTCTCTCTCTCTCTCTCTCTCTCTCTCTCTCTCTCTCTTTATGTACTCTGAGAAAACAGACCATTGAATGGCTATGCTGTCACCCATGTACCCCGTCTATGCTTTAGAATTATTATACCTTTGCCTCGAGTCTCCACATGTCCTCAGTCCACACATTAGTTTTGGTACGAAACACAACTGAGCATTTTCTGTTTTTTAATAAAGCCTGGTTATTCTCATTAGTTGTGGTATTCAACAGCATTTTATAGCCCATTTATAATCCCAGCTGTAATTGAAATGTGTATTTTTGCATATAATGCCTGACAAAGCAAACTCCTGGCTGTAATCCAGAGCAGATATTCCTTAGGGTTCAGAGCAAACTGCAAAAACCCAAATATAAAGTTTATTAAACTCTTCCTCATACACTGCTTGCTGTTTATTAGTCTCAGGGCAAGACACTGTGATGGAGGCATGACTGGGAGAGTGTCCAATAAAATAAAGATTATGTCTTTTGAGAACGTTCACACCCTGATGCTAAAAAAGTGTCATGAGAAAACAGTTTTCAGTGAAACACCTTCAACTACAAATGCTATAATAGAAATATGGTATTTTTAGAATCTTGATCCTACTGTCCACCACCATGTAAAGTATTTCATCTAGTGTTGATGCAAGATTCTCTCAAGATCAGAGTCAGTGTCCTGCAGTGAGGTTTATTGCTTAAAATTAGTATGCAGCATCACACAATGTTATGCTAATTGACTGACTTTTTTTTGTGCTAGAGATACATGTCATTGGAAAATGAGTGACTGTGTTGATCCCAAGCCCGATAAGCTTGTACTGAACTCCAGTTGCCCCAACCCACCAGACTGTAGTCAGTATGGGGTTGCTGCTCAGACGTCAACAGCTATGAGGTGGAAATAAATTAGAACACAGCCAGATGTGCACTTGCGGATTGAATGCCACAATCAAATGATAAACTAATCAGCATTATTACTGTGGGATGTTAAAGCTTAGGGTAAATTCATTCACCAGATGAAGAAAAGATGAAGACATGCATCTGAACTTGTCTGTGTTCTGGCACCCAAGTGGTGGAAATAACATCCCCTGGATATCCAAACAGCTGAGTCACTGGGCAGCTCCAAACAACTACTTAAGACCTTCCTCTTTTGGAGGCACTTAGATTAGCACTTTTAATATTCATGTCACAGGGATGGGCTAGAGCTGAGACCATCGCAGGGCGAACACTTTCAGTATTTATTCTAATATCTGTTTATTTTCAAAAATTATCTTCGAACAGAGTTTTTTGACTAATGGTACTCTTAGCCAGGCTTCTAATGAACTAGTATGAAGATGTATTCACTAATAGAGATTTGACCTGTGTACCCCAGGGTCTTCACCCCATGTCGACTGAGATAGGCACAGCCTCCCTGAAACCCTAATAGGATTAAGTGGTTCGGCTAATGAGTAAGTAAGAGAATGATAGAGATTTTAAATTTTGTAAGTTGCTCTGGTTAAGGGCATCTACCAGAAGCCAGAAATGTAGATACATTTCATGCAATATTTTTTATACCTGAATAATAATGACTGGCTAAATAAATACTTTAATAATCAGGTGGCAATTTGATATGTCAACAAGCAGCTCTGACCTCTTTCCTTCCTGTTTGGACCTTTCGTATGGAAGCTATGATCTGTATCAGAACTGGCTGTAATACATCCTAATTATATCAGTATGCATTCCATCACCCACAAAAACGTCCATGCATTAGAATAAACTGTGTAATCATGCAAACTTTCATGTCCAGCCGATGAATCACAGATGTCACAGTGCGCTATTTTTGGTCTGATTTCAAGGGTTTAATTAAAATCTTACACATTTTAATTATACACTGAGGTCAATTTTAATACTGGAATCTTTCTTATTCCTATAAATAGCAGTATGAAAACTGAATGCATAAGAAACATACAGACTGCAAAAATCATATACCAGCATATTTCCTCACAGTGACAACTCTCCCACTCTTTCCTAAACACCTCTCACACACACCCAGTGAATGCACTCCTTTGCTGACTTCTATAAGATTTACTGTAGTGACAAAAGCTTTGAAATTTGACAATAAAGAAACAGAGTCACGCTCAATGTCAGTCTGTTTCACGGCAGTGAAAAGTAAGCCAACAGGTGGCAGGCTAAACTGTTGCACCCTATCCATCAAGGAAATCTGCAGAGCGTTCAACCATTCATATCCTGACCTGGAAAACAAGAGGAAGACAGGGAGAGTGAAAAAGCAAAGCTCAGGTCCCCATGACAACCCCCACCATTAAGCTGGGCAAAGGACCCCAGCAGAGATAATGAATATATTTCTGCACCAGTGCCTCGTGGACATAGGCTCGTCCATGTTTCACTGAGATAACTTTTTCTCCAAAAAGGTGGAACTCAAAGCAAAGATTGTTTTCAAAAGACTATTTTTCTAAAAGACTTGTTATAAAATCCATGAATAACTTATTTTAATACTAAAGTAACAGTGAAAGTGTAAATCACAGGAGTGTGAAGTTTTTCCCATTATTCTGTACATTCACAGATTACTGAAATACAAAGTTCTCCAAATAGAAAATATTACTTTAATTAATAAATATGCCTCATGATTATCCATGTCCTTATCAGTTTCAGCTTTCCACTACTATTGCTTTTTGAACCTGAACAGAATCTTAGGTGGCGTGATGTAAACTGTCTGTAGTGTATCTGTGTTGTGGATTTTATCACCCGTCTCAACATCTTGCGCATTACACCAAATCGCACTAATGAATTCGTTTTGTTAAAGATGAAAAGGAAGAAGGTCCTGGGTTCGAGTCCTTTGCTCAGCAAGGGCGTTTCTGTGTGGAGTTTGCATCTTCTCCCTGTGCTTGCATGGGTTTACTCCCACAGTTCAAAGACATGCATATTAGGGTGATTCACTGTTGCCCCTAGGTCTGAATGTGTGAATAGTTGGGCTCAAGATTGCGAGATCGTGGGTTCGAATCCCTGTTAAACTCTCACCTGGCAATGTCTTAACCACAAGTGTGCCGCTGTCCACCCAGCAGTATAAATGGGTACAACCTATGATGGACTAGTATCCAGGAGGAGTTGAACTCCTAGTTGCCTCATGCTAAGGAAACTGGGGATGAGCCAGTGGGCTCTGGTGTAAAAGCCTAACAGACTTACCTTTTTTAGACCGTCATTAGGCAGCACAATAGTATTGTTGTTAACAATGTTGCCTCACAGCAGCAAAAAAGTTTCTGGGTTTGAACTTCATGGCTGACTGGGGTCTTTCTGTGTGGAGTTTGCATGTTCTCACTGTGCTTGTGTGGGGTTTTCTGGGTACTCCAGTTTCCTCCCACAGTCGACAGACATACACTTTAGGTCAAGTAGTTACTCCAAATTGGCCATAATGTAGTAGGTGAGAATGAATAGTTGTTTGCAATAGACTGCAAAACTCGTCAGGGTGTACCCCATCTGTTGCACAAAGTCAGCTGGGATTAGCTGCATCTTATCCTGTGACCCTGTGGCAGATAAGTAGTATAATTCTGGATAATCTTGCATTAATTTCAGCTCCATTACTATTAGCTACTTGGAACTACTTGCCCCCTTAAAGCAATTATTTTGTAAACATTATGTAAGTAATCAGTTCACCACATCAGTAGCAAATTTAGCATTACTATGTATAAGAATTTTAAAGTTGTTTAAATGTCTTCCAGACAAAACAATACCTAGCTGTTAGAGATGTCTTAGATTCTCATTATTAAGGAGATTTGTAATATAGGTAAAACTCTCTAAAAAGCTATTGTTATCAATCATATACTACAGACTTCCTTTTAAAAATGCCATAATTACCATTATTTTATCACCATCCTCTCACACCGAGTTGCTTGTTCTTGTAGCACACACACACACACACACACACACACACACACACACACACACACACACACACACACACACACACACACACACACCTTCATGCATCCTCTTGAATTGTTTTCTACACGGTGAGTCTACCTTCCTGAAAGTCCTAATCAAGCCACATGAATTTACAATCAGCATCCCGACAGAACAAGCTAATTAAGTACCGGCTACGCTGCGGTGGAACAGCTGCTTTTCTGTTCATCTTATGTTCAATTATCCCACTCCCACCCCCCCATTAGTACAGATTGGAATGAAATAACAATCACCATTAAAAGCTATCGAGATGCTCGGCTCAAGTCCTGCATCTTTTTTCACTCCATTTTCTCACTTCGTCAGTTGCAAAGATAGCTGCTCAATAAGTGACCTTTACATCCACAAAAAGCTCATTGCAGTGTATTGGTGATCTAATCAAGCCTGTTTTTATTTCTTTTTCACTGAGATTTATTCTACCAATGCAGTACCACCATTCAGCCAGACACAAGTGTAACCTGTGCACGAACCTGACAGGGAATGCGGATAAAATATTTGAGTAATAAATTAGAGCCCGTATATTCTAGCTGAACTTCCTGCTATAAAAAAGTAACGCCAGGGTTAACTGCTTGCATAGCTGATATGAAATAAACCCACCTACACCTAATACTTCAGATAAAGAAAGAATGGAACAGAATAATGGAGTAAATGAGCTAAATTTGTTGATTTTTGCCTGTAGGCAGGTTTTATAAAAAGCTTTTTTCCTGTAGTGTGTCAGTGGACATGACATAAAATTACAAAAAAAATCACACGCTCTAATATTTTGTTGAAGGGCCTTTAGCCTCGAGTCAGCGCATAATCACCATGGCATTGTTGCTTCAGTTGGTCAGGTCAAGGCTCAGCAACATTATGTGTACAGAATACCAGTGTACCAGGTAATCCCATCGATGGACTTTTCCTTGGTGGTAGGGTGCTGGATTGCTGAGCCGAAAATCAGGGGTTCAAGCCCCACTATCAACGGGCTGTCATTGCTGTCCCCCCAGTGCAGCTAACTGGGTTATCAAAGGCCAGCCATGTCTTTCACTGTCTGTGGTGAGAGTCATGTAAAAGAACAATTGCTGACTTTTGTAAAGAGTAGGCTGCATTGCCGTCAGCGTGTTTCTGCCCTGCGATGGCCTGGCGAGCTGTCCAGGGTGTACTTTGCTCTCGCCCAGAGTCGGCTGAGATGGGCGCCAGCCTTATAGCTGCTTAGGATTAAGCGGTTCAGAAAATGAATGAACGAATAGTGAAGGAGTGGTTCAGGGAGCATGAGGAATCATTTTCACACATGAACTGCCACCACAGAGTCCTGATCTTAACCTTAGAGAAATCTTTGGGATGTGCTGGAGAAGACTTTAAGGAGTGGTTCAATTTTCCCATCATCAACTCAAGATGTCGGTGAAAAATGAACCCAACTCTGGATGGAAATTAATGCTGTAAAGTTGCTTAAGTTTGTTGAAACATTGCCATGGGGATTATACACTGTAATCAAGGCTAAATACAATCCAACAAAATATTTGACTGCAGGACATTGTTTTGGTCAGCGTGAAGAATCTGTACTCCAGCATACAAAAAGCAAAGATTGTCTGAAAGCATACAAATCCGAATACATTACAAACCAAAACACACACACAAAGACACACACACATGCACACACATGCACACAAACAATTGTATTCCTCTCTCTCTCCTGCCATCCACTGACAGGGCTTAAAATAGCAGCATTGAGAAACACTGAGAGACTTCTTGTTCTGTTTTCCCCCTTCCTTACACAGAAACTCCAGAATGTAGGCTGGTATGCTGATTAAACTGTATAATTTTCTGTAATTAACCGTCATTAGGGTTGTTAAAGGTGCCCCCCATCAGGGTGAAGGTGCAGGTGCTTTGGCATGTCACAGTTTCACCATCCTCAAAAACATTTCCTTTACCTACTGCAACTTTCAGGAGAGAAATATATGCAATATATATGTTTTGACCTCTAAAGGGATTTTGTGTGTGGCTCAGTTACAGATCTGCTTTCTTCATCGCGATTCTCCCACAGCTATAAGAGTGTATCTCAAGGCAGGCAATGCACCACATACCTAATAGTCTCTGCATATACTGTAGGCTATAGAATGTGTGGCCTTAGTCCAAACTACTTATTAATTTAATGAAGATGGGTCAGCAGTACTGATCAGTCTGAAGCTCTTTGTTGAAAACGATTAAGCAATCTGCGATGGCCTGGCGAGCTGTCCAGGGTGTACTTTGTCCGCGCCCAGAGTCGGCTCAGATGGGTGCCAGCCTCTTCATGACCCTAATTAGGGTTAAGCGGTTCAGAAAATGAATGAATGAATGAATGCTTAAGCAATTTATACCTGCTAGTTCCTCATGTCTGGAATTTTACTTTACTCAAGTTGTACTGAATTTGATTATTTATAATTACTTAAGTAATTTGCTTACTTAGGAAAATTTAACTAAAAAAAAAAAAAAAAAGAATCATACCTTACATTTTATTCTATCAAAGTATTCATTATATTTTTTTCTAAACTATTTGTCTGTTTCCCAGCTGTTATGCCAGTTAGTTGCGTTATTGTTTTTGCTTTTCTTTAGATGCCAAATCAAAGTCCAATAAAACTGTGCATAAGTGTGCAAGTGTGCATAAAAGCCTTTTAATGCTCCCAAACACCCCCCCCCCCAAAAAAAAAAAAACTGAGAAAGTACTGAGACAAGGACAAAATAATATCCATTTTTGATCAGTTAAAAACATTTCATTCTGACTTTCACTTTCAGACAAATAGATTTTTCATTCTGTATGTTTCCTTTAAATCAAGTTATATTTTGTCTCAGAAAGTCGTAGGTTTGATTCCTGAGTTCCGCATGGACGTTTCTCAGAGTTTGCATGTTCTCACCATGCTTGTGTGGGTTTCCGCCGGGTACTCTGTTTTATTTCTCTTTTAAGACTAATTGGCTGTTGCAAATTGTCCCTAGGTTTAAGTGTAAATGGTTGTGTGTGGGGTGGCAAAGTGGCGCAGTGGTTAGCACGTCCGCCTGACAGCAAGAAGGTCTCGGGTTTGATTCCCAGGCATGGGGCGTCTCTGTGTGGATGCGGGTACTCCGGTTTCCTCCTGCAGTCCAAAAACATGCACAGTAGGCTAATTGGTTGTGAGTGTTAGTGTGAATGGTGGCATGTGTGTTGGCCCTGTAATGGTCTGGCGAGCTGTTCAGGATGTACCCCGCCCTCACCCAGAGTCGGCTGAGATGGGCACTGACCCTAATCAGGATTAAGTGGCTTAGAAAATGAATGAAGGGTTGTATGTGTGTGTTTGCCATGTGATGGAATGGCAAACTGCTCATAGTGTACCCTACTTTTGCCCAGCCTTCCCATGACCCTAGTTGGCTCAGCAAATTAATAAATGAATGAATTAAGAAATATTTTGTCCCACTGCCTAAAATTCGGTTCTATGGCAGAAAAAGAATTACATTATCTCAGAAAAGTAAACTGATTGCACTTGTATAAACAGCTGTAAACTTGTGAAGTTATTAATCTTGAGTTAAAGTTTTTATCTTCTCCAAAGTTACCATGCCATCAACATTCGAAGGGAAAAAAATATTGCGGTATCTACAGTATGTACAGCTTGTTGGCGCCACTGTACGTTTGTTTCGGGGCAGTGGTGGCTTAGCGGTTAAGGCTCTGGATCGGTGATCCGAAAGTCAGTGGTTCAAGCCCCAGTACCACCAAGCTGCCACTGTTGGGCCCTTGAGCAAGGCCCTTAACCCTCAATTGCTCAGTTGTATGTAGATAAATGTAAGTCACTCTGGATAAGGGCATCTGTGAATTTTTTCTCTTTTTCTTTGGAATATCTGATCTGTTACTCCAAAATTTAGGCTAAGACGCTAACACTCATGTACCAGTATGTGCTTCTGCTGTGCAAAATGAAAGAAGTCTATTTTTCTCTTGGTTTACATATCAGCATACATGAGACAGGAAAGAAAAGGGCATGTTTAACTGCATTCTATTGTACATTTCCTAAATTCAAAACACACCTGAGCACATGAAGATAAAGACACAGGACAAAGAGTCTGGGCCCAGACTGAGTGAGACATACATTTGAAAGGAATTTTAATTAAAGTTAATTCCTAACTCTGCCTGGGTTTTTTAAGATAGCACAGTGTTCCTGCATGTTTATCTGATCAGAAATTTCTAATTACTGTCCTATATTCACTAAACCATTTCTTTGGAATATATTCTTACCTACTGTTAAGGTCCCAAAAATATAAGAGTGAACTATAATTTTTTTTATTTATATGTATATATATATATAAATGTGTGTGTGTGTGTGTGTGTGTGTGTGTGTGTGTGTGTGTGTGTGTGTGTGTGTGTGTGT
>JBCNYH010000024.1:18673329-18684051 GCA_039654325.1 Tandanus tandanus
TATATATATTATATGTCATTTTCATTGTTTGGTGAAAGCTGTTTGTACTCATGGGACTTGACTTGAATGAGCAGAGTTTCTGGGAATGTTTTCAATTACTCCTCAGTTCTATCTGTGTATGTGTCTTTGCCTCCTGAGGTAAACACTCCTAGCACAGATGCACAGGAGCAATGTTTCAGAAAATGCATTGAGCCTAAATAACAGATAATCAACAATTATTCGCCCAAGCGAATGTGGATGTTGCTGAAAAGTACTACTCAATTCAGAGACATCCACCGAATCTGATGCGAATAACGTTTTTTATATACGTCAAACATTTAGTTTATTGTTAAAGTTTGTAATTTTATAGTTTGTTTTATTTTATAGCCAGCTTCCCTAATGTGTATGTTTTTGGACTGTGGGAGGAACCCACACAAGCATGGGAAGAACATGCAAACTCCACACAGAAAGGCTCTCGGGAGAGCGTTAAACACTGAACCTACACATTGTGAGGGGACAGTGTTCCCCTTTATACCTTCATGTCCCCAGTAATGCACTCATTATTGTAATAAAATTCATAATACCATGACAGCCCTAGTAAATAATTTACAATCCAGTGCTGAGTCTATGGCAGCAAACAAAAAGGTTAAACTGGCCATCTGCTAGTTGCCTGAAGGCATTGCCCAGGATTTACTCAACCGAGACTGCGTCTGTTCCCTGAGTTAAACAAAACATAGAAAAGAAAGCTCAATGAATAATGTATAGTATGGATGTAGTATGTATAACTAAGCATAGTGATCACAAAGTGTATTGATCACAAGCACAGGCACTAGCAGATTCATTTTCCATAATATATAAAGTATAAAATTTGTGAGTACATGTAACTTCAGACAAGGTTTACAGGTTTTACTCTGTTTATCTTAGAGTGAGTAAGAGAACATCAACCAGACAGAAGCAGTGGAAGAGAAAGGCAACCTCCCCTGAGAGCATTATGCTGTGTACATGAGTGTCGAGGGTTCCTAAGTAGGAAATGACTCCAAACAAATTAAAGCCACAATCTCACACCTCCCTGCTTGCTTTTCATAACCTCATTGAATGTGTTAGAATATTTTGTAGGTGTTATGATACAATGGTATATACTGTAGGTGTTAGAAACAAAGTACGTAATCACTATGCAAAGGTGTACTAAACACGTGCAGAAGGTTACAGATGCAGAAAGCAATTCCCTAGAGAATTTACATGGCCAACATTTTCCTATCAAATTGATTATCAGAGGTCTACACCATCTCTTTAAATCCAAAGAAATTGTTAATCAGAATAGAGTACTTCATTCAGATCCAGCTGTTCATACCTAGAAATTTCACTCTGACTGTATACTATTATTAAAGATTTTTAGGTTTCATTTAAGCAAAGCTATTATTATACTATGAGGTAAGTGGCATGGTGGCATAGTAGTTATCATGCTTGCCTCATAGCAAAAAGGCAGGGGTTTTTCTTGTGGTGTTTGCATTTTTTCCTTAACTTCAGCTGCCACTGAGAATTGATTATTTCTGTCCGGTTAATTGTGAAACTTCAAGTGTGTGGGTGGAATGTGGGTGAATGTTGTCAGAGCAGTTAAGTTAGTACAACATTTTCCAACCTCAGATCCAGTTTTCTTATGCGTTTATGTTATGTTTTCTGGATAAGAACTGAGCTAAGCTTCTGCCTAATTTAAACGCTGTGTTGCTTTCCCTTGTGATATCACAATCTTACACGACCACAATATTCAGTGCTATTGATATAGAGTATGTGTGTATCTCTCAGCATTAAAGGCTTATTCAGTTTAGACCAACCCAGACAAGTTGAGTCCTTTTTTCTTTAAACATAGCAGCTTAGTGAATTCGCACAATACACTAGTGAGTACATCAGTGACCTATAAAGTGATGATGTGACCATAACTGTACCATGTGCAATATTTATTTTCCAAAAAAGGTCCAGGGAATTCATGAATATTTAATAACTATGTATATATGTGCATGTACCACAGAGGATATGTGACTTCATGCCATTATGGGGCACTCAATTACTGTGACCTAACTAAAGAGTCTATACATGGTAACTTTGAAGGCAGGTTTGAATTGAAATAAGCTTACATGGAATGATAGCTTTACAGTACATTCTTTCTTATTATGATAGATACCGTGATGCAACTACATTTATATCATATCATCATAAAAATGTGTAAAAGAGAACCATGTTAGGTTATTTAGAGGGTTTGGGAGAAAGAAGCTCCTATCCAATTATCTAATGTGAGCCCAAATATGAGAGAATGTTAAATATACTACACATATATTGATAGTAACGACAAACAGTACTACATGCATTGAAGAGCTACAGAATTTACAGTATGTAAGTAATAGGAGCCCTTGAATGAGCTTGATAAAATGAATCAAAGCAGTAGTAGCGTAAAAGGAAAGATCAGACAGCTGCTGAGTGTGATGAGTGCCGTATCAGTAAGTCTGTCAGACTCTGACACAGGCAGCTCATTCCAGCTTACTTAAACTCATCTGAAAGTACCCACTTATGTTACAGAATAATTGTTTAACAGAATGCCTGATGAAACAATCCGGGTTTTAGTCTAGGCTTATAAATTGAGATTGTGGCTGTACTTAGAATAAAATGAATGATGCTCTGATTTTCCGAAGGACACTATCTGTTATGTTCTGGCCTATTGAAGCTTGTTTATGCACACACTGAGTCACTCAGACAGCAGTTAATTATAATAGACCTATCAAGAGGTGATAAAAACATGACCTGGTTTATTCTGCATCAAATAGTGTCATAGTTAAAAGTTTAACAGTCTTTTTCTTCTTTATTTTGCATCTTTGTCCCACTATCGTGTTGGTCAATGCATCAATTATTTTTGCCAGGGTGTGGATATGATTGGATACGATTCCTGAAGCCAATCCTGAAGAACACACATCCATTCAGACTCATATTTTTACTCTGGGCCAATTTGAAATAGCCAGCTAGCAGGAAACTGATATAGGCATGAGCAGTAAGAGTGATGTGAAAAAACTGAGTTGAACTTATATGAGAATGAGGTCACAAGATAATGTGAAGGATAGTGCAGTTCTTTTGTCTCTACTGCAAAATATCCTACTCTTTTGGTGACCAAGTTACCATAAATGACCACTAGGATGAGAACAGCATTAAACATCATGTAAAGGTGCTACAAGTATGCAAAATGTAATAATTTACTGACGGGTCCCTCAGATGGATACATAAATTCTGTACCACTTTAATCATAGCTTGAAAAACAAAACACCACCCTGGTCCACTCAGCAAAAATAAACTCCATGTTAACCTTTCCAAGCGAGTGAATGTGCATTTTTACTATATCACCTCATTTAGCAGAGAAGCATCAATGCAGCTTAAAACCTAGCACTGACAATTAGTGGTATACTCACATGTTTGGAAAGATTGGCACTCTTCGAGTCCACATCGTACCTGCACAATAGAGAAAGAATTTCAAGCAATGCTTAAGCTTTCATCACATTATGACTATGAAAATCCAAAGCAAGCTCCCTCTAAGAGCCTTAATTTTATGCATTACAACCTGAAAAATGAAGTCTGAAACCAACGATATTAGCTAATGAGTATTTTTGTGTTTGTACAGAGGTGAAAAAAGAGTGAAAAAAGAAAAAAGGTTGACCACTTCATCTTTTTTTTAGACAGATCATTAGCCAGATGATGATTCATACCCAATCTAAAGAGACAATTTCTGCATGTCACAGCTATGGCTCATCATCATAAAGACACACTCGTCCTACCTCACCAGGCATCAGGATTTAGTTTGAAACTACTGCAAGTAATTTCACACTTGAGAACAGTCACTCTGTTTTCAGACTGATTCAGTGAGGATACAAATTAAGAAATAAGCTGAAGTTTCAGAAATTGCTGGTTTTGCAATGACTGTACACAAGAGAATACAATATAGTAAGATTAAAGGCTGTAAAAAAAAAAAATCTTTAGATGGCATGTCAGGTTCGTAAACTATGACATAGGAGTTTATTTCTAGTATTGAGAAGCTCCACATTGGTGGTTCTGAGATAAAAGCCCTCTGTTCTCTTTCATCTGCACAGACTCACACACTTATCCGATCGAGGTACACTGTGATTTTCATTTATTTTTCAGTCATTTCTGCCATTTATTTTTCTCTACTTTCTTGTTTGTTTGTATTCATGAGTGTGCAAAAGTGTGCTATGCATATCCTTATGTGGCCATACAGTCCATACAGCAAAATAATATACATTGTTTAGACATAACATTAAAACCATCTGCCTATTTTTGTGTAGGTCCTCCTTGTGTTGCCAAAATGGCACAAACCCATCAAGTCATGAACTACATAATATCTCTGAGACTGCGCAGTGGGGTCTGGTGGTAGGGTGCTGGATTACTGATCTGAAGGTCGGGGGTTTAAGCCCCACTATCACCGGGTTGTCACCGCTGTCACCCCAGTGCAGCTAACTTGGTTATCAAGGGCCAGCCATGTCTCTAACTGTCTGTGGTGAGAGGCATGTAAAAGAACCATTGCTGACTTTAAAGGGTGTACTCTGCCCTCGCCCAGAGTCGGCTGAGATAGCCTAATTAGGATAAGTGGTTCAGAAAATGGATGGATGGATAGGCTGTGCAGTGGTATTTGGCACTAAACAGTTCAGAGCACATCTTTTAATTCCTGTAAGTTGCAAGGTGGGGCCTCCATGGTTAGGACTTGTTTGACCTGCACATCTCACAAATAGGGAATTTGCAGGTCGATGTTCCTCAAACCATTCTTGAACAGTCTTTGCAGTTTGGCAGTGTGCATTATCCTGCTGAAAGAGGCTAGTACTGTTAGGGAACACCACTGCCATAAAGGGGTGTACTTGGTCTGAAACAATGCTTGGGTAGATAGTGTCAAAGTGCCCTCCATTCACCCTTTGAACACCCGATCCCATCTAATCTCAGAAGCTAAAAATGGTCGAGCCTGGTTAGTACTTAAATAGGAGACCACCTGGGAATACCAGGTGCTGTGGAGGGTTGGGAAAGACCTGGCAACCTAAACTGTAAAAAATCTGCCAAAAAAACTTTGGCGCCACCAAGAGTAAAATTCTATTGAAGGTACAACAACAACTTGTGTCAAAGTAAAATCCACATGAATTGTAGGACCCAAAGTTTCCCAGCAGAACAATGCCCAGAACATTATACTGCTTCCACTGGCTTGCCTTCTTTGCACAGACCATCCTGTTTTCATCTTTTCCCCATGAAAGTAACGCACACGCACCCAGCTCTCTATATGATGTAAAAGAAAATGTGGTTCATCAGACAAGTTCAACTACTTCCATTGTTTCATGGTCCAGTTCTGATGCTTGTGTGCCCATTGTTGGTACTTTCAATGATGGACAGGGTTCAAGCATGTGCACTCTGACTGGTATACAGGAATCTGCAACGCAGTGTGTGTTCTGACACCTTTTTAATCACAGCCAGCATTAACTTTTCATCAATTTGTGTGCTTCTGTGGGATCAGACCACACGGCCTAGCCTTCTGTCCTCATACTTGTCAGTAAGCCCTCAGTGTCCATGAATCTGCTTCTGTTTCAATGTGTGTCCTTCTTTGAACCAATTCTGTTTGGGATTAATCACTGCATACTGGGAACATGCCACAAGACCAAAGGTTAATAGATGCTCTGATCCAGTCCTCTAGGCATGATAATTTGGCCCTTGTTAAAGTCACTCACTGTTAGTACTCCTGCTAGTTAACTTTGTGTTCTAGTATTATGTGCTTTTGTTTTGACTGTCCCATTTGGCTTAACACATACTCATTATTGTGCTCACCTGTGTCTCGTTGCCAACCTCTCTTGTCTGTGTATATAAGCCCTGCATTTCCCACAAGCATTGCCAGATTGTGCCAGAGTTTTCTCCTGTGCCTTTCCAGCGTTTGTATATCTCTGTCTAGTAGTTTTTGACCTTGCCTGTTCCTTGACCATTCTTGCTAACTTTTGTGATTTTTGGATACCTCTGCCTTTGTTTTTGACTTCTTGCATATCTCTGACCATTGGCTGTTTTTTGACCACGGGTTTGCCTGCTGTTGTGATTTTTGGATACCTCTGCCTCTGTTTTGACTTCTTGCATATTTATGACCATTGCCTGTTTTTTGACCACAAGTTTGCCTGCCATTTTGGATTGTCTGCCTATTTATTAAATATTGTGCTCTACACCTCTTCTGTCTGCGTGTGGATCCTTTTCCCTCTGTGTCAACCCTAACAACTCAGATCCTTACGCACCATTTCACTCAGATCCTTACGCTCCACTTTTTTACTTCCAACACATCATTTTTTCTCAGAACTCAGACGCTAAGCAGGGTGGGGCTTGGTTAGTACTTGGATAGGAGACCACCTGGGAATAACAGGTTCTGTGTATGGATAGAAAATAGAGCTGCCAACCTACGCTGTAAAAAAATCTGTCCAGAAAACTTTGGAAGAATAGAGTCACCAAGGGTCAGATTTGACTAAAGACACTAACATAACATAGCATAATAGGTCAAGACCTTCACTGAAGCTTTACATCAAACATCAGAATGGAGGAAAATATGAGCATAGTGACCATAGCATGTCTGTTGGCGGTAGATAACCCGCTTTGAGTTTTTCAGAAACTGCTGATCTCATGAGAGTTTCACATAAAATAGTCTCTATATATATATATATATGAATAAAATAAAAATAATTTACTTTAAAAGACATGGAAACACCTGGTTTTCCCCAATCTTCAATTTTCCGAAATTAACTGGCTATTTAAGTTTCTATAGCCTTTATATCAGAAAACATCTGGGCTTCTTCTCAGACTTCTCTCACCTGCTCACATTTCCTTGTCAAAAACCAAGACATATTTTAATCCACTTATTATAAGGATTTAGTTATAATATAAAGAGCTTCAGCCATATAAGTTCTTACACAATCTGTTACTATAGAAACAACCTATTAGTGTATTAAATGAAACCTGTGCTTGCTGCCTGTGGTATAAATGTTATTATTGGGTATTGTTTGCCTCCTGTTCCAATTTGCAGTTGCTGATATGTAAAAGTGCACAATATGCCAAGTGCGCCCTGCAGAGGGCCATGTAAATCACAATTATACAAACCACCCAATAGGGCACTTATACAGACAGTACAACGGGCTCTGGTCCCCCCTGGGGTCCATCTGTGCATTTCCTCGGTCATTTGGCTTACACTGTGGAAAAGGACCTCAGCTAATTTGCTTAATGCGTACATCGGATCCTGCCGCGTTAGCCTTTTTAGTACTGCCACATGATCAAATTTAATTATATTAACATTATTTTTTTTCACATGTTCATATATTCAACATGATTTGATAATGTAATTTCAAAGCCCTGAAAAAAATCGAAGCCTGTGCACACACACGAGCTGAGGACCAAATCCAGGTTGCTGGAGTTGTTAGACAGCATTTCCTGCTGCACTATTACATCGTACTACTGCAGTGTTTCTTTGCGTTAGCGACAACATTCATATGACATTTCATAACATAACTGGATTGTATTAATATTGTGTGAATTGATCATACTCAATATAACTAAAAACTTAAACATTTTGAATTTTAAAAGGTTTAAAGTACAAACAATTAAAGCACACTCTGACAAAAAAGATTTTAATGATTAAATATAGTTACTTTTAACAATATGTTATATCTTCTCTTAAATCTGACCGATAACATATTCCCGCCCCCCCACACGAATATATATATATATATATATATATATATATATATATATATATATCTGTATGTTTGGATCTGCAATCTATCCCAGAAACACTGAGAAATAAGCAAAAATACACTTTTAATGATGTAAATCAAAATTTACCTTGAGATTTTAATCATAAAATATTCTGCTGTACCATATTTTCAGTATTGCTCAACATAAATCCTAAATAAATAATTAATCAAACATTATAAATAATTATTATTCATTTGCCAAACCGCTGAATCCTACTAGGGTTGCGGGGAGGCTGGGGCCTATCCCAGCCGACTACAGGCTAGGACAGGCTAGGACAGGCTAGGACTGGCTACGACACCCTTGCTGAGCCCGAGACTCGAACTCAGGACCTTCTTGCCGTGAGCAACCGTGCTAATTACGGTGCAACCGTCACTAATTATTTTAAACAATTTTGATGCAAATAAAATAGTGCGCAAAATTCAGTCCACATTACAAGACTGTGTAATTGTTGTGTTCTTTATATTCTAATCTGTGAAATTAAAGACCATGCACCTACTGAAGACAAATTGTGGACTGTAGCACACATCTAGTGGTGAGGCTAAATGTCAGTACAAGTCACCACTGCTTGAATAAATTTCTGAGTGCTTTGTGATAATGAGGCTAAAAAAAGAAGCAGTTTAGAGGCCAGAGTGGGCAAACATATCTCTTATGTTCCATCTCTGCACTCACACTCAAATTTGTGAATATTGCATTATTGAAGGCATTTAGAATGTCACACGTTTTCAAAAAAACAGATAAAACCACTCTCCTCATTTTTGGGTCCTCAATTATATATGGGTCCTCAATTATATAGTCGACTGCATATTGTGTAATACTACATTAGGATAAATGTTCATTTTCTGAATCGCTTAATCCTAATTAGGGTCGCGGGGAGGCTGGCGCCCATCTCAGCTGAGTCTGGGCGAGGGCAGAGTACACCCTGGACAGCTCGCCAGGTCATCGTAGATTAGGAAAAATGTTTTAATTTTATTATTATTATTATCATTTTTGCTTTCATCAAATTTCATCAATTTACTATATGAGTTATTTTCATGCGTTACATTCATATCACTTCCACAGTTAACTGCAGCAGGATTTTTTAAACTCCTGCCCACTCAAGGTAATATGAATAAACTGAAAAAAATATTTCATAAATAAATATATAGCCATAAGCCAAACATCCCAAAACACAATCTAACAAAAATGCCAATTTATGAGGGGGATTTGAACTCTCTCACCAAAAAGTATCAGACTGCCTGCACACACAATTGAAGGACTGATTCAGTGACGCAGCAGGACCAAGCAAAAGTGGTATCTGGAAATCAGAGGCCAAATAGAGCTACAGACATGCTGGCATTTAATCAAGCCAAGAGTTAAACTGCAAACATCCAGCTAACCTCAGCATCTCATCAAACCCCTGTAGTTGGCTACATACCTAAAACACACTTAGAAAAATTCCATCTGAGACATTAGGAGAAGGCTGAGAATCAAATGCAGCCTTACCCAGTTGTGAAAAACAGACTCAAAAGGGAAACTGACCAAACTACACCCCCTTTGACTAGCAGCAGGCTCAATCCACCACCATCATTAAATTAAACAGTGATGTGTATGGAAGAAACACTCAATCTTTTTTAACAAAAGTTGCTGTAAACTAAAAATAAATAAATAAATAAAACAAAATAAAATAAAATAAACACACACACACACACACACACGTCGACTCTCACAGTCATTCCTGACTGTGGTTTGATGTTAATTATACAACTTCTACACATAGTTTACAGTACACTCCTCTCAACCACAGTCATTGACATGGCTAAACTGCTTCT
Organism: Tandanus tandanus; assembly: GCA_039654325.1. NCBI lineage: Eukaryota > Metazoa > Chordata > Actinopteri > Siluriformes > Plotosidae > Tandanus > Tandanus tandanus. Next base: position 18,682,923 of record JBCNYH010000024.1, read on the forward strand.
CTTTGTATAGTAACATGTAACTTTGATCAACCTGTACACACACATGCACACACACACTGATTTCTGTGTGATACAAACATGTCTCCACTTATATATAGGTGTAATACAAGATTTCAGATAGAATCAGTAGGATCACACAGCCTGTGCAGCAATCACAGCAGATTGGAGTATGTTGTCCACCCACACACTCGGCTGAGTATCCAGGGAAGACACCCACCCCCACAATCTCTCACATACCCAAACTAACAGCTCCCCATTTACACTCTCAGTCTGACCAGGCCATCCTAGAATTCTTTTCCCTTCTGCTATTTATAGTCTTATGCTCTTGTGACTCAGTTTCTTCTGCATCCATATGGAACAAAATACTGAATCTTTGACAAATAACATCAGAAGCAAACATTTAACACCCCGTAGTACTTTCACCAGCAACAGTGAGGTCAGTCACAGTAGCTTAGATGCAAAGGATTTATGACTGATATAAAGCAACAAGTATGAGGTTTCATTCTTAATGCCTTTAAGGAAGAAATTGAATACTGTTGCCATTAATAATATTGGCTATAAATGAGTACCATGGAGCTGAAGTTCATCTGACATTTACTCTACAGGCACATGGATACTAAAACACTGGCAGTATGAATTGTCTGTCCAGTCACAAGGAGGGAGAGAATTACAGAGTAAGGGATTACTGTCAACACCCTTCAGGTGAAATCACTGTACGAGGGTGGTGAAAAGTTCATAGGCTGACCATGATGCAATGGATATATTTGACCAAATGTGGTTTATTTTTTAACCTAGCATTGTACACACTTATTCTATCGGTGTTGCAAGGCTTGGATATCCTTGGTATAGAAGCTCAAGTTTCACTGCACTGCCATTAGTCCCTCTTAGCCAGCCTATGAACTTTTCAGCCCATGTTTGTATCCAAAAACCAATACATACAACTACTCAAATTTTCCAAACAGTCAGTTCAAGAAAATAGTCTATATCAGTGGTCACCAACCTGTCGATCGCGATCGACTGGTCGATCTCGGAGACTTTCCCTGTATCTCCCAAAATAACATAAAAATTAATACAGAAATACATGGGTCTATGCCTGATTAATGTTTGGTTTAAGTGCCTCTCTTTCAAT
>JBCNYH010000024.1:18769923-18780490 GCA_039654325.1 Tandanus tandanus
GCCAAACCAAATAGCATGCACACATTTACGCATGAACCTCTATCTTACAGGGCTGTGAGCTTGGGGGTAATCGGAGTTCCCCACATGCGCTCCCACCACCCCGGAAAGAGCAGTGTCACCTATGACTGCGGCGACTCTCTGCTCAAACTGGGTGAGGTCCTCCTCTTCTGTCCCCCCGCCTGATTGGGCCAGACTTTGGAGGTGGGCAGCCGTCCTCCACTTAACGGCCACCTTTAAGTCTGACCACTTCATTTTTAACTCCGTGTGTGTGTACGCCTTTCCAACGCCACAGCATTGACGGCCTCACACACACTCTCCCACTCAGACCTCCTGCGTTTGTTGTTAATGCCGGAGGACAGTGTGCCAAACACTACATTTTTGCACGCCTCCTCATCTTCCACATATTGTAAGGGTTTTCTGATCCTACGAAGAGGGGAATCTCCGGTGCAGGGTTCATTTAAATATGATTTGCATATTTAAATGGGGGTGTAGACAGAGAGGGGTCGGGTACTCCAACATGTACGCTCAATTCCACGTTGATTCGGATGTTCAAAGGAAATGTGCTTGGATTCATGCGTACGCACAGATTCATACATCTGAATGTTTTTGTGCATACGACATTTTCTGGATTTAAACGTATGCCATTTTTCAGTAGGTATTCCATGCAAGTCTTTGTACATGAGGCCCCTGATCTCGATCTCTGTGAGCTGTCCAACTATAAACCAATATTAAACCTCCCTTTTCTCTTCAAGATTTAAGACAGTTGTGTTCATATCTATGCAGGAATAGTACTCATGAAATGTATTTGTCAGAATTTAGGTCTCATCGTTGCACAGAAACAGCACTCGTTAAAATGGTAAATGAGCTACTGCTGGCCTCTGACCAAGGCTCTGTCTCTTTTTTTTGTGTTACTTGTCCTTGGTACAGCTTTTAACATGGTTGATCATACTATACTCCTTGAAAGAATATAAAATGTTGGGGTTAAGGGAACGATCATCTCCTGGTTTAGGACTGCTATTAGTTTGTAGATGTACATAATGATTTCTCTATATGTTTTAATGTTAAGTTTGGTGTTCCACTAGGTTCTATTCTAGGCCCACTGCTTTTTTCTCTATACATGCTCCCCCTTGGGTAATATTATTTGTGAACATCGCATTGGCTTTCACTGTTACGCTGATGACACACAGCTGTATATACCAGCAAAGCTAGATGAGAGACACCAGCTCAATAAAGTTGAGAACTGTGAAAGGACATTAGACACTGGATGCTTATTAACTTCCACTTACTGAATTCTGATATGACAAAAGTACTTGTGCTTGGACCTCAGGCAGCTGAAAATAATATGATACTGATTATCTAGTAACATTGGATGGAGTTTTAGTTTTATCATGTGCAGTAGTAAAAGACACTGGTGTGATTATTGACCCTAGTTTATCATTTGAAGCATATGTAGATAATATTACCTGGGTTAACCCTTCTTTTATGTCAGGAATATTGCTAAAATAGGAAATATGATGTCACTGCATGATTCCAAAAACTTGTTTATGCTTTTGTTATCTCAAGATTAGATTATTTGTAATACATAATACTGTATCTTCCAACATTTTAGCATCATGCACCTTATGATTAAAAAGCTCTACCTCTCACCCTGTGTATACCATGCACCCTTCTGTGTATGTCTCTAAATGTGTGAATATGTGGATAAATGCATGTCTGTACATGTGTGAATATGTGGATAGATGTATATGTGTTTGCATATACAGGATATATGTATATATATGTGTCTATATGTGTACATATAGATGTGTGTATATATGGGTATGTCGGTATATGCACATATATAGCTTAGTATATTTACCTTAGTTGTCTTTTTTGCACAAATTTTTTATAATTGCTGCTAAACAGAGCTGCTAAAGTGATTTTCATTGTTCATGCAACAGTTGACAGTAAAGATCTCTTTATCTTTATCTTTTCTGTCTGGATTTCTAATTTGCATTTACATTTACAGCATTTAGCAGACGCCCTTATCCAGAGTGACTTACACAAGTGCTTTATACTGGTTCAACTGGACACAGACTAAGTATACTCTCAGTCAAACTCAGTGGGTAGGTGGTGTGCATGCTGTTCTTTTTTTGTTTTGTTTTGTTTTGCAAACGTGTGTATGCATGTGTGTGTGTAAAACATAGTGCTTAGCTATCCTAAGTACTGCCGAAAAAGGTAGGTTTTCAGCTGTCGTTTGAAGACACCCTGTGACTCAGCTGTCCGGACATCCAGTGGGAGTTCATTCCACCACTTTGGAGCTAGAACAGAGAAGAGTTTCTGAGGGAGGAAAAGAGAGAAAATGTTGAGTGTCATCTGCATAGCAGTGGTATGAGAACCCATGTGAGGATATGACATCACCAAGGGACTGGGTATTAAGAAAGAAGAGAAGTGGACCAAGAACTGAGCCCTGGGGAACGCCAGTGGAAAGTCGGCGTGGAGAAGATGTGGATCCCCTCCATGTAACCTGATATGAGCAACCTTCCAGGTAGTAACTTTTAGGTAGTAAGCAAACCATTGCCATGCTGAACCACAAATTCCTAGACTCCTGATGGTGGATAAGAGGGTCTTGTGGTTGACTAATAGGTGCATAAACAAGCTCCAGTTAGTCCAGAATGCAACAGCAAGAGTCATTACTAAAACCAGGAGATATGAGCACATCACCCCTATCTTATCCACATTGCCCTCGCTCCAAATTAAATTTGACATTGAATATAAAATATTACTTTTAACCTAGCCCTGCAATGGCCTGGTGAGCTGTTCAGTGTGTACTCTGCCCTCGCCCAGAGTCGGCTGAGATGGGTGCCAGCCTCCCCACGACCCTAATCAGGATTAAGCGGTTCAGAAAATGAATGAATGAATGGACTTTTAACCTATAAAGTACTGAATTAACATTATCTTTGTGAACTTCTTGTTGTTTATAATCCACCACACCTACTTAGATCAAAAGGTGAAAGCTACTTATTGATACTGCAGGGGGAAGAGCTTTCTCTTACAAAGCCCCAGAGTTATGGAACAGCCTTCCAGTTAATGTTCGGGATTCAGACACAGTCTCTGTTTTTAAGACTAAGCTAAAAACCTACCTGTTTAATCAAGTGATTTGTTAACAACCTTTAATTAGGCAAAGGAGCAGATCTGGGGGTTCTCAGGCATCGAAGGTTCTAGTAAACTGGCATGCTTGGATGCTGTCACTCCCCTTACCTTCACACACACACTCAGGTCCATCAATGGTGGAGTGACTGATTGCTTTATGTCACAGGGTGCCCTCATGTCTGTCTTCCTTCTGCTTTTCTCTTTTTAGTTATGCTGTCATAGTGAATCATGCCGGAGTCCATGCTTGCCCTTACCACTAATAAACTCTCCCCTTTAACCATAACATTGATATGAGAATAACAAGCATACCTAACTCTCTCTCTCTCTCTCTCTCTCTTTTTCTCTCTCTCTCTCTGTGCGTGACCGTGTGTGTGTGTGCGTGTGTGTGTGTGTGTGTGTGTGTGTGTGTGTGTGTGTGTGTGTGTGTTTGTTTGTTTGTTTGTTGAGGTACATATGCTACTTCTGGGATACCAGTGATCCTGATCTTTCTAATCTTACAATACGTTACCGTACTCTTTGTAACCAAAGGTAAACCTTTTGGCTCTTGTGGTTTATTTATGCTTTACTCTGAAGAGAACTTCAGTTTTTGTTAATGGAGACCACCAATATGTTCACAAATATGTAAAAGCATTCTATAATTCTATTCTTGTTTTAAATATACTCAGACTCTCAGATTCTAAGATCCTCAGTGGTGGTGGAAGACTCCAACGCCCATGCACATTCACGTTCCTGATCCAAAGTCACATGATTACTGAGTCACTGCATATGATCACAGTATACATATGCATGCACATGTGCACGAACATGTGCACACACGCACACACACACAAACACACACACACACACAGGTATTTTGTGCAGCTGGGGTGCAGTAATTTTACAGAACTGAAAATGAAGGGGTGCATAAGTGTAGATTTGTGGAGAAGCACTGTGTATTTTATTTTGTAGAATCCTGAGAGCTTGATTAATAAAATAAAGTTCATTTTTAGGTACAGTAGGATAGGAATAAGCTGCAGTGGCATGTGTGGTGCTGTGAGTAAGCCGGTTTAGAAAGGTGATTATTAAATATAGCCTACACACTGCAAACCAAAGAAGGACTGACACACCAAGTATAATAAATGTTTGCGAAAGACGTGACAAATGGAACAGTGTGAACATTCTAGTGACCTCCAGATAATAATACACAGATAAGACACACTATTCTCACTCTTTTATTTGTTGATGTTTATTTACAGATTGCTGGGGATCTTCAGCCTAAGCTGTTCTATCTATGCTAGTCTAGATGAAGATTGTAGACACAAAAGACGCCCTGACCCAATCCATCTGAGATGTGTCTATGTGCATTGGTATATAAGACTCTATTTTTTTTAGGTTTAAGTTTTGTTATTAGTAATAAATTCCCTGAATTTACAGACTGGCCCTTTTAGTCGTTCCACACTGGAGAGATTGTGTTTCATTTCCTTCTTCCTAGTAATACTTTTCACTTTAGTAGTCTATAGTCCAAAACATTCTGCATGGATTGATAGACAATGTGATCTGATGCAACTTCCTTTTTAAAACAAACAAACAAACAAACAAAAAAAAAGGCACTTGAGAGAGGCACGGAAGAGAAAAAATCACTTTATGGATAGAATATTTGAATGTACATGACACCTCAGCTATCTGTAGCTGGGAACAAAGGATTCTGTATGGGTTGGAAAGATGACATATTTTCTCTCCCCTATCAATTACACCAGCAATGTGGGCTTCACATCGAACCTGTTGTGAATCATGAAATCCCATTTGCTTTATAAAGGAATTCTAAAATCATCGAATTTCCATAATGAAATTATGCCAATAAAGAACAATTTATATTATACAGTTTTATACAGTTGAAGAGCTTGACCCTTGAATGAAAAATTCATGAAAGCTTCTATCAAACACATTTCACATAAAAGGGGCAGCCATGGACTAATGTTTAGAGAAGCAGGTTTGGGACCAAAAGATTGCAGGTTCGATTTGTGGCGGTGGGGGGGGGGGCTGCACTGTCCCTTCCTCCGCCTTTATGTCTGAAGTGCTCTTGAGCAAGGCACCTAACTCCAAAGTGCTCTCCAGGCACTGCAATGTGTGGCAGCCCACTGCTCTGAGTGTGTGTGTGTGCTCACTGTTTACGTGTGTGTGTGTGTGTGTGTGTGTGTGTGCTCACTTTGGATAGGTTAAATGCAGAGCCAACATTTCCCTTACGTGATTAATACAGTATATCAAAATCAATCAAAATTCAAAAATGAAATAAATGCTTAAAAATTGACAATATCATGTAATTCACATCCGTTACAGTCCAACCATAAAGAGTGAAATAGTCTTACTAAAGATGCTATAATGTAGTTTTTATCCACTTTTAATCTCTTAGCAGCACTTTAAGTAGCCGTGTTCCATCATACAGAACTGAAGCAAATGCAATTGAAATGAAAAACAGTTCAACTTCTGAAAGAACAGTTTAGATTATACAGTTTTATACAGTTGAAGAGCTTGACGCCTGAAAGAAAAATTCATGAAAGCTTCTATGAAATACATTTCACATAAATGTTTATTGAAGGAATTCAGTAACGGCCCTTTAGGCGTCCGTTATAATTCAGTTTTCCATTTCTCTCTCAGTTCAGGAAGACGTCAGTATTATTGTCCATGGTAATTGCACATCGATTATAGATGTAGTGGGATTACAGATGATTTTAAAATGTGAACGTATTCCTTTAACTCTAATACCATTTGTTTATTTTTGTTGAAAATTACATGTTACTCCAACAGCTAGTTAGCCAGCTAATATAACTCTCATACATTGATTAAAAATAAAGTTAAAATCATGACTTCATGAGAACCAGAGAGAGTTATTATAGCATTAGCATTATTCCTTTTTCTTTTTTTATTGGATTTGCTGATCATGGGTGTTCCCCTCCCTCCCTTCCTTTGGCCATCCCTCCACCCTTTTGCTCGTACTTATAAGATATGATTAGAAATTAATATACTCTAATGCCACCAAGTTGCATACATCACATGCTTCAGCACACTATAAACAATGAAACTTGACATGCTAAGAACACTGATTGGCTGATAGGCACATTTAAAATCCCACTCAATCATGGACTTTAATTTAAAATTCCCAAGTCAGAGAAGAAATAAATCACTTTTATGGAGCTTTTACGTGACACACCAAAGCAAACATGATCCCTGAAAAAATAATTACTGTAATAAATCATATAGAGGCTGAAATACCATTCGGGAAAAATGTTTTGTTAGAAAATGCTGCTAGAAGCCTATGTGAAATTTTTTGCCAAAATAATGGATTATCGCACTAGCCGGATACGCCCACCCATATCATGTATTTTATTCTAAATCAAATCTCGCATACACACTGTTTCTATCACAAGAATTGTCGACAGAGGCAAATCTCTAGGAACACAGGATGAGTTAGCTTGCTCCATACCTCCTCAGATCCAACATCCTGACTGAGTTGCCTGCTGCGGCATAAAGGAATGTTCCAGAAGGATTCAGGGCAATCTGGTTGATCGGGGTCTCACCAGGAGTGATCGCAGCAGCTCGACTGCCCAGATTAGCACAGATATCACCCTAAAACACATCCCTAAAAAGAAGAAGCCAAAAAAGTACATTAAAGCCAGCTTTTCTTTACTTTTCTTTCTTTGTTTCTTTCTTTAAAAAAAAAAAAAGAAATAACACAAAGGAATGAAGTATAAACTATGCCTCTTGTCCAACATAAACACATTTAGATGAACCAATTAGTATTCAGAAAGTTGAAGTAAAGTGTAACTTACATGAGTGTACAGATGCACTTGACCGAATCTTCCATTTTTGAAGCAGGACAGTAATCAAGCTGTCTAACCATAGCAAGCTGTAAGTGTCTGCCATTTTTATTAACTTTTTTAATCTCCAGATAATGGACCAAGTTGGATGTTGCCAAATAATTTATTCAGTTATTCAACAGTGCAATTCAGCGATATCGACTGAGCCTGAGGTGAACAATTGTTTTAGTATATATAACACAGGAACATTAAAAAAGAAAACTAAATCAACATTTTATAGCATGGTAGCAAGTGGTAATTAATTTATTCACTAAAATAAAATGGCATGAATTTCGTGTCCAAACGTGAATTAATTTGAATATGAATTTGGTGTCCATACGGATTTATTCCTGTTTGTTACTAATAAAAGTGCAGTTATGTGCATGAAGTCCTCTCACTGTCTTTGTAACAATGGTTCATTAATTTATGGTCAATATAGAGGGAAACAAGAAAGACTACATTTGAAATTTGGGGATTGTGAATGTCACACTTTATGGTACCAGATCCAGAGAATGACCCAGTTGTGATCAGAAGTCTCTAACAGATTCTTGAAGAACAACTTTGGCATCCCTAGAGTGTTTTTCAATTTATATCATTTGAGTATATTTTTGAGAATTATATTCATGAATCAGAAGAACTCAGAAGTTAGTTATAAAAATGGACATTCTCAGTGGGTTATATAATAAAAAAAAAATAGATTGTTATCAGTTAATGTCTTATTTTCTGCCAAAACAAGAAAAAAATTCCATCTGCTTATTTTTTCCCTTCTTTTCCTCTCATTTCTGCTCCTCGCCTGCACAGGATGAGCTCCTGTTGTCTCTTATCATCCTCCTGCTGCCATAGCAGGTGCTGCACAAGAGAACAGAAATGAAGACAAGAATGATGAGATGGTGTGTAGTTTTTTTTGACGCTCTTGCTCTGTGCTTGTATGAAGTGAGAGCTGAGTTTCTCTACCTCCCGTTTGCGCTGGTCCTTTTTGAACATGGTGATCTCATGGTTGCGACAGGTTTCTCAGGCACGGCTCTTCTCCTGCTGCTCCTTCTGTCCAACCTGAGCATGACATAAATAACATGTGCCTAATTCTGATCCCTACTGAAGTACTACTGAGTCAACTCTGAGAAACAACGCCTTGCATTTATACATACATAGTACTGGGGCTTGAACTGCCGACCTGCTGATCAGTAATCCAGAGCCTTTAACCACTGAGCAACCACTTTCATATTCAGCAGGTAGTTTAAACATTCTCCACCCATTAATACAAGCAAATCAATTAATAAACTATCAGCATTGTTTTTCAACAATAACATATATAGGAACCACTCAAATAATATATTTGAAATCACCAATAATATGAGAGGATCCTCTTTTGATGTTTTGCTCACAAAGTTTAGCACAGTGCTCAGTTTGAACACCAATTAATACCCAGGAGTCATCTCCAGAGTGGCTTAGAGGTTCACACAAGGCCAGCTCACTGCCAATATGTTCAACTCCCAGTGTAACCAATGAAGCATGCATGCGAAGACACAGTGGAGGGAGCAACACCATAGCAACACAATATTACCATCTCGAAACAGCACAGGAGCACAGTTTAGATCAAAGGGCACAGGGTAACACAGCTTTCTAACATTCTGATAACTCATCGTGCCTTTCTGTTTAAACTGCCTTAAGCAAAAGCGTCATCATGCTCTCTTGTTGCTCTCGCGCATGCTCCAAAGTTTGCCAATATTAAACGTATAATTAAAATATCAACAATCCAAAATAAAATTAAGTAAATTTAAGACAGATAAAAGCTATGTAAGTATTATTGTAACGGGAAGGAAGAAAAAAACCTCAGCTCAATGAATCCTGACAAATGTTTAATGGATTTAATTTTGAGATCTTTGGTGCATTAAAACAAAAGGCTGCTTCATTACTCTTATAATGTTTAATAAATTGAATAAGGAGATGACTAGCACTAGATTATCTTAAGTCATGATACAAACGCAGTTTATCAGGGACGTAGTTGTACCTGTTTAAGTAGCTAAACACTGATCCGCATTCAAAGAATCCTGGAGGAACAATTTTCCCTAATAGTGCATCTAAATCTGACACTAATGTAAAGTACATTCTTCATTAGATTCCTTTAGATGTATGTAGGGTAACTTGATCTTACGTGAAGTTGTATTTTAAATATTTAAAAGAGGACGCAAAAACAAAACAATTGCTTCAGATGTGATTTGTATTGAACAGGGATTTGATCCAGACAGAACAGACTCGATTAAAACAGACTTACAATCACTCATCACATGTACATCCGAACCCGAGCAAAAGTATATGTACACTATATTTAAAGATCAGCATTTAAAAATCAATCGCAAACACGAACTTACATCACAAATACAGCAGATTTGACAGTTTGTAAAATTAAAACCCATGGGTGCACAAATATTTGTACCAGTAGTATTGAATTTGAACATAAAGATGGTTTATTTGTCTTTATACGTCTCGAATCCTCACTGTGCAACACTTTTCACTTTGAACATCAAACATTAAAAAGAACTGACATCAAAATTACGTTGAGGTTTAATTTAAGAGCATGTTGGTCCCGTTCAGTCAGCATGAAATCACACACACATTCGAAAAGGTTTCATCAACAAGTCTTCACTTTTTCCAGCCAGTTTTACAGCACCAAAGCCCTGCTTCGGTTTTTGTCCCAGCCAGCGATGAGCATGTGACCTAAATTCTGATGAGAACTGTTGGCCTTGCTCAGGAGCAGGACACTTTCAGAGGTACGCTGATCTGCTCTATTCTTCTCAATCTATTGAAAAAGCACACATGGCAAGCTGTATGTTGAGGAAAAGTACAGCCAGCACACACACACACACACACACACACACACACACACACACACACACACACACACACACACACACACACACACACTCTCAAATGAGTGAGGAAACTAGGAAGCTTTTAGAAAATGAAACAGCCAACAAAAAAGTGCTGGGTCTCTTCTTTTGTGCAAATAATACTCTCAGTTTCCAAGTCACATTGGGGGTTTAAGTCAGTAAAGGCCGTCTTGGAGGGAACCTTTCGCTTGCCAGATCCGCACTGTCCGATCACTGCAAGAACACAAAACGAGGAACAATATTTAGCGCATTCACTGTTTCTAAATGTGTGGATGTGTTATGGCTGGAAAACCTACATTTATAAAATATTAATCATATAAACAACCTAAACTGTTAAATATTTAAATGCATCCACACAGAGACACTCAACTACATATGAACAGGACATGCAGGTATCAGAAAATAAACAATGAAGGTGTGCAAAATGGTTCAGCAGGAGTTACAGTGAGCACCCGGAAGTTATTTATTTTTCTAATAACTGCATGTTGCAACATGTTTACATTTTATGTTTTTTAAATATCAGTGACTGGCACTTCATAATTTTTAACTGTTCATACAAATAATGATGTGGAACATCCGTGAAACGCCCTTAATATCATATCATAATATCATCTCCCCCCCCCATAATATCATTTATATCAGTGTTTTTCAACCTTTTTTGAGCCACGGCACATTTTTTACATTGAACAAATCTTGCGGCACACCACAAACCAA